>OZ010579.1:6873020-6898020 GCA_963932145.1 Acanthosepion lycidas
TAACTAAATTTTAACATTTAGTTTCTGTTTTCAAACATGGTTATTGCTGTGTAGTGATAGAATCATATTTTTAAAATAGAAAATAATTGTATCTATATATATATATATATAAAATTATTATTTGATAATTAGTAGGGATAAATCCAAAGAGAGCTCAATGTAAGAACAGAGCAAATATTATAATAATGAAAGTGGCATCCTTAGAAATCCATTAACAATAATTTGCCAATGGATCTCTAAGGACTCTGCTTTCATTATTATATATATATATATATATATATATATATATATATATATATATATAAAATAATATCTTATTGACTCTCCTGTTATTAATCAATGCAGGCTGTTGACCTGCACCGATCAGGGACCCTTTTACATTATATGAGGGTCAGGCACCTCAGTTCCTGGGAACCAACAGCCAGACAACCCGCACAGATGATTTAATTATAGTGGTAACTTCTCTTTCTGAAGAGCCGAATACAGAAACCTGTGGTGTTTTGTGTGTCACAAGGTCCCCAAACCACCTTCCACAGGTTTTGGTGTCCTGGGTATGACGTTAAACTGCATCCAGCAGCAAGGCCTCTGATCAGGAGGTTTTGAGGAGCATGGAACCACCTCTTAATTGCTGGTATCCTAAGGTCTACCCTCACCCATGGTGGTAGCACCTGTTAGGGTCCCAGCTTTGGGCAAATAATGAACTTCTAGTTTTTTCCAGATCTTGCCCACATCCTGGGTATGACAAACTATATCTGCGTCCTGGGTATGGCGATAAACTACGTCCAACAGCACGGCCTCAGATAATGTTTTCAGAAAAATAATGTTGCCAGCTATACGCTTAATAGTACTATATATTTAATATATATTTAATATATATATGTATAAATAACTTAATTTGGCATTAAATGACCTACAGTGGTTGATATGCCATAAATCCCAACCAACCACAGGTTTGGACTCAGTTGTCCCTCTAGACCAGTTGCCATCCAATGCTATAGAACCCAGTTTGTCCTGCATAATGGGTGGAGAAGAGGATTCATACCTTTCCCGTAAGTGAACATAATGGATTCGACTGGAATTATAACTCTGCTTTCCGATTCCTCAATCCAAGCCACAATCCATTACTCCACTGTGCCTCATATATATATATATATATATATATATATATATATATTTCAACCAACAAGACCATAGTATTGATAACATTAGATGTGTCTTCATTTAAATGACAACAAGACTGTTGAAAGTTCAAGTTAAAACATTTTTAAAATAAATTCACACATTCTAGGCTTAAACAGGAACACTGTATACTCAGTTAATAGTTTCCACAAAAAGCCACCTACAAACCCTCCACTCCACATTTCATTAGTAGTATCACAGATACAAATATACCCCCCCAGTTAAACTTCATTTTATTTCACTTTGAGGAAGGACACAAACAAGTTTAACATCTTTTCTCATCATGCTTGGTCACACAGCCTACTAATAATATACAATCAATACTTTTATTCTTATTAGTGGTTTTGTTATCTCACAAATTTCTTTCATCAGTCTACTATATTCACACTCAGATTTTGAATAATAAAAAAATATTAAATTAAAATTTTCAGACATACTAGGTTGTGTATTAATATTTTTTGATTTATTATTTTAATTAGATTCCTTGACTAATTTCGGCCAGTATGGCCATCATCAGGAGAAAAAAAATAATGTGTGTGTGTGTGTGTGTGTGTGTGTATTTAGGCAGCATTTTTTCATTAAAACAAGTTTGGTTAAATAATTTAGACATGTTAATTAGTTTTCATTGGGATCCTTGAGTTCACGGATTAATTTTCTAAGGCTACCAAGAAATTAAGAAAAATACCAAAATTTTCCTTCAAATAGTTTTTATTTTCCTCAAGTACATTCAATCTCATCTGAGACCATCTTATACTGGGAAAAAAAAAAAAAAATGTAAACATTGAAATCTAGAAGCAGTAAAACTGAACAGTTGAAATGCTTTGAATTTGCAAAAACACATACATACTCAGACAAATTAACCCCCTGAAGATGGTCTCAGATGAGATTGAAACTACTCAGGAAAATAAAAAGTATTTGAAAGAAAATTTTGGCATTTTTCTTAATCAATTTTCTAAGGTTACCAAGAAATTAATCTGAACTCAAAAGGATCACAACAAAAACTAATCGACATGATATGCCTAAATTTAACCAAACACACACACATATATATATATATATATATATAAACTGATCCGATGTGCAAATTTTCGGGATAACAACCGAGACATTACCTATTCAACAATTTAGTTCATACCACATTGACTGATAAACTTGTACAACAAAAAAAAATTCTTAAATTGCCATATTAGTAAAAAAAAAAAAAAAAAAACGTACTCTTAAATTATCAAAAAATTCAACCTTAGTATTGCGACTGCACACTCCAAAAGTTTGTATCCGTTAACAATAGCACATTTAAAAAAAAAAATTTTTGATTTGCATTTAATTTTTTTCGTCTTGGATACTACCTGGATTTTACTGAAAACAAAATAATTTCCATGCCCGAGGATGACTGAATGTACAATTGAAAGTACTTGCATATTTAAAAAAAAAAAAAAAGAAAGAAGACTTTATACAGTTTATAATTATTAAAAACAAGGATCATACCATTCATCAAGTGATTTGTAGGTTAATGCAACTTTAAAATTTTGCTTGTGAAAGGATTTTGCCATTTTATATCATTAACTTTACTAATCTACTTTTTGTATGGATGATTGATTGTTATATATATATATATATATATATATATATATATATATGTGTGTGTGTGTGTGTAATTATAGAAAATGGCAGGCTACTCATTTATGAGCACACCTGTCTCTCAGGGTGGCTAGCAATTCCTTTTCACAGATGCTTCCTCAACCCATAAAGTCCTCCGCCTCCCATGCTTTGTACTGTAACTATGCTGAGCAGACTTTAATTTTTTTTTTCTGGAAGAGAGCATATAATCTGGTGTGATCACATTTTTTAAACAAGGCCAGCATATTGAAACTCTTGGTCACAATGTTTTGTGACTGTGCTAGTACAACCATCAATAACAGTTCTGTCTAGCCAATTTCCTTCACAAGGCCTGGATTAATCTGTTGTATGGTTTTCAAGCACTTTCCAAAAGGTACCACTCACTGGGATCATTTCCTCCAGGCTGTTATTATAAGTTGCCTCCTTGACAAATCAAACAAGAGCTAGGTTTGAATCTCACCCTATGGCTAGACAGTAGATGTTTTAACCACATGCATATAATGTATGCTATGAAAATTGCTTGTGGCATAAAATTGATGGTCACCATGCAGTACTGATTTTTATGTCCTCACTGCCTATCTGATATTGAACACACTCCTCCCACAAATATAGCAAAATTTTAAATATACACATTTTTATATAGAGAGATTTATAGATTATGCACAATGGTATGAAGTGCCTCCAACCTTTTAGAAAAAAAAAGTTTACTGTCTCCAGGATAACAGAAATACTATAAAGATAAGAAATAAAAAAAAAAAATGAAAAGCATATTTCAAATGTCAGGAGTTCGTATCCAAAAGTTCCAACCTTATAGAATCCTTGCTCTCGAATTATCTCTGCTGATTGAAAATATTTTCTATGTATTTGGCAATCAACAGTTACAGTCAGAATTCTAGATTTTATAAATCTCCTTGGGGGGGGGGGAGAATTCGAATGAACTGGAATCCCAGGCCACATTTCAATCCCAGTGCAATTATACAGGAAACACACAAACAGAAATTGCTTAATAATTCATAATATCCATTAAATCAAAAAGCTAGACAATATTTTGTTACAAATGTCTATCACCAAGTAGACAAAATTGTTTGCTGTAAAGACAGCTTTGGAAGAATTCCAGCAACAGTAAAAGACATTTGCACACTTAGAAAACAATTGGGCAACAAGGAATAAAAATGGCACCCTCACCCGAGGAGATTATTGAAGATTTTTTGCCAATAATTTCTTCAGCTTCCAAACTATCCAAGACCAGACAGGAAAAGAACAATATTTATTCAGGCTTGTGATTTCTTTCCCCACAAGACAATTTTTGTAAAAGAAATGGATAAAAGGTACAGGTCAACAATAAATTTGGGAACAGGATTCCAACCTCCTCAAGTATTGTCAACAATTCAGTCAATTGAAAATAGAAAAACTAAATTTGAACTTATAAATCAGTTTTCCTAATGCCAACTTAGGTTTTGGTTTAGTCTCTTCCTATGTCAACCTTGCACACCCCAACAATTTAAGGAATTTCACTTTTTAAGCCTTGTCAATTTGCAGATGGATCTATATTGGATAGGTATACATAAACTTCTAATACAAATTAAGATGCAAGATATTAAGATATAATTTGTCTTATGTACCAAAAGTACCTTGAGGATGTAGATGATCATGGACAACCACAACATCCTGTCTTGTTTCTTTAACTCCTGAATAATTACAATCCATCTTTGTTTCTCTTGTGCTAATCCTCCACACAAATACATTATCATATTTACTCGTGCATAAGACAAGAAATTTTCAACAAAAATTAAATACAAAAAAGGTGGGTGGGTGTTATACACAAGTACACATTTTCAGAAATTTTTAATCAGCCTATAGAACCTTATTTGAAACAGCAAGATTTGCAAATACACTCAGCACAATAAGTAATAAAACACAAAGTAGGCAGGTGTTGATAACAATTGTTTAAAAGTTATTTGTGTGTTAAATTATTCCTCCAACATCGTTCGTACAATACAAAACACCTCTTGTTCAATCCGCCATTCTTGACTTTCGCACATGACCAACATAAAAAAAATTCCTCCCTTCTCACCACTTCAACCCTCTTTTATCATACCAACACCATAGGTGACTAACCAATTAGCATTCTTTTGTTCTCAGTTATCCAATCAAATGGCATCCTCTAGTCTGACCAATCAGCACACAACTTACTATTGGTCAAACCATGCTAAGCTGTACAAAAGCTACTATTACAGCGCATACATTTGGAGCAGTCCAAAACAAAAAGTGGAGATTAATGCTGTTTTCAAGGAACAAAATGCTGATGCTCTATATTATATGTTATGGTAAGGAACTTATTTTCCTTTGCACCAAATGCAAACCAATTTGACTCACTTGCTTCCATATAATTGTTCACTACAATTTGATATGTCAATAATATTTGTTTTTCTCTTCATTCTTAATGAAAGACAATATTTTTCCATAGTTTATTAATATATAGAAATATTAAAAAAATATATCAAAAGAGAAAAATATGACAGATTAATTAACACCTTTAAATGTATTACCAGGTATGTCTAGTTAACATGTTTCCCAAAAAATTTGAAAAGAAGTTTTTGGAATGGAAATTCGAAGAAACACATTGGCTAAACATTTGGTTCATTTCTATTCATTAATATTGTGAGAAATTAAATATTCTAAAGAAATATATGTACGACATTTAAATTTTAATCTTTAATATGGCACAACTTTTCAAAAAACTTTACATAAGGATGGTTGGACTATGGGATGGTATTATAATCAAGGATGTTATTTTTTTTCCCCTGTTTTTAACTTCAGAAACTGGAGATTGTATTATATACAAGAAAATATGGTAAGTACTTGCCATTTCACCCAGCTTCTCTTGCTTTCATTATGCGCTGAGAATGTTAAATTCTCCAGGTCTTCTTTTCTCGTTGTGTCCCAGAAATTTCAACTATTCCTTTCTGACTGCAAAAAAATGTTTTTTTTTTCCTTATTGTTCACATGTTTTGTGCATTCTTAACATTTATCAGTGGAACCACATCTCGATAGCCTTTGTTATTTATCTATGAGGCGATTGGAATATGAGAGATTAGATATTACACAACGGAATATGACAATATCTTATAAAGGTGTTTGTCTTGTTTCTTCTTCACATCTGAGCTTTAAAAGGAAATCTGTTGAGTGCTGTAGGAAAAGAATGAATAAAAGAAATATGCAAAATATGTTTAACATTATTTAAAAGCATCAGATTACCGTATATATTTGTGCATAAGATGACTTCATGTATAGTGAAACCTTTATACTTAAAAGTCATCTATATATTTCATTGATATAAATATCATCTGATTACTGTATATATATTCATGCATAAGATGACTTCATGTATAGCAAGACCTTTACTACTACTTGTAAACTGTTAGGATGGTTTTCTGTACAGTGTTCAATCCTTACCACGTTGGCTCTCACAGAGTGTTGTGGTGGCATGTCTCAAATGCCCACACAACCCTCCAGTGGTTTATTTTCCAATTTCTTGGAGTGGGATGTTTGGATTCATTGTTTCAACTACATTTCCACTCCACAAAAAAAAATTAAATATTTTGGAATATATAAAATGAGAATTAATGTCAATGTAATACTTGTATATTGGGAATTTTCTAATGACCCACGGGTAAGTTGTGTGGGACTCAGTACCAAATGACATACCAGCGAGTTGTGGGTATTAAATACCACCAATGATAGCCTTGCCTCATATAAAATCATGTTAAAACAAAGTTGCTTGTATCAAAATTAAGATACAGTGTTGGGACCGTGGGACATCAAGGGAAATGAGGCCTGAGAGCCAATATGTTATTAAGTTGGTGCAAAAATAATGTCGTTTTCTCACATATGTTACTATGTGAGAAAACGACATTTTGCACCAACCTAATTTCTAGCATTAGGTGTGTGTATATATATATATATATATATATATATATATATATATATAATTACTTTTTTTTAACTTCCTAACCACTAAATTTAAATAAGTTTCTTTACTTTTAGTTGTTGTGTTGTTTGTTTTTCATTGATCAGACAGACCTCATGTACCTCTGTCTTGCGGTGTGTGTGTGTGTGTGTGCACATGGCTGGTAGTGTCCATGTATATAATTCCTGAAGATGGCAGTGGGTGTGTGTGTAGATAAATAAATAAATAATTTCACCCCAAGCAAGGCAGGAGTGCTACTAGTACACAAGAGGCTACAGAGAGTGAAAGTAAGAGAAAAGATGAATATAGGGAGGTTGAGGAAAAGATAAAAAGAACAGGGATCAAGGTATCAGAACATGTTGATATTACATATAAATTTTTGAAGATTATAGTTATCAGGAAAGCAAGTAAGAGGAAGAGAGTTTCAATGCCAGGAAGTGCAAGAGAAGCTGTTGAAGTAGAAGAGGCAGTTACATTTAACTCTTTCAGCAGTGAAAGGTTGGAACTGAGATACCAACCTAGTAACACACTTAAATGCATGTAGCCGGGGCACCAATGTAAATAGTTCGTCAGAGCAGTTTCTGCAAAAATATTAAACTGTCAGCTGTATACAACTGCTTTCTAAGATCAATGGTTAAAAATGGCTTTGAGCAAGGGAAGCCTGTGAATCTTGGTGAATACCATCCTTTTTAGAACATTGTGGACTGGCACTAGAGAATCACAAAGACCTGTACCAAATAACAAACTCCATTACTTGTGGACTAGCTACAATTAAAAAAAATGGATAATACATGTATTTCAAAAATAAAATAATGATATGCAGTAATTCCCCCATGTATAATACACCTTCATCCATAATACATGCACCTAAAATTGTGCTGAAAATGTGGAAAAATGCTTCTACTCATGCATAATACGCACCCCTTGTTTGGTAATCAAACCCTATAAATTGTACCTCTCCAATTTCATTACAGCCAGCGTTTCCTGCTCTTATTTAAAAAATGGTTTTAAACAGAATATTATTCTAAATTTAGTTTTATCATAATTCTTATTTTATTTTCCGCCAATTTTTCAAGATTTTTTTTGTAACTGTGCATAATACGCACCCGTAATTATTTTTTAGAAAAAAAATGCATATGTGGGGAATTATGGTTATTGATATGTTGATATGCCACACGACTTCAAATAAAAACGTTAGGAAAGAAATCCCTCAATACTGAAAAGAGCAATAACAGTTACTGGACTTGAAAAACCTACTTTTCTGAATAATGATTTGAAGAGAAATATTTTATAAATTTTAACCAAAAGTATCACTGGCTGCTTGGTCAATGAATGCTGGATATTTTCTTACAAGGAAACAGCTCTAATATAAGCATTACCATTTAATGGAGAGATATGACAAAGATGGATAAATAACAGGCACAATTCAAATTTTGGATCTTTCCCAAATTATCATTTCACATTGCATAAATTGAAGTTGGTTTTATTTTTCTTTAAAGAATTTAACAGTTGTTTTCTGTTCATTGACAAAAGACTTTGAAGAATTCAAAGACATCAAAGTTGCATTTCTGATTCATGGCCGGTAAAAAGCTGATCAATGCTGTTGATAATTCCTGTTGTGACTTCCAAGGAACGCATTCAAATTAGCAGCTTAACTGACAGAGATCAAATATTGACAATTGGAAGACATGTTGGCTTTTTTCCTGAACTGCAGATCAAAATATTTTCATGGAGGCTGCAGGACATATTGTGGGTCCGAGTGCTGTCAACCATTAAATCAAGCCTTAACGTTGAAATAAACAGAATCTTCCTTGCAATTAAGTGCTGAATAGCTCCTCTACTTTCAAACTTAGAAAAATAAGATTTAAGAAACCAAAAAAATGTTTAACCCATTGAACTGTGAAACTTGACTTTTACCATATATATATATATATATATATAGGGTGTCCATTTATAACTTTATTTGTATTTGCAATAGAAATAATTTGTAAAAAGGATTAGAAAGAAGTAAATCTATATTTTTTAAGGTTTTATTGAAATTTTATTTAAGTTTCCACATGTCTTCCATCATTGGTAATATGATTTTGCAGTTCATGGAAAACACTTGTCAACTGATTTGCAGTAATGCCTGAAATCACATTAGTAATTTTAGCTATACTTAAAACTAGGTACATTAAACTTTATAACATTTTTTACAGATTATTTCTATCACAAATACAAATAAAGTTATAATTTTTTTAAGTGCACACGAACTTTATGAACACCCTGTACATATTTGGGATAAATTTCACTATTTCAGGGCTGACTTTGTACAGAGAAAAAAAAAAAAAGAAAAAAAGTGAAGAGCAGCAAATAGCTAATACAAAGTTGCTCATATGAATAACCTTATTCTGTTATATATATATATATATATATATATATATATATATATACACATACTATCAAAGTGATCTTCATTCATCCATAGAAAATGTTTGTAATATCTGCATCAACCAGAACTGGATGGTCATCTCTGTCCAACTTCATATTGACAGAAAAAGATTTAATTATTTGCAGGAACATAATGACAAAACATTTTTTTGTAAAATCTAAGACTAAAGTACAGGTACATCCTGCTACTTGACTGATTAGATAACAGAAATGTCAATTCAATGGGTTAGGCAGTTTTATAAGTACCAAATTAGTGGGAAAAGAAGTAAAGAGTGAAAAAGGAAATTCTAGTCAGTTCCTTGTACAACTCCAGTAAGTATCTGATTATTCCTGCTACACTCTTTACACAAACTAAAAAATGGTATACTGTTGCCATATCTGGGTTTGGAGCTGTCCAGTCATTGCATGCCTACCATGATAGAGTTCAAAAACATCTATGCATTATTGTGGGTGTTGGAATTATTTTCCACCCTACAACTTCTTTCTACAGATGAAACATCACAAGCATTTCACTACTCTATTGCTATCTCCATGGCAAGTGTTCTGATAAGCCTCCTTTCTTAGTTCCATCAGTCCTAACTTTTGCAGCTTGGACCTGCCATGCCACATACACAAGAATGAATCATCCTCATTCCTTTCATATTCCATTAGTAAGGAGGAAGTACAAGAAATAAAAATAATAATATAATTTGACACTTGACAAGGACAGGAAATTGTGGAGAGCCATGATTCCTCTTATTCTGAAGGGAGACAGCATATAGAAGACAACACCCCCAGTTTACTTGTATTATCATATTTTTAGGAGTCAACTGTAGTTGGGATCATCAAGTCAATGTGAACAATCCTTAGCTGCATAGCATGTGCTTTGCCAGGGCTACATACAGTTTTGAATTCAAAGTTTTCCTTCTAGTTAACACACAAGGCTACAGAACCCAGTCTGTCCTACTATTTACCCATAGCTGGGGGGAGGAGAGTTAGATTCATACCTTTTACAAGGGTATTAGCATGTAAGTGAATGTAATGAATTTGACTGGAATTCAAACTCAATCTAAGCCACAATCCATTACTCTAATGTGCCGCCCTAAAAAAAAAAAAAAAAAAAAAAAAAAAATTATATATTACTCCTTAGAAAAAGTATAATTAATAAATCTGCATAAAAAAGAAAAATCAGATATACTCAAGATAAATTCAATTTTACATAAGGAATTAAAAAAGCAAGCAAGCAATTAAAATTTTCCTCTTCAACATCGTGAACCTTATTACAGAATAAGGAGAAGGTGAAAAAAAAAGAAGAGAGAGAAAAGATTATCCAGTAAGCTTATGATTCTGATTTGGCTAAAAATGCCTAATTATACCAGTTTTACAAAACTGGAGACAGAGTATGATACTGAAATACATCCTCACACATTTTGTACAAGTCAATTTAAAAAAAGAAAATTAAAATGAATGCAGGCAAGAAAGCATTTGTTCATTTTTCCTCTTTTAACACAAGTGGTTTAGCAAAACATCTTGGGTTAAGTTGGCATCAAAATTCTTCAAACGAATCAATAATTAAATCCTTCAGATATTGGATTTGGTCACATTTCCTGATGGGAAAAAAATATAAATGTTTTTATATCTTCATGAAGCTAGAACTTAAGAAAAAATATGAAGAAGCAGATAATATTTCTTAAAAACAAAATTTTATGGATTTCAATACAACACAAAAAGAAAAAATAATTAAAATCCACTGAAATGATTTTGAAAACGATTTCAAGAAAGAAGAAAAGTGAAGTACTGCTTGAATTTCAATAGGAAAGCTTTTATAATAGTTTGGATATTGAACAAGTGTTTTCCAAAGAAACATTACTTAAAAATGGAGGGAAACATTTTACAATTGGAAACTGAATGTTCAATTTTTAAGAAAAGGTATAATTAACAACTTTCAATCTTAGAATTTTTCTGTTTATATTCTACAAAAATTTAATTAAAATCATTCATGTTTCTTATCCATCTTTGTTTTATTTTGTTTAAATAAGAAAAACCAATATCCACAAGCAGCACTCACTAAGTGCACACAAACAATAAGAAAGGGGAAAAAAAAAAATTATAAAACTAATAACAAAGCATAAAAACTAACCAAGGTTTGTTGAGACAGAAAATGTCATTCAGTTCTGATGTCCAACAGAAAGGAAAACAATTTCAATACACTGAGAAAACACTCCACATCAGTTCTACTCCTTTTTGTCACTATCTCACATTTTATATATATATATATATATATATATATATATACATATATATATGTGTGTGTGTATGAAGAAATATAGTTTTAAAATGTGCTATATTTATGGGATAAAGTGGTCAATATCAGAGAGAGCGTATGTAAATATAAAATTGCCAGATTAAAAATATATAAAATACATTATACTAGCATCGTTATTTTCATGGTTCAAGGGGAGCAACTCATTTTCTTTTTGTATCCAAAATTCAGTGCACGTTTTTATTATAAACTAGCTTAAAAGCTGCCCTATTGGGCAGCATTTAAGCTAGCTCTAGTGGAAGGAGCTCTTGGTTTGGCCATCATCACAATCACTAGGGAGGAGTATATACGATAGGCACCAATAAACTACAGAAGAATTCAAAATGGATCGCTGCATTTAAGTAGTGAATTAATGTTTAAGCTTACCTTTTAAAAGTTCAACAATAATTCTTCTGCTGCCACTTAATTTAAAGAAGATTTGATGTACGTAGGTCCTTATTTTCTGTACAAACAATTATTTTTATTTCATAGGTGAAAGAATAGAGGAGAATTTCTAAGATAAAATTAATATCATGTAAAGATGGGAAAATAGAAATTAGAGTTCATTATACATTGAACATTTGAAGAGTTAGAGAAACATAACACCTAATTAAGTAAAACTTATATTATAGAATCTATATAAATAAATGCGAAATTGGAGCTCAATTCTCCCATGAATTCTGACATTAAAAACCACAGCTCTACTTTATAGTAATCTGGTATTTACTCAATTCCCCACGAAGTATCATTGTGACACAAGGTCAGTTTAATGTGGTGAAACCCAAGTGAATACACCTGGACCAGGAACAAAAATTCTTCGTTTCATGCGCAGTTACAAAAAAATTCACAACTATCAATTACATTAATTTTTGCCTTAGCAATTCCCCCCTGAAGATGATCTTGGATGATTGAAAGAGCTTGGGAAAATAAAAAATAAAAATAACCAAAGCTACAGCATCTTTCTTACTCAGTTTTGTAACAGAACTAAGAAATTGATCCATGAATTTGAGAGGATTAAGATAAAAATAGGCATAATATGTCTAGATTATTCAACCAAACATGCATGAACAAAGATATGCTGCCTATATATATATATATATATATATATATATATATATATATATATATATATATATATATATATATGTGTGTGTGTGTGTGAAATGCTTTTTTTTTTTATTATTTTTTTTTTTTTTTTTTTTACAGCAAGTTTCACCATTAACAAGGCTTGAAAGCCACTCAATGTAGAGGGTTATGTTTGGAGGCCATTTGTGCGTATAGGAGTGGGAAGCAATGGTTAATCCTAGTGTTGAACAGGTTAAGATTGTAGTTATTGGGGAAACATCCGATTGAGAGTTAGTTCCACAGGGCAGTGGTTCTCTTACTTCTCTCTGATGGAATATGGAGGGAATCTGGGTGGTTTACTACTATGCCGTGTTCTTGCTATGATGGGACCAATGTAGTTTGCCCAAGCACATTCCATGAAATTAGCAGTAGAGCAGTGAGAAGCTTACCCCATCCTGCCTGTGGGAGAGAGTTTGAAGGGTGAAAAAGGATTTGTCATCCACAAGGGCTCAGAGATGCTTTTGAACTATCAAAGTTCGAGAGTGAGGTCTGAGAAGTTCCCACCCTAATATGACAACAGTACTCCATTTTTGGCCTGATCTGGCTCTTGCAAAAAGGTAGAGGATGGCAGGATAGGTTAAGTATTTACTGGAGTAGTATTTCAAGTTCAAAGTAAAACAAACTGTTTAATAGTCAAAGTACAATAAAATCCAAATTCAATGTAAAACAAACTGATAATCAAAAACACTGTAAAATCCAAGGGAGGCGCAGAAGGAATCAGATGTCCAATATCAAGTAATCACAGCACACGTCCTTCCGTTATCAATCCACTGTGTTGCTCAAATTGTCCAATCCAGTTACATGCTCATGCATGCAAATCACCAACAGTTTTTTTTTTTTTTTGTTTTTTTTATGTCTTTGTCGTGCACATGCACCATGATGGAATTACAAATAGCAACCATGACTGCCCCTTGGTCTCACAAGTAAAAGAAACCATTCAGTATCTCAGCAATGTTATCCTCAGTCTCCACCCTAATTTCTTTCCATGTAGCAACACTTCTAGGCCCACAACCTTTAAAAAGATATCATGTCTGTGTTACATGAATAGCCAATGTTTTCTCGCTTGTTTAGCATCTATGACTTTTCCCAACCCACACATCAGTGCAAGGTCAATTGATCAATACTCTATCACATCTGAGCATCAGCTGGGCAGCCTCCTCAGTTATATCAAACTCAACTTTGAACAAAGTCTTCTGAACAGCATACTATGGAAACTTTTCTGGTTAAGATTTCTGAACATCCTTTAATAACTTCTTTTTTTATTTCACCCATCCAAGTAAATTAACCAAATCAGTTTGGACTTCAAGATTACACAATCCCCAACTTCAAACCAAATCGATACCCTTTAATGACAGCATCCAAATTGGTTAAATTAATATAAATGCAGTCTTCCATCTAACACCATTTATTGCCATATTACTAGCATCACCCACCCCCACATAACCCTTTTAAGGCACATAGCAGCTCCATCTCCCTATCGCCTGCCCCCCCACTTCTATAGTGTTTCAGCATAACATCTATCTGAGCCTTTAGTCTATCATCTGAACTCATGCTATCTTTTCGTTTAACATACTTGCATATAGTTTGAAGCCATCCAGAAACATAACAGTGGTATACCAGTCTTTTGCATAAAGACTGTTTCCATTCCTTTGGATTGTTTTTCAATTTGAGGATCCTATTTCCTCATTTTGAAAGACCAGTTCATCCACCTTGACTTTCTTCCATTCAAACCTCAAAGCCATTCCTCCTTCCAATAATTCTGATGCTTCAATTCTAAATTTCTTTACGTGATTAATTACTTTAATTCTTGTCACCTCTGTTTCCTTTACCAGTCTATCAATTTTAGCTCTGGTTTCTTTTTCTGATATCGACTCAATGATGGTTGCCAGGATTTTTAGCACAGAATTCAATCCCCTATCACAACCAAGTCAAACAATACATTTTGCGCTTGTAATTTTTCCACTGATATTTGTACACTTTCTTCTAAGTCAAACTCAACTGGAGAAAGACCAATTTCAAATCAACTTGTTTATCAAAGCGCCAGTCTTTTGTTAACATACTTACAAGGTCTTTCTGCATATCTTGTAATATTTTCCCTGGATGACATGTCATGAAACTATTAAATTCTTACTTCTAATAATTTATATATATATATATATATATATATATATATATATGAGACATGGTGGAGTAAAGGATAGAGACTTGGATTGAAGAATCGGAGAGGCGAGTTCGAATTCCAATCAGATTCATTACATTCACTTACGTGCTAATACACTTGCGAAAGGTATGAATCCTCTTCTCCCTCCAGCTATGGGTAAATAGCAGAGCAGGCTGGGTTCTATAGCCTTGGATGGTAATTGGTCTAGGAGAAGGACAACTCTGAATTCAAAACCTGGAGAGGGTTGTTTGGGGACCTTGTGGCACATAGTGCACCAGGTCTTTGTATTCAGCCCTTCAAAAAGTGTGGATGGTTGTGCACGGAACCTTCACCACTATAATCAAATCTCGTGTGCTGTTGTCAGGATGTCAGTTTCCTAGGAACTGATCTGCTTGATACTCATAAGTCAAATTTGACAGGAGAGTCGAATATATATAACTATTTTGATATCAACATTTTTTTTTTCAATCAAATCACATGCCCAATTAACTTCACAATACTGGGACCTGAATCTCTTCCATCGACAGCTGTTATACTGTTCATCCCACACCAGCTTCAAAGTAATCAAGGTAATCATGCACCTCATTAATGAGAGATCTTGCCCATCTCCCCACCTTCTAGAATTTCCACTATTAGCAATGAATGTAATGGCGCCATTACTTGGCTGAAGAACTTTGAGTAATGCTAAATGTCCCTCTCCAAAATTTCAGACATTTAATAACTGTATTTCTTTCTAAAATTTAAATCCTTTACAGAAATAGAAAACATGATTCCTCTATGCATGGTCATGTGTGTGGTGGGGATTTATGTCAAGACAGACAACCTGCAAATCCATCATTTTATGCCAATTAATCCGGAAATGGAAGATTGCCGTCCACCAAATCACATTATATACAATTATACCGTGAAGCTCATTTGTCGAAATCCTTGATAAAAAAACTAGTGTTGCACATTGAAGACATTAATGAAAATTTTCGAGTAGTTAATGAGTTCTCAGGGAAATTCAACAAAAATACATACAAAAAATGATTCAAGCTGCAACAAACGAAGTAATGTGGACAAAGATGTCTTGGTTTGATTACAGCATTTTTTCTGTTACAAAATCATGCAAATGAGGCAAAATGTAAGGTGTGGAAAATATGAAAAGGAGGAGGAGAGAGAGAGAGAGAGATGGAGCTAGAGAGAGGTAGGGGTAAGATCCAGTAAAAGAGTGGGACAAGAAACACTGTTATAGAAACAGTGAAAATTTAGAATAAAGAAAATCATTTCATGTTTTTCAAAGCTCTTACTTGGATGATGCCTAAGCAAACTAGGCAACATTCTCTCATCAGTCTTTTTGCTACAATACTATCTTCCAATTTCACACTGTATTATTGACAACCTCATAAAACTAGAGATACCAGTCCACATAACCCATCAGCAGAAATGGACACAATATAATAGGCCAAGTGATCCTCATGACAGTGTAGCTGTGGCAAACAAGGGGCACCGACACAATTTTTCATTTAACTGCAGAATGATTGTTAAAAGAAGAGAAAAAAAAAAAGAAGAGAAAAAAAAAAAAAGAGAAAAAAAAAAAAAGAGAAAAAAAAAAAAAAGAGAGAAAAAAAAAAAAAAAAAAGAGAAAAAAAAAAAAAAAAAAGAGAAAAAAAAAAAAAAAAAGAGAAAAAAAAAAAAGAGAAAAAAAAAAAAAGAGAAAAAAAAGAGAGAAAAAAAAGAGAAAAAAAAGAGAAAAAAAAGAAAAAAAAGAGAAAAAAAAGAAGAGAAAAAAAGAAGAGAAAAAAAGAAGAGAAAAAAAGAAGAGAAAAAAAGAAGAGAAAAAAAGAAGAGAAAAAAAGAAGAGAAAAAAAGAAGAGAAAAAAAGAGGAGAAAAAAAGAAAAGAAAAGAAAGAAAAAAGAGAAGAAAAAAAGAGAAAAAAGAGAAAAAAAGAGAGAAAAAAGAGAAAATAAAGAGGGGAAAAAAGAGAAAATAAAGAGGGGAAAAAAGAGAAAATAAAGAGGGGAAAAAAGAGAAAATAAAGAGGGGAAAAAAGAGAAAATAAAGAGGGGAAAAAAGAGAAAATAAAGAGGGGAAAAAAGAGAAAATAAAGAGGGGAAAAAAGAGAAAATAAAGAGGGGAAAAAAGAGAAAATAAAGAGGGGAAAAAAGAGAAAATAAAGAGGGGAAAAAAGGGAGAAAAAGGGGAAGGAGTAAAGAAAAAGAGAAAAAAGAGTAAAGGAGTGAAAAAAAGAGAAAAAAGAGTAAAGGAGTGAAAAAAAGAGAAAAAAGAGTAAAGGAGTGAAAAAAAGAGAAAAAAGAGTAAAGGAGTGAAAAAAAGAGAAAAAAGAGTAAAGGAGTGAAAAAAAGAGAAAAAAAGAGTAAAGGAGTGAAAAAAAGAGAAAAAAAGAGAAAGTGTAAAGGAGTAAAAAAAAAAAAAAAAAAAGTAAAGAAAAAAAAGAAAAAAAGAGTTAAGAAAAAAAAAAAGAAAAAAGAGTTAAGGAGTAAAAAAAAAAAAAGAGTAAAGGAGTTAAAAAAAAAAAGAATTAAAAAAAGAAAAAAAAGAGTAAAAAGAGAAAAAAAGAGTAAGAGTAGAGAAGTAAAAAAAGAAAAGAAAAAAGAGTAAAGGATTAAAAAAAAGAAAGAGAAAAAAGACTAAAGAAAAAATAGAAAAAAGAGTAAAGGAGTAAAAAAAAAAAAAAGAGAGAGCATTACCTAAAATTAAATAGAAATCTCTAGAAGTTGCCAACTTGCAGGTAGCAACTTCCAGAGATTTATTTTCTTCTTAGCAAGGAAATGTGCATAGCAGAAATGAGCAAGACGTTGCCCAAGCACATCGGTGATGAAAGGAGGAGGCTGACAAGGATGTTAACTATTCAAAGGGCAATGTTGCAACAAATCGCATCCCAATATCAACACTGGAGCCACTCTATCCATCAGACAATGCAATCAACAGCATTCATTGTATTCTATGAGGTACCATTATTTACACATCATTTATTATCATACTTTACCTGAATCAAGGAACAGTCAGATTTTAGGAAGGAAGGAAACAGACTTGAATTGTTGTTTTTTTATTAATTTATTTATTTTTTTTAAATATTATTATTATTGCATCATCTGCAACTTGACAAGCGATGTATGAAATGGCAAAAATACAACAGATTTAGTGAGTGAATAATCTGCTTGAATGTGTTCCTTTTTTAACACTTTTGGGCAGATAGTGTGTATATATGATGGAGACATAATATGGGGGTATGGATTCAGTCTGTTAGCAGGGGGATATGCAAACTGGTAGTGGATATGTAAGAGTGTGGACTGTGTCCTTTTTTTTTTTTTAATTTCGTGAGGACCACAAGGGAAAGTGGAATCTGTCTTGACAGGTGTCACATGCAGAGATCTTGTAGACAATTTGTACTGCTTCATGCTCACCAGGTTTCCTTGTGGGCTTGGGGTTTTTTTTTTTTTTGTTTTTTTTTGCATGATAATATTACCCACTCCATCATGCAGGAGGTGACATAAAACTGGTACCCAGAAACACTAAGTTGACCTCTAGGTACTCCACTGCACCCACTCCCCAACAGATTCAAACTGCATTGAGTAGCTATATGACATTATTAAATTCACTGCAGTCACACTCAAACAACTATTATGGTCAGCTGTGGAATAGGTCAGGATCAATAGAGTTATGCAACAATTTTAGCAGTTTGTAATCTATGTCATACAACTACTATTATTCAGGCAAAGGGAGGAGCTACATGTTCTTTGGTAGGTGTGTCTAATTTTTTTGTACTTCAGTTTAGTGGAAAAAGATGGTGGATTGAGTATGTTATTTACAGCACCAAATACAAAATAATAAAAATCCTTCAACTGAGAATCACTAAACAAATTGAAACTTAATCATTTCTGAGAAACTATTGATATTGAACTGTTAAATGAATCGAAAGCATTCTACCTAATAAAAGGTAAGTAATTGAATCTAGTTTAGTACATGTCCTTTATTGGTGCATCAGTTTGGTATAAATACTAACAAATATGTCATGTAGGCTAGAGAAAAAAAAAAAAAAACTTTCTAAAATAATGAAATGATCCAAATGAAAGAATTTTTTCTCTCTCTAAATGAAAGAGAAAAAAAATGTTTTTCTGTTGCTATCTCCAAATGAAAGAGGAAAAAAAAAAAATGTTTTTCTGTTGCTATCTCCAAATGAAAGAGGAAAAAAAAAAATGTTTTTCTGTTGCTATCTCCAAATGAAAGAGGAAAAAAAAAAATGTTTTTCTGTTGCTATCTCCAAATGAAAGAGGAAAAAAAAAAATGTTTTTCTGTTGCTATCTCCAAATGAAAGAGAAAAAAAAAAAAAAAAATGTTTTTCTGTCTCTCTCTCCAAATGAAAGAGAAAAAAAATGTTTTTCTGTCTCTCTCTCCCCAAATGAAAGAAAAAAAAAAATGTTTTTCTCTCTCTCTCTCCCCAAATGAAAGAAAAAAAAAATGTTTTTCTCTCTCTCTCTCCCCAAATGAAAAAGAAATGTTTTTCTGTCTCTCTCTCCCCAAATGAAAAAGAAATGTTTGTTTTTTTTTCTCTCTCTCTCTCTCCAAATGAAAGAAAAAAAATGTTTTTCTCTCTCTCTCTCTCTCTCTCTCTCTCTCTCTCTCTCTCTCTAAATGAAAGAAAAAAAAAAAGTGTTTCTTTCTGTGTCCAAATGAAGAAAAAAAAATTTTCTCTCTTCAAATGGAAAATGTAGAAAAAATTTCTTGGAAAAAAAATAAAAAAATTTTGAATTGAAGAAAGGATGAAAACACAGAACCCATCAAGAGAAATTCTTTTACAATCAGAGAAACAATCTTACAAATCTGGAGAATGAGAAACTGGCAGAAAAATGACCAAATGAGAAAACAGAAATTTATTTATTTTGACATAAGTATGAATTTCTATCTCTTGTTTAAATACAGCAAGCATTTGTTGATTAATAGCTAAACAGACTTTAACAAATAATCACCTTGTTCATCTTATTCAAGACTTACAAAGAAAACAGTCAATGTTGATTAAGAGTTTCTGACAATGTCCGCTGCATTTTTAACAGCTGGAAAACAATATAATGTCACCAGAGCTTACTATGTGGGTGAGGTAGTTACCAGATTTACACCAATGAGCATGGCTGGTATTTCAATACAAGCAAAAACCTTAATTTTAGATACAGATTTTCAAGGCAAATATTTCTGCTATAGCTGAAGTGTTTCTGTAATGTTTTGAATACATCATTAAATACACTAAAATCCTGAATCTGAAATGGGAGTGTGTCTAATGTATGTCTTATGTTGTCAAGTGTGGTAGTCAGGAAAACTCTTGGATTGATGAGGACTTCTCAGAATTGAAGAAAGCTGCAGAATGGATCAACTGGAATATGGTGACAAGAACAAAAGCAACAAAGTTAATGTGATCAAAAATACAGGAATTATTAAATAGATTCTCAGAAATCAAAGCAAAATACTCAGATATTCACAAAATTGTCCATCCTATGAAGTCAAAGTCAATTTCAAATTCATAAAGATGTACATACTAATAAACATGTTCATAACTACCGACCTAGGTATCACTCCCTCTAGTTACCTACCTACCACTATCTATCCACTTATATATCTAATAATAATAGCTGGCCACTGGTATTCAAAGATACCCATCAACTAGGGCAGCTAGCCAATCCCTATTGCAGACTCTTGCTCAGGCCCATTTGTGTTTATCCAACACCCACAGAGTCAACCTGTAGTTCATACTGCAATTATGCAGAGGAGCCCTTAGTTACAGTTTCTGGGAGAGAGCCTATTATCTAGAATGATCAACAATCTGAACAACACCAGCACACTCAATCACTTGACGAGGACTTGTGACTGTGCCAGCACAGTTATCGACAACTCCAAGTGTTCCGTCTACCCAATTTCCCTCACAAGGCTTGGCTCAACCCACAGTTTGATTTTCAATTACTTTCCAAAAGGTGCCACATACTGGGATCATCCCCCTCATCCAAACCAATAACATCAGGAAGTCTCCTTCCTGACAAATCGACCATGGTGAAATTCAAACCCAGATCTCATGGTCAGAAAACAAACATTCTAACCACTCAGCCATGCACCCATATATATATATCTACCTACCTACCTATAGCTCTAGCTGACTCAGCATTTGCATATCTCACCTATTTCAATATCACAATATCAGGGACCTGCAGATACATACCTAGTTAATTGAAAATTAAAACAAAACAAAACAAAAAAAACACAGTAATTAAATTAACCACAAAAAGTGCAAAAAAACTGATATCATTTTGTAATGTAATGACATGGCCAATTCTCACTCAAATGATCTCAAATTTTAACCAAAAAGCAAACCCCGCAAAAAAGAAAACAAACCAGAAAAAAAAAAAAAAAAAAGAAAAAAGAAAAAAACAAACCAAAAAAGAAAAAAAAAAAAAAAAAAAAAAAAAAAAGCCAAAAACAACTAAGCTGATTGTGCAGATTTATCTCAATGAGAATCTACCAGGAAGATGAATCAGGTGTGTTAGTTATAATGGCAATACACTGTTGAAATGGCCACTATGGTCATCTGACTTGTGAATTTTTTTTTCCTATGAGGCTTTATGAAAGAACAAGTCCATATTTCTCACTCTTCTTACAAGCCTAGAGGAACTTAAGCACAGAATCACTGAGGCACAGAAGAATGTTACACAAGACATGCTACAGCGGGTTTAGCAAAAGCTGGACTACCAACTTGATGTGTGTCGTGTCACAGGTGGTGCACACCCTGAACCTTTGTGAAATTGATTATAAAATCTACAATCCCTTTGAATAACTTGTTTAAATCTTTCATTGTTCAACATATATCTTATTTAATTTTGTTTGCCTAGGACATGTAGTTACTCAGATATTCACATTAAATGATGTCAATTTTTGGGGGGTACACCCTATATTTAAATATTATGCTAATCAGTCAAAAGGCAGGTAAATAATTATAAGGTTTCCTTTCTTTGGAGGGTAGGGGACTCAGAGGCTGTAGTTTTCAACAAGGAACTATTTGTGGAATAGAATGCTACAAAACATTACCAAATGAGATTAGGAAAACATCAGAGTGCAGAAAGAGGAAAGAATTACTTACCCTGTTTTTATACATCTTTGTTGTTATATTTTGGCCATTGTTTCCTTCAGCCTTCATCAGGTGTATGTCAATAATAGTAACCTACTGGGAATTCTGAACTGAACCCTTTATTTAAATCTACAAGGGTAGACTGTTCTTGTTAATATGTACATTACACAGATCAATATACATCTGATGAAGGCCAGAGGGCACAATGGCTGAAACATTGATAACAATAACAAAGATGAGGACAATAGTCTGAATATAAATAGGGTTAATAACGATAACTCATCATCCCAGAAATTCCCATAAAAGAGAAAAGAAGTTATAAATTTGGAAAAAGAAAATGTTTTCGTTATTATAACTTAAACCGCCTTCTAATTCTAGGCAGGCATACGTGTGTATATTTTTACTGATGATGTAAATGTCGATCTTCTTTTGGTTAGTAAAGCTTCTATAAGAACAAAAACAAAATTGAACTTTGTAAATGACACTATGTATTCATGCTTAGAGAACAAAAGAAAAAAAAAAAAAAAAAAAAAAAAAAAAAAGAAACATGGACATTGTGATGTGTCTGGTTTGTTCTCAAAAGAACCAAGGTAAATTACATAAGAGAAAATAAGAAGTGCTATTATTAAATTGAAGACTATTTTCCATCCAAGAGGAAAGAAACTATGTGGGTTGGCTGAGGACACAAGCATAGAAGAAGAGAAGAAATATTAAAAGGCATTCCAGCTTACTGTGAAATATGCAGAATTCAAAAACACTAAACCCAGATTTATTGTCAGTTAATTCCCTGGATAAATACTTCAGCCTAAATGTAGCTATCATTCGAGTCAAAATTCTGCCTCCTGCTGGCCATGTTATAAGATACAATATGTCTATGAAACAATATGTAGTGAAGACATGAAATTATCACTGCATTCATCAGATAATTGGATGGTAGGTTTTCGATCACCTTTATCTATACTCACTGACAGCTGATAGGAATTCCTATTTTTCCTGATGATCCAAAATATGAACACTTTTTTTTTTTCAGATTAAAGAATTTAAAAGCTCATGGAGCAATGGAATTAATGAAAGTCACAATGGAATATTTAGAGAAATGGTAAAAGAAAAAGAAAAAAAAATCATAGAAAATGCCAATTGTAATTTCAATATGGTTGCTGTGAGTGCTAAAACATTTCACAATGTTAACAAGTATTAGCCCTAACAAACTGGTTTTTAGAATTCCTTACCCCTTTTACCTGCAGTTCTAATTAATGTATCTATGAGCACTGAAAGTTACATCCACAGGTGAAATTATGGCCAATAATCTCAATAGTATTTATCTGGGAAATCCTTCAGACAGTTTGAGTCATTTGAAAACCAAATAATGCTTCGTTACTAAATGAGACAAAACCAATCATAGCTTTTTAATACAAGACATTGGATATTTTATAAGAGAAATGAGTGAAGAATGAGATATTGATCAAACATGGGCACATTTGTAAGGGTGCATCTTTCCTGTCTGTTAATCTATCCTGGCAGAAATGGAGTTATGATAGGTTATAACTGTATTCCTGTATCCTTCAAGAACAAATGCCATGTTCTTTCTACAGTGCAGACGAATTGGGGAGAAGGGGTGGAATGTGAGCTGTAAATTAAAAAGTGGATTGTTGAACCAAATGATGAAGTTCAAAAAGAAGACACAAATGAAATGGAACAGTAAACATCTCCAGAGAGGTCAATGGGGTAAAACCTCCTAAGGTTTCAGAATATCTGGACAAGTAATAATTTGGAAAGTGGGGAAAAAGAATCAATGCAGATTAATGTCATGAAAGAGTTCTTTCATATTGATTGGTTGGTTGATTTTGTTTAGTGATATATCAACCTCTACAGGTTATTTAATGCCAAAATCTAAATATTTTGAACACAATTGTATGCCTTTAATTACAGAAAAAAAATGAATTGTTGGTCATTTTACTATAAATGTGTATTGTTGGTCATTTTACTATAAATATGTATTGTTGGTCATTTTCTTCTATAAAAATGTATTTTTATACTTTTGTGTTTTTTGTTTTGTCCATAGCTGGGACCCTAACAGGTGCTACCACCTCGGGTCAGAGTGGACCTGGGAACAACAGCAATTAAGAAGTGGTTCCGTGCTCCTCAAAAAACCTTCAATCTCTGGATCCGAGGCCTTGCTGCCAGATGTAGTTTATCATCATACCCATTATTTTAGATATAGAGTTGAAAATAAAATATGAATAAGTTCCTGATAAAGGTATGCCAAAGAATAAAGGTAACAGCTCAGTTATTAAAGCAAAATTTGTAACAAACAGTTTAAGATATTGAAGCAGACAACATTAAAATTGCTGGGAAGATATTATGTTTTCAGTTGGAATAAGGTCTTTAACGAGACGGATTTGCAAATAAAGAGATACTAAACCTGCTTTCATACAATGAGGGACATTTAACAAACAAGTCAACTTGCATCCACCTTCAGAAGCTGATGTAACAAGGTTATCTCTGGACGCTGTTAAAGTGTGCATATAAATTATCAAATACAGCTTGTGAGTTATATTTAATGGTTAGAAAGAAACTAATTGTTATGGAAACTTACCTATAACGATAATGGACTCTTCCTGACACTATAAATACTGCGTCTCTCAAGAGGTATAATGAATGAATGGTGTAACGAGTCGAGACAATATTAGTTCACTCTAAACCAGATGGACAGTCATTACTAACACCTTCAACTTCTTGTACTATATTTCTGTTGTAATATATCTTTGTTATTCTACTCTTGTGTTCGTGTTGTTCTTCCTCGATTCTAACCTTGGACCATAACCGTGGTGCGAGGATATTGGACCATAATACTAATAAAAGCAAGAGGACTTTTAACATATGACTACCCCTAAATCATATGGCTTTATTATTCATGGTTCATCTTTTTAATTTTTTTTTTTTTTTTTGTAAATCATTTCCTTCTACCACCTTATCTAGAAGGTGTTGTAGTTTCCTTTCCAAGTCAGCCATCAACACAGGGTCATTTGCATATCATATTATTTAGATTATGCCCATGCATGTTCTCCAGTTCTCCTAGGATTGCATTGCTGTAGAGGTCGAATAAATCTGGGGAGAAGGTGTACCTT
>OZ010579.1:6903020-7046882 GCA_963932145.1 Acanthosepion lycidas
TCTTCAAGTGATATACAGTGGAATTTCAAACCAAACCCTTTAAATAAATATGAATATGGCAATAAAAAGGATGACAGTCTGAACAATATAAATAGTGTAAATAATTACAATACCTCATCTCAGAAATATAGACAGATACTGAAGAAGGCTGAAGCATACAAAGGCCAAAATGTCATGAATATGGCAACGAAAATGAGGACAACAGTCCGAACTGTGTAAATAGTTACAATACCTCATCTCAGAAATAGACAAATATTTTTTTTGTTTATTTTTTTTCACTTATATATAAAAAACATGAAAAAGAAAAAAATTATATCTGAAATCTTTTTGATTATAAAAATAAAGAGAAAAGGAAAATAAAATAAATGTTAGGTCCTAAAATTTAATTTTTTTTTTTTTTTACAGTAGTGTAATTTTTTTTTTTTTTTTTTTTTTTTTTTTTTTTAAAAAGGTTTGTCAACCTTTTGGAGGTTCTTTAAAAGCAAGAAAATATTTTTAGTTAGTAAGAATTTTTTGGAGATAATGATTTTACTGATACATGTTCTACTATTTAACCCATAGTTGGGGAAAAGAGGTGAATTCATACTTTTCTCAATGGTATTTGCACATAAGAAAATATAATGAACCTAAATGGGGTTAGAATTTGGCTCTGACTTCCAATTCTGAGCTGTTATCTGTTGCACCACCTGTACACCCAAGTTTACAGAACCTGGTATTCCCAATTAGTTGCCCATCTAGTTACCTTTTTTTTTTTTTAATTCATTAAATCATTCATTTCACCCCATGCAAAGCAGTCAAGTCACTAAGACACAAGGGGGTTACAGAGTGTGAATGAATACACAAAAAAAAAAAAAAAAAAAAAAAAAAAAAAAGAGAAATATTAAAGAGCAAGAACAATAGAAGAGTAATCAAGATAACAATTGTCATTGCATCTAAATTTTTGAAGATCAAAGTTGTCTGGAAAACAAGGAACCAGAAGAAAGTTTTCACAAGGCATAGAACTTATAGTTACATCTTGCCATTTTGACTGTAAATTGACGAGACCTCGTTGCCAATCTAGTGCTGCACTTAAATTCATAAAGTCTAGGTACCCTAGTGAAGAACTCCTCCAAACAATTACCATGAAAGTATTTATAGAAAAGGCTCAAGGAAGCTATATTATGGTGGTAGGAAAGTGAGTGAAGCCAAGACATTGGGTCAGGACCAATAATATTGGCTGATTCTTTGGATTTTATCAAGAATCTAAGTATATAGCAGGAGCACCAAACCATGTGACAGTAACGATGTTGCTTAGTTTTGGGGATCAGAGGAGAATCAGAATTTCAATGTGATATGGTGGCTGTAAGACATGATAATCTTTGAATCATTCCATGTAGAATGGAATATTGCATACTTTGCACCAAATTGCCATATTTTGTCTCTTTTTCTCTTCAGAAAAGTATGCCTGCAGACATAGTTCTGTCTTTGGCTCATTCTTGCAGCTTTATTTGCATGCAGATGCTCCAAGAAATAAAGTAACCTTACGAATCCTAGAGTTATCAGTCATTTAGATTAATCATAAATGAATAATGCTTATATCTTTGGGGGGGGGGATTTAAATCATCAATTGATGATTTCTGCTAATCTCTAATTGAAACGTTAATTGATAATGTCCATACTTTAAGGGTTAAATCCAGAAGAATACTTATATTTATGACAAATTTTAAGTTGATTTACTCTCTGGCCTTCCTCAGATGTACACCTTTGGCAAAAACTATGGAATTAGTACAATTAGAGAATGTTCACTTAATTTCCTTTTTTTTCTATTCTTAAATTTTTAAACTAATCACATATAAGATACAAAACATTTTATTTAATAGCTGAATATCCCAGCTTCATAAAATATACCTTAAATAATTTGAGGTTTTTTTCAAAGTAATGTGCTTGATAACTATCAAATTGTAGATGGACGATAATGGGTATGCCCCCCCCCCATTTCCATAGATACAGTAGTAAATAAGTGTCTGCAGTTGGAGATTCGTTTCCAGCTGTGCTGGTCAAACTTCCTCCGGGCAGAGAGGATACCCAGATGTGGTTATGCCGAAAGGCAGAGTCATCTCAGGAAACAGCTATCTGACCCCATTTTATGTGGGGTCTACAGGGAATTTTTGGCTGAGCCTACTGGCTCGGATAACCCACATTAAATTTGGCCTTGTGCCATATCTGACCATGTGGAGGTGGTAGGTAAATGTCCTGCAGTTGGAGATTCATTATGGAATTCACTTGACTCACTTCTTGCAATTGACTACTACTTCTACGTGTCGCTGGTGAATCTTACATATTTTGATCATGTCTTAAGTATTATTGTTCATTACCAACTTTTATTATTCTATTCAGTAACCTTTCCATGGTTATAACACAAATCCAAATAACAAATGATTGCTTAGCATAACATTTTACCTTTTTTGCCAAATAAGCTGCCTTCAAAAGATGAAATAAAGAAAAGGAACAGATTCTTGCAGTTAAGACTGGGGGTTGGAAAATCAGATAAATTCAAGATTGAAACTAATAAGGGATGAATTGTTACATTACAGCCTCCATATCATTCTCAATCTGCACTCGAGTGAGATACACAAACTATGAATTGAAGACACCAAAATCAAGCAAGTACAAAATTTAAATATCTAGCAAGTGTTTTAACAGAGGAAGGGAAATGAAACACCAAAACCCAAATGTGTATTGGGTTATGAAAGATACCTTCCAAAAATTAAGCAAAGTATTCAGAAACAGGAAAATTTAATTAGTAATAAAGGAAAGAGTACTGAACTGTTATGTAATATCAGTCCTCCTATAAGGTAGTGAATGCTGGATGCTTATCACAGATGAAGAGATAACAGAAATGTGGTTCTACAGAAGGATGCTGAGAATATCAAACTGTTTTGTTTTACGGCGTATCAACCTCAATGGGTTATTTAATGTCGACAATTTTTATTACTGGTAATTTTTTTTTTTTTCAATAATATATTGATGGTAATATTTTTACCTTAAAAAATCTTTTTCTGGTAAAAATTTTTTCTTCAAAAATATATTGCTGGTAAAATTTTATTTTTCAAAAATATACTGGTGGTAATGTTTTATTTTTCAAAAATGTATAGCTGGTAAAATTTTTTGTTGTTGTTTTAATATATTGCTGATAATATTAAAACCTTTTTTTACACTTTCATAGTGTTCCAACCCCAGCTCAGGGATCAACCACTTGTCCATAGCTGGGACCCCAACAGGTGCCACCATTCCGAGTCAGGGTGGACCTGGGAACACCAGCAACTAACCCTCCTCAAAATGTCCTGATCAGAGGCCTTGCTGTTGGACGTAGTTTATTGTCTTACCTAGGATGCAGATGTAGTTTATCGTCATACCCAGGACTGGCCATAAACTGAACATGTGAGCCACAACAAAATTTTAGGGATAATTGAAACAAAAAGAAAGAGACATACTTAGAATCAGAAAGAGATAATTGAAATTTTAAGGGTACATGAAGAGTGTTTAGAAAATTTAACACTTACAGGACATATAGCAAGACAGAGGAAATTAGCAAATAACATAATATATGACCTTGTGCAAATTGTTGGCAAAACAGAGATTAGGAGAGAGCGAGAGAGCGAAAAGAAAAACTCTACTAGGAGCTACAAAGGACAAGAAAATTGTGGAGAGTCATGATTGCCCACACACTGAAGGACATAGCAGATAGTAAAAGAAGATGGCTGCCTCATATACAATCAAATCAACCTGGACTTTAAACAAACTATTTCCTGCAGAAGACTCACCTCACCTATGATGGAGAGACTTACCTTACAAAAAAAAAAAAAAAAGTCTTCTGCTTAACCAACTGATCTCTCCTGTCCTGGCTAAGACAATAAAATACATCTGCCTCTTGGCTAAGATGATAAACTACATCCAACAGCAAGGCCTCTTATCAGGAGGTTTTGAGGAGCATGGAACCACCTCTTAATTGCTGGTGTTCCTATGTCTACACTGTCCTGGGGTGGTAGTACCTGTTAGGGTCCCAGTTATGGGCAAATAGTTAACCCCCAAACCAGGGTTAAAACACTATAAAAATGTAAAAATATGTTTTAATGCCAGAAATACTTTGTAAAAAATTACCAGTAATACATTTTTGGGAACAAAAGATATTACCAGCTCTACATTTAAAAAATAAAATATTACCAGTAATAGATTTTTGAAGAAAAAATATTAATAAAATAAAAATGTTGGCATTAAATAACCCATTGGCGGTTGATATGCCGTAAAATAAAACAAACCAACTGAACTCTAGCCATTGAAACAGATACCACAGAAAAAATACATAGAATTAAAAGAAAATCCTCTTTTGTGGAATTCATTCTTGAGAGTGGACAACAGATTTGGTCAACAGGGTGACATGGTAAACACCTCTCTTCCTGTAGTAAACTCAAAGTAAAGAAAGACCAACTGAAACACCTAGTAACAAATGTAGTGTTACAGCTCAGACCAAACACCAGGTTTGTTCTCAGGGTGCAGCTTCTTCCAGTCAAACAATTGTGACTTAAAATAATAACTCTTTAGTCAAACCATTACCCACGAAATAAAACCACGAGACTATTGTAGCAGTAGGTAAATTTTATTCAGTTGTAACCTTCTGCTGAATAGGTAGGTGTGTATCTTCGTTTCACATAGCGCACAGGTAATCTTGTCCCTTTGTGGTGTTTTTACTCTAGGGGCCACTGTTTTTATAGAGACAGACCTTTGTCTTGTCAGCTGTGTATAAAAAGTAATTCATCAAGTCTGCTCCACTTTGCTGAACTTCTTTGTCAGGATTGTTTGACATAGTTCTTATGAGGTCCACTTTGCTGATAAGACAATAACTGTGGAAACAATTTCTGTTATATCTTCCAGATGTTTTCCTTTAACAAGATATTGGCTGACACTGATTTCCCTACACAAATGTTCTTTATATAAAAAAATAGAAAAAAATGGCCTCTTTCATGTGCATTTTGCTGGACATTGGAAGATTTTCAAAAGTCTTAAATGTACATTTGCAAAACACAGAGTGAGAGACAGACAAGGTAAATTGATGGTAACTAAAGAAACCATTAACAGAATTCATGTTGCCCACTGCAGTCAAGGATTTAAGATACAGTATCAAGTGATTTATTCCATATGCCAACTTCAAACCAGACCAATAAATCATCCATCACAAAATGGGTTCAATTTTTCTGAGTCTTACATTTTCTTTTGAGAAGATATCTAAAGAGAATTAGACAAAACAAAATTATCCGTAATTAAACAATGAAGACCCTCATAATTATTCATCCAAGTAGAAACCAGAAAAATATTCTCCAGCTCGGGTTAATTGGAGCCATTCCCAAATATTGAATTTCATCAAGTGACATTAATAAACTTCATAGACAGAAATTCAGCTTTTATTCTTTTGATGCTTCCATTTCATCTCTATAGAGAGGAAGATTTGGCAGTTGTATAGGCAGTCCTCACCTTACCCTAAAGATATGTTTGCATGGACACAGTAGCCCACTGTGCCAGCCACCTAGACATTTACATTTTATTTTTAATCAATTCACCCAAAGTAAGGCAATAATGCCACTAAGACATGGGGGGAGGACTACTGGAAGTGAAATAGAAAAAACTCTAGAAGGAACTGGAAACCCAATTCTAAATAGGAAACCCGAGATAAACATCTACGTCTGTTCAAAGATAGGGAGGAGTGTGAACTAGACAATAGGCAAATCTATCTATTCCTATTGAGGGGGGGGGAATTAAAAAATAGTAAATAAAATTTCAGAGTTTAGGCAAAGATGTTACAAATATAGAGTTGAAATAGAATTTAGAAGGAACTGGAAACCCAACCCTGAACAGGAAACAAGGGATAAACCTCTATTCCTGTTCAAAAGACCAGGAGGAGGACAAACTGGATAATAGGTGAACCTAACTACTCCTAGTTTCATTTTTTTTTTTTTTTGTCATTACATGCCTACCAACAAGCAAATATTTAGACTGTTACTCCCAAGGAAAACAAATATTAGCAGGAAAACAATTTAGTTTCTGAAGCATTTTGTACCAATTGGTTATTTTAATGTCTTCAGTCAATATACAATGCCCAAAATTTGGGTGCATCTGCTTAAAACCTTAATAATTAAATACAACTTGATTGTCTTTATGCGCACAAACAAAACTGTGGGATCAAATAATTGTAAGTTTATCAACTGCATTGAACCCACATATATATCTTGCCCAATTTAGCAGTTCTTGCCTAAATGGAGGTAAGATCCAATTAGGAAAAAAATTCAAATTAATATTACTTGTTTATTTCCAATCTAGTCTTTATGATCATCATAAATAATTGATCAATTGCTCTTATAATTAAATTAGTTATTCAAATAAAGCCATTTTCTACTCTGAAGATGGTAACCACTTCAGCATTTAGATCAAAGCTTGGGAAGTAAGCAGTATATAAATAGAAATAAGTAATATTGATCTTTTTTGAATAGTATATTTTGAAAATATTAGGTTGGTGCAAAAATAATATCGTTTTTTTGACGTATTTTTTAACGTCAAAAAACAATATTTTTGCACCAACCTATTATAACAGAGCCCAGGAAAGGAAGTCTATTTAGGGAAAGGAAAACCCCGATTTTAAACCTCCATTGCCTTGCAGTCATATCCAAACATGGAAAGGTTTATGGAAGTAAATCCAGAAATAAAACCCAGAGCCCCAAAGGTTGTCAACACTGACAACTTTGTAATAACTCTTGCAGCCAAGCTGTCCCTAAATGTAATACTCAGTCTCCCTTTGGCTCTTGTCAGTATGGTCAGTGGGGGTGCATGTAGTTTGGGCAGTGCATGGCCTCCACATACCATTGCCCCTGACTATGCCCTGGAGAGGTCATTCCAGTTTCACCCCCAAAAGGACTGAATTTTGAGTGAACAGTGTGCTATCTTTATCTCACAAAAGAAAAAATAAATGGATGCCTACTGATTATAATATGCAGTATATGAAATAAACTACAAAAATGCTTAAATCTTTTGAGTTGTCTTAATTATAATATTGCTAAAACCATTTTACAATGTCTGCAAATTTCTCAAAGATACAATTGTATCACAGAGCAACAGACAGGCACTCTGGGCCTCATTGCTAATCTTCAGCCCAAACCAACTTTAAACTGATCTATGATTTTCTTAAAAAAGTAGATATAGTTTTCACAAGGTCAGAAGTAAGAGATTTTATCATCTTACAAATATTTATTTAAATTATACAGACGTGTTTTTTTGTTTTTTTTAAAAAAAAAACCTTGAAAATTTATATCAGGTAATTTATATCAGGTAATTTTTCATTAAAATATTCAAACTTGACAATTTCTGTCATTATGTTTAAATTTGTTTTAAATTATCCAAGTTTTAATGAAGATAAATTATTAATGAAGACAAATTTATGACCAAATAATTTTACAAAGCATTAATTAGTGTTTGAGAATGGCATTTCAATTAGTCTCTGCTTGGACTTCTGCTCCCGACTCACCCAGATGCTACAGAGTTTTAATATTCCAACCATCCTAAATTGTTAGCAACTAAGAATTATGCCTGTCAATTCTGAATGATATCAAAATGACTATAAAATTGCTTTTAAACCAACACACCTAAAAAGATACTGGCCAGAACTCGAGAAAAACACCATTTCAATGAACTGACTGCCTACACCTCTTTGATATTTAGATATTAAAATGTTCATCGAGATGGAGTTTCTCACAAGTTTTAGCTAGTATCCTCATCTTTGTTATTTTCATCACTACATTTTGGCCAAGGATTTCTCTAAGTGGGTGGGTCCTTTTTGCTTTCATTCATATAAAAATTCTGAAGTTAAAATTAGTCATTCTGTTTGGAGACATTTGTTTTCAAAATATTGAAATATTTTAAAATGGCATTTTCATTTGAGAATGGCAATCATTTGAAAAGAGAAAGTAGATAAAAATTACAAAAATATAAGATAGTAACAGACAAAAAGCATTAAAAGATCAATCATTATTTACTTATAGAAAAAGCCAAGATATATTTTATAATACGATCAAACCAGACTAATAAAAATACAAACAAATAAATTTTAAAATTACATCCACACACATAAGCTTCAATAAAGTGAATACTGAATATAATTTTTATTAATATTTTTCTCTCCTTCTTGGATTACTAAAACAACTTTTGGAATTAAAAATTCTCTTCCCCACATTAATATCTTGCGTGCTATAAGTTCTGTAAATAAGATTAACTATTCTGCTGGCCAAAAGGTTTCATCAATTTTTGTCATTAGATGACATTGAGAGTTTTTAGTTTTAACAAAATTCATTCAGAAAATATTTTGTTGAATTTTGACAGCTGTCATATCAATTTGAATTTTTTTTTATTATTATTTTTGTCATAATTGGTACATTTTCTTTTTATTTATTGATTTTAACATTGAAGATGGAAGAAAATAAGCAACATTTTGGAATAACTTAAAGAAAAGTACAACTATGGACACGGAATATATTGTGTAATTTATGGAGAAGGTATAGAAATTTTTTTTTTTTTTTTTTTTTGCTTTTTTGTGTGTCCATCAGAAATTTTTATCTAGTCATTTCATTCCAAACAAGGTGATAATGCCACTAAGACACAGGGGTTTATAGGAAATGAAAGAAGTGAGGAAAAGGACAATAAAGGAACAGGATTCGGGGAGACAGGCTTGCAATTAACATTGAAATTTTTGATGATTGTAGGTGGTAGGGAAACAAGAAATTGGAAGAGAGTTCCACAGGCAAGAAGTATGAGAAGAGAGACTATTACAATAGAAATGGCTGCAGCTTGGTCATTCAAGAGTAAAACAGTGAGACCTAGCTGACACAGAAATTCATGCAGTCAAAACACTGAGGAGAAAAACTCATCAAAACAACTACCATGAAAACATTTATAAAAAAGATAGGCAGAAGCCACATCATTTCAGTAGAAAAGTCAAGATGCCAGGTCAGGATCGATTACATTACAGACCCTTCTTTGAATTTTATCAAGAATCTTGAGACATATAGTAGGAATGAGCAGATATGGCAGAAGTATTCAATGCACAGACAAATGGTAGATTCTAATGAGAACTGTCTGTCACAACACCACAGGCCAACTTTCCTAGCAGTGGATCTTGCAATTGATTCAATGTAATCATTCCGCATAATGTCAGTGGAAAAACATGATCCCAAGGTGTTGCTCTCCTGGAGTTTAGCATCAGCCATGCAGATGGTAGGCAGGTGAGGTTCTTCTCTGTTGTAATTCGAGAGATGACTATGCAAGATGATAGATCCTGATCTGGCATCTAGTCTACAATCGCTATTCCACACATGTGCTTTTACTGGTTCCTGGACTGCATGAATTTAAGCAAGCTACCAGGCTAGCATCTCTTCCTACCTTTTCATTGTCAAAATGTTAAATGTAACTGTCTCTTCTACTCAAACAGCTTCTTCTCCGACACTTCCCATCTGGCAAACTCCCTTCCCCTTACTTGCTTCTCTGATGCTTCAAATATTCAATCGACATCTGACACCCTGGGCTTGTTCCCTGTACTTCTCTGTATCCTTTCCTTAAACGTGCCTCTTTACTCTTGCGCGCTAGTGGTACTTCCACCTTACTTGGGGTGAATTACTTTAAAAAAATAAAATAATAATAATGAAATCAGTTTCGTTTTGGAGGTTTTCAAATTGACAAGCCATTCCTTACCACAGTTAACCACTGATTGGGAATCCTTTTCAAGAGCAGTTGCTAGTTTCATTTTGTCAAATCTGCTAGACTTGCAACTAAGTAAATAGTTGTGTCATCTGCATTGATACCTATTGGAGAACTGATGATATTGGGAAAGTCATTGAGAAAGAGAATAGGTCCAAGGATAGAGCTCTGTTCTTTAAACTATTGTGAAGAATTCTTCACAATGAAAGATTAATGTGACAAGCAAAGTGAATTGCCACTAACCATGCCAAAAGCCAGTTTCTATAGAAACAAGATAATGTCAAGATATTGCAGGGAGGGAAAAAAATATGAAAACAGTACTTGTTCAAATTAAACCAACTGAAAGTAGCAGTTGGCAAAAAAAGGGTCCTTTAATTACTTTACACAAAGAGCACAATATTCCATCAGTGTAAATCTAGACAACAGATTCTGGTGATGACAAGACAAAATAAATCGTTTGACGAGGAAGTTTTTCCAACCACCTTCACCAGATACTGAATATTTCAATTACCATTTATTCTGCTTTTGGAAAAATTTAATCAATTCTATGTAAGCATATAAATGGTATCAAATGTAGTTCTTTGGTCATAACGAATAAAAAATTCTTAAGATGATGGAATTCAAGTTGTTTGAAAGCTAGCAGAATATCTCCTGCTATCATTCAGGCAACTTCATATTTTTTTTTTTAGAACAAGACAGTAAATGTTTTTCAATAAAGTTAATAGTCATTTTTTTTTTTTTTTAAATGTTTTATTTTTATTGAATCAACAAACTAATCATTTTTTTATCATCCAATTTTACTCAGTTTTAGTAAAGTGGTAAATATTAAATGCAAAAATGGTTGAACAAAAGTAGCAAACCAGTTTGTTTGGTTTGGTGTGACTTGTTTTGTTTTACAGCATATCAAATGAAATGGGTTATATAATGTCAAGAATTTTATTGCTCATAATTTTTTTTTTTTTTACAAAAATGTATTGCTGATAATATTTTTTTCTTCATAAATTCATCTCTGATAAATTTTTTTCATCAAAAATTCATTGCTGGTAATAAAACCAATTTTTACACTTTCAGTCTTTTGACCCCAGTTTGGGGGTCAACTATTTGCCCATAGCTGAGACTAACAGATGCCACCACTCCAAGTTAAGGTGGATCTGGGAACACCAGCAATTAAGAGGTGGTTCTACACTCCTGAAAAAACCCTATCAGAGGCCTTGCTGTTGGATGTAGTTTATCATCTTACCCAGGACAGTAACCTACTTGTAAGAAAGAAATTTGTATCACTCATTTACAGTTATCTCCCTTAGTTTTCCAAATGCTCATTTTTATTTCACATTGCTTTTATGAAATTTATACTATTTTGGCTTCCATTGGAATACTACTTTTTGATGGCAGGAGGACCTATACTTTGTTGTTTGAGGACTGTACATCTCTACATTGAAAGTAATTTGTTATTAAATAATTATATTGTGAAATGGGTGCGGGATTAAGCATTTCATTTTCCTTTAAATACCATGAAATTAAATTAAATTACTAAATGGACATTGCAAACAGAATGTTGAAATCTAAAATTTATTTTTAACTGCAGTTTGAGTAACTTAGTATTGAAGAAAAAGAAAAGTAGAATATAATAGCATTTGAAAACAAAATTTAAGAGACTCATCCAAATAATCAAATTAGAATGAGTGGAGATAGCCAAGCAGAAAAGAAATATTGCATCTGAAAGAGAAACTTTGCTTATCAACTTGAAAATCTTGCTTTCTATTGTATTCATATTAGTTCCAGAAATTGAGTAACGTTGTCAAAGAAAAAAGGCAGAAATGTGGAATATGAAGAAATCTAAGAAATAAAAAGAAATCTACTGAACAATGTGTTGGGGAGGGGAACGAACAGATTAAACATTCAAAAGAAGAATAGGACCCAGTTATGATCCACCCGAGGTGAATTTTAAAAGTGATTGATAATTTCAACTGAACCTAAGATTCTAAACCTCTAAACAAATTACAATCCATGTTTTACAGTTGCCATCCCCAACAGCTGCATAGTGCTAAGGTATGAATTGACTTCCTTTAACATAGAAATCCAAAGAATTTTACACAAACACGGATCCAAATTGTCTCAGATATTCAAACCGCATATTGATCAGAACATTCCAAGCACAAAGAGTTTGAAAATTCTATATTGGCAAGAAATAAAGTTGAGTTTAATGCTTCTAATTTCAAAAAAGGAAAAAAAAAAAAGAAACATTCAAAATTGTGTTTCAAAAGGGAAAGAACAGCTCATGTGAAAATCTGAAGGCAAATCTGGTATTTTAAACAAAGAATTTAAGATGAGTTAAATAAAAAAAAAAAAAAAAAAAATGGTGGTATGATGGAGTAGTGGATGAGAACTTAAGAAATTGGAGAGGTCAGTTCAAATTTCAGTCGAGATCATTACATTCACTTACGGGCTATTACTTTTAAGAAAGATATGAATCCATCTCTTCTCTCGTCAGCTATGGTTAAATAGCAGGACAAACTGGGTCTCATAGCTTTGGATGGCAACCAGTCTAGCAGAAGGACAACTCTGCATGCAAAACCTGAATGGTTGAATAGTTGGCAACCTAACTGGCTCCCCTACCAGACCCTGGTCTGGTGAGGAAGTGAAGTGAAGCCCCAGCAGCACAAAAGAAAAACAAGAATTGTTAAAGAATGGTCATCTACTCCCAACTATAGATTAAATAGCATCACCAACCTGCAATTAGCTAAGCGTGGTGAGTACAGCTACACCCCAGAAGACATAATCAGAGAGGGGTTCTTCCAAAAGACATGAGAAGTCTCTGGACTTAGATTTGGAAATTAAAAATAAGATCTATATTTATATTACATAAAGAGTAGGAACAAAAATTTATGGTACTTTTCAGCAGGTGGCGTTTGATTGTGCGATTTCATTTCACACATGACTGACATTATATATTCTGAAAAGTGACATTTCAACATGTATTTGTATGCAAGTCATGTACGGATTGTAAATTTTAAATGTTTTTCATATTAAAATGAATGAATGAATGAATACCTCTGCAGTTTTCAACCCAGATATTGACACAACGGAGACATATGGATAGAAATGGTCAGGTGCTCATTTGCACAGTGGCTCTATGGCCAAATTGGTCACGGGACTGTGGATAATTACATTAAAAGTGAAAATAGATGAAAATTAAATGCATTTTTGTCATTTGATACTCTGATTCCAGAAAAGGAAGATATGCCATAGAAACAGCAAAAAAGATGTGCCATTTATGAACATGGTGCTAAAGCTGAATCTTATAATTCTGAATAATGTAGTTTCTGAAAAATAAAAAATTTATTTCATCCAAATCAAAGCTGGTACCTGGGCATTGTGTTAATACTACTTTGAGAAAATATAATTCTTATCAAACAACTATTCTCATATTCTGTAATTTATAGAAAGCCTTAAATATTCTTAAAAGAAACAAAAAAAAAAATAAAATAAAATCAACAGTAATTTATTTTGGACTTCTTTACTTCAAAGTGAACACTGTTCAGGAAAAAGAAGTCTGCAGCTGACCATGAAGACTTTAAAAAAAAAAAAAAAAAAAAAAAAAAAAAGGCAAATATTAGGAATTATTCAGTTCCACTATAATCATTAAACTGCAGGAATAAAAGTTTTTAATGGTAAGAATCTAACAAAAAAAAAAAAAAAAAAATGAATTCTATATTCAGAATTAGATCCCAAGATAGAGGTTATCTTTACAATTTTAAAAGTTAGATTGAATGAATGTTGGACATTTTAATTTTGGAAAAGACTTCATCTGCCATCTTGTCATTTGCTGAAAATAAATCATGAAAAAAATATAAACACACCTAAAGTGAACAATATAGAACATTTGAAGAGGGGAAAGTCGTAGCTAAACTTAGGTATTTTGGTTAAAACCATATATATATATATATATATATATATATAGCATAGTTGTTATCAGTCCAGAGTTCAAATACCAACTGAGCTTGTAGCATTTGCACAAATGTTCTGGGGAAAGGTATGAATCTATTTCTCTCCCCCCAATATGGATTAAATAGCAAGCCAGACTGACTTCTCTTGCCTTTGTTGGTAACCAGTCTAGGAGAAGGACAACTCAGAATTCAAATCCTATTAGGAATGAGGCCACACCCTAAAAACTGACTTACTACAGAAATCTCAGCTGGAACACCTAGTCTGATGAGGCTGTGACCATATATTCCACAGAAGAGTGTAATGGCACTAAGAAGGGAAAAAAAATTTAGCAAGAAGGAGAAAGAAAGCAGTGTTGATGTTTACTCCAGTCTATTCCTGCTCTTTGTAAGCAGTTAATAAAAAAAATTTTAAAAATTCAATTAACTCTTATCACTTAGTTATCTTCAAGAAAAAGAAAAATAGAAAAATTTAAGTTCCAGTAAAAGTGGCCCAACTCCTTGCAACAAATGTTTGTTATACCAAACATCGATGGACCAAAATTTTATGAAAAGGGAAAACAAAATTAATAACTTGCCTCTCTTTCCAGCAGGAGATTGATATTTTTTTTTTTTTTTTTTAATTTATACAGCACATCAAACTATTTTATTTTTTTTTTAATGAGATTTTTAAAAATCTTTGGGAAATAAAAAATAAAAATTTTTGCTACAAGGAAAATTTTGTAAAAAATAAAAAATGCCATTTTTGTTAACAATTAATGCGAGTCCAGTCTTCCCACTTGTGTTTAGAATTAAAAACCTCCTCCAGACGCTGAAGAGTTCACTTGTGTAAAGATATTACTACAAGCAGCAACAACAAAAGAGTCTGAAAATTTGTGTAGCGGAGAAAATGCAGGATGAAATTTTGGAGGTGGAGAGAGTGGGGTCATAAATCATCAACTTCTTAAAGGCAAATATAGAAAAAGAAAAGAACAAGGTTTTGCTTCCTAACTTTGTCAAAAAATATTTTTTTCTCTAACCCAACAAATCAATAAGCAAACACATTTACTTTAGTATTTTTATTATTATTATTCCCTTGATTTCTTGACTTCAGTATTCATAAAAAGAAAAAAAAAGAAAAAATGATTAAATTTTGCTCGATTCTTTACAGATTAAAAGAAGACTAAGTTCCATGCAAGCTTCAGTCTTTTACAAACAGATTAGAAAAAGTTTGTGTCCCTTGCCGTTAGCAGCTGTTTGTTCTGGTTTTTTGCTCACCAAAATATTTGTGGAAAAAAAACTTAATGTTGTCTATAACACCAATTCCATGGTCTTTGGGGTGCCAGAACACAATTACTTGAATCTGGTATCAAAATAAACAGTGTTTGAATAGATAACCTCCTGTGGTCAATATTAAATCTAAGCTTCATGTAAGGCACCTTGTGTTCAAGAAATTCTCTTCTTTCAGATGAACAGTAAGAAAAGCATCAGATAAGTAACAGACATCCAATGTCTTTCAAGTGTTGCTGACATTTTAGAATCTCAAATCACAAATATATTTTGCAACTGTCAAGGACTCAAACTAAATGAATTTCCAAAACAAAATTAAAAATGATTAATATAATAAATGGCTGACTACTCTCAGTCTGAACATACATGTCTGCTAGAGCAATTAGCTAATCCCTGTCACAAAAAAACCTGCTTAACTATATTTGTGCTTGAACAAACACAGAGCTTACCTGTGATTTATACTGAAACTAAAGTAGGTACCTCCACTTTTCCACTGAAAAAAACAGCCTAGCAGGATGAAATTATGTGCCGAACTTAAAAACAGTTTTATTGCCAAAATGTTTGTTTAAAAAAAAAAAAAAAAAAAAAAAAATTAACCAAAATTTGAAAATGCTAGAAAGGATTAAATTTTTTTAACCCTTTCTAGCACATTTGAATTTTGGTGAAAAAAAAATTTTTTTGGTATCATTAATTAAAGTAATACAGTGTAACCCGGATATAAGAGAGTTGTCGGGACCGGAGAATAAGTCTCTTATATCAGGGTTTGGTCTATTTTGTTTAGGTAAGTATGGCTCTAATTTGGGACCAGAGAAAATCTCTTATATCCGGGTTTCTCATGTCCGGGTCACACTGTATTTACAACTAGTATTTTAGCACCTTTTTTCCAGGTGAAAAACACACCAGTTTAAAAACTCTTGAAAAAAATAAAAAAATAAAGTAAAAAAAAATAAAATACTCATTGGATTTTAATTAAACTTTCAGGACTTGTTAACAAATAAATGAAATTATTCTTGAAAAAGTTTAAAAATCTTGGTAAAAGTATTTTTTCTACATGTTACACACCTCCCACTTAATTTCATGAAATTTTGAGGAATTAAATTTTCATCCAAAATTTTTTTTTTTTTTTTTTTACTTAAAAGCAGGAGAATGTAAATATTTTTTTTTTTCAAACTACTCATTTCCCAAAAATCTGCTTCAAATCATAAAATAAAAAATGTCATGACATTAGAAAAGCTTGTAATTGCTTTTATAAATAAGATTTATTAAGGACACTATTAAAAAAATAAATAAATAAAAACAATTCTTGCAAAAATTCATTATTCATCAAAAAAATTTTTTTTTATTGAATTTTAAATTATAATTTATAATATATAAATCTTAAAATTCTGCATTACTTTCATCCAGTTAGGTGATATTATTATTATTAAGTAAAAACTATATTTACTAATCAGAGTGCATGTGCAAATCTCAGAAATATAGACAGATAACTGTTAATGTCTACCAATGAACACGATAATACAATAGACCTTACTACACATAATGCACCACTGACCAACATATATAAATAGTTCAGACAGTGGATAAAGGCATTAGTTAGATCCAGTGACTGGACCCAAAGAGTGTGAGTTCAATACCAAGTTAAGGCAGTGGAGAACTTGCAGAGGGGAATTAACAGGAGATAACTGACATCCATTAAACATGGCACGTGGAACTAGAACAGTCTACATCAAGCAAAATAAAGGTATCACTTCAACATTCTAACCACCTGAAGAAGGCTGGAGCATACAACAACCGGAACATTGTAATAAATATGGTGACAAAGATGAGGACAATAGTCCAAATAATGTAAATAGTATTAACACTTATATTTTAAATTATTCTAGAGGTTATTGAGTAAGAATAAATCTGAATCCAAATGTTATTTGTAGCCATTGGATAATGGCTGTTAACATTTTACTCGTTATTATTGATTACTTAATTATTTGTTGTTGATTATTATTACATTTGCTTGTGTCTATGTGTACATTCATAGTTTGTTAATTTGTTATTCACTTAATTTGTCTATTTTTTTTGGGTGGGGGATAGTAAAATTATTTGTTTAATTTAATACAGGGTGTCCATAAAGTTCGTGTGCACTTTAAAAAATTTATAGCTATTTGTATTTGTGATAGAAATAATTTGTAAAAAGGATTAGAAAGAAGCAAATCTATATTTTTTAAGGTTTTATTGAAATTTTATTTAAGTTTCCACATGTCCTCCATCATTAGCAATACAAAGGGTAATACGATTTTGCAGTTCACGGAAAACATTTGCCAACTGATTTACAGTAATGCCTGAAATCACAGTTATTTTAGCTATAGTTAAAACTAGGTACATTAAACTTTATAACATTTTTTACAGATTATTTCTATTGCAAATACAAATAAAGTTATAAATTTTTTAAAGTGCACATGAACTTTATGAACACCCTATATATTGGCTTTGTCTAAATTATGTTACATCATCTACGTTGTATATATTGTCAAATTTATGCCTGAATTTTACAAATTTATTGGTCTAGGCTTTTTTCTAGTATGAAAACAGACTTTTCATTAGAAAAATTCATTATTCATTGGAAAAAAAAAAAAAAAAATTTTTTTCTTAAATTTTAATTTAAAATATATAAAATTTTAAAATGATTTATAATGAACAGATATATAGATTTTTAAATAAAAAACAAAAACTTTAAGAAAATTATATATCCATTTAATCTTCTGATAAATAATTATAAACCCCAAATTGTGCATATGCTTAAAAAAAATAAAAATAAAAACATGCATACAAAAAGAAAATGAAAATTAAAGTTTGAAAAATTTAGAAAATTATATTTTAGGTAAATAAGAAAACCAAATAACAGTTAAGTGACTTAGCCTAATGCCAATAACTCTGTAAAAGTCAGGGATCAATATTATAAACCGGACCCTACTTCTAAATAGATAATAAATCCATATTCTTTGATTCTGACAAATGTTGCAGCCTAAGAAAGGTATAAAGGATGCTAATTTACAAAAATTATTTGCCAAAAATATTTTACATATGTGGACCACTCTAAGTCGTGCTGGAGCTTATTGAATGATGAAATGGGCAAAATTTCCTATTACCATTTACTGGTTAATTCAAAATATTTTCTTTTCCAGTTTAACTTAACCTACAATGACACAGACAATTACATGAAGTCAAAATTAAAAAAAAAAAAAAAAATATATATATATATATATATATATATATATATACACACACAATAACACTTACATGGATGGCATGGAATACATTTGCCCCCACCCCACTCCCTCTCTGAGTGAGACATTTTCTTTTTGCAATCAAAATATCTTCTGTCAGTGTTTATTGAACAGAAATACATTGACAGAATGCAAAGACAGTTTTAAGGAAAAATGGTAAGTATTCTCCCAAATAAGAAACTATATGATTGAAATAACTATGACGAAAAAGCAACACAATGCTTACTGTAAATGGTTATAACAGCATAGAGAAAATAGAACACACACAAAGAAAAATAAAGAAAAACAGAGAAAAAGGATTTTATCTGAAAAGATTTTGACTAAAAGTTATTGATAGTCTGTTCTATTTGGATAATGAAATTTAAATATTTTATTAAATAAGAAGCACAATTGAAGATACAAGCAATATCAATATTTATACACATCTCAGTACGATGCAAGATGGAAGCTGATACAACAGAACAAGACATTTAACAGCAAATGGCTTCAGTTTTCAAGCAAAACAATGAATGAAAAAAAAGAAAAAAAAATTATATCTATTTTACATCTGATAATCCTTTAATTTTTTCTATTTTAAACTGGTTTATCCAAAATGACATTCAGGGCATTTACTTTTTATTAGGTTGGTGCAAAAATAATGTCGTTTTCTCACATGTTACTATGTGAGAAAACGGCATTATTTTTGCACCAACCTAATAAGTACTTCATTCAAATAGAAAATATTTCATTGCATTGTGAGAATTTTCATATGATCATGCATTATTATGTTTTGCTAAAAGTAACATTTTTGGCTTATTGTAACATTAAAGATGGAACTATATATATATATATATTTGAAATGTTAAGAATGGTGAAAATGCAGCTAGAACAGAAAAAAGTTTTATGCAGTATATGGAAAAGGTACTGTGAATATTGAACAAGAATATTCCACTTTTGAAACACCCAATCACTACTCCACTATTGTGTTTGTTTTGTTTTACCTCAAACAGTGGGTTATTTAATGCTGACAAGATTGTTATTGCCAGTATTATTTTTAAAAAATATTGCTGGTAATTTTTTTTTTTTTTTTTTTTTTTTTACAAATATATTGCTGGTAATAGTTTTTTCCTTAAAAAATATATTGCTGGTATTAAGACATATTTTTATACTTTCATAGTGCTTTGACCCCTTTTGGGGTTAACTATTTGCCCATAGCTCGGACCCTAACAGGTGCTATCACTTCAGGTCAGGGTGGACCTGAGAACACCAGCAATTAAGAGGTGGCTCCATGCTCTTCAAAACCTTCTGATCAGAGGCCTTGCAGTTGGATGTAGTTTATCCTGAAACCCAGAACAACCACCATTCAGAGAGACTATTTGAGGTTGACAGGGATGGGAATAAACCATTACTTAAGATACTGTCTATATTTCTGAGATGAGCTAAATAGTGTAAAAAGAAATCACATTCTTGCTTTGATGTGTGACACACACAAGAAAATATCAGGCATATGTAAATGTTTCATTTTTTTTTTTAAATTATAACAGTTAATAAAAAGCTTAAACAAGAAATGCAGAGGAGGGAGAATCAAAATGAACCATCACTAACACCAAAAGCTGATCTTTTTCAAATGAAAAGAATACTTTTTTTTTTAAAATAATGGTACAATTGGAAGGAAGTCTTCAACTATGTACAACTTTTGGAGACTAACAAGTATTTGAGTTTAAGAGTCTATCAGGAATACATCAGATTGTATATTTGTTTGGCAAACAGGCAAATAGTGACAATTTGATGGGAAAATTTTCACTCATTTTCTGTATTCAATGGTTGGATTAACATTTACTTTGGTTTTAATAGAAAAATCAAAAAAATGGAAAAGACATCAAAAGCAGGTCAGATAAATTCTGGGAGGATGGAATTAGGAAGTTAGCTAAAAAGAAAAAAAAAAAAAAAAAAAAAAAAAAAAATGAAGATAATGGAACAATAAAGTCATTCAATAAAGTTAACATGGAGATAAAAATAAATTTAAATAGAAATTAAAAAAAAAAACTGTAAAGAGCAGAAAACAATAACTGGAAAAATATATTTAAAGATTCTCATGTAAGAAATTAATATTAGTAAAATTACAGAATTTAGAAGAAAAAATATTTGACTTACATTTCTTTATAATCCTGGTAAATTAAATTAAGAGCAAAGAGTTAAACATTTTATTTGAACTCACACTTAACGCCAATTTCTATTAGACATCTTCCATTTTCACTATTTACATTGCTCGGACTATCATCCTCATCTTTGTTGCCATATTTATCACAGCGTTTTGGCTGTTGTACGCTCTGACATTCTTCAGGTGGTTGAAATGCCAGAGTGAAGCCTTTATTTTGCTCGGTGGGGTAGAATGAGCAAAATAAAGGCTTCAGTTTGACATTTCAACCACCTGAAGAAGGCCGGAGCGTACAACAGCCAAAACGTAATTATGGCAACAAAGATGAGGATGATAGTCTGAGCAATGTCAGTAGTGTACATAATACCTCATCTCAGAAATATAGACAGATATCTACCATTTTCATGGGTTCAAAAAGACTCTTAAAAATTGATTGTAATCAATAGCTGATTTTTCAAGCCAAGAGAGCCCCACTCCCCCATTTGGATGGCAACACCATTCTCCTTTACTTTGAAACTCAGTTATCAACAACACAAGGCCAAATAAAACTTTTGTAGATATTTATTTCAGCTACGAGGATAAACCAGACAAAATCAAAAAAGAGCTTAAGTTAAAGACTAAAACCAAAGACAATGGAACATAATCTGAAATGTTTTCCTTTAGTCAAATTCTAAGACTGAATGAGAAAGATACACGGATTTCTTTGAACATGATACGGCTTATGATTCTTTCAACATGCTACAAACGATAGAAGTAAAGCTGCTCTTTACCTGCGAATACTGCACCTTCTGTTCGAAGTTCAGCTACATACCAAACATGATCGATATACATAGTGGTATATAAAATGGGAAAAAAAAAAAAAAAAAGAAAAGTACATACACTCTGATTACTCTGATGACAAGTGCTTTTTACAACAGCCAATATACCTGCAAACAGAACTACCCACACAAATGACAACTCAAAGTGGTTTTTAGAAAAAAAAAAAAAAGTCCAGCATCTTGGCAGTGGGAAACAGGGGAGGGGAGTTGGATTTTACTATTTCATTGGGACTGATATTGGATTCCCCAAAGTTGCCATGTGGCGCATGTCTGCTGTGATTAAAAGGAAGGTGCATTTAGGCATATTCTTTGCAACTCACTAGCTGCTATTTTTGGTAAAAAGAAGAATTAACATGAATAGTAAACAGAGGGGAAAAAATAAAATGAAAAGTGCTAAAATTTTGTCTCTCAGAAGTCTGATACCATTTTCAAAGAGCTTACCAATTTTGCAAGCAGATTTTTAAAAATGGCCTCAATGGTTTTGGTCCAGTTATTTAAAAAAAAATTTCAGACTTAAGATTCCCTACTCGACTTTGATTTTACATTTTACTTATTTGGTCCCATATATAAAAAAAAAAAAATTGTTATGGCACCTGAAATATAATAATGTTGCTTAACAAGGAAATTTTGATAGCAAAGAGAATATTATGCCTCCTGTGTGCCTAAATATTGTAACCCTGTGCCAAATAAACTCATTTTTTGAATTAATATCTAAAATGTTATTTTTTTTAGTTTTTGCTTTCGTCATCATACAAAATGAAATAGCAAAATAAAGAGAATTTTTATGTACATATTTTTGTAACAACTTTGAAATATAAAATTAACTGGCATAAAACTGATGAATTTTACCAAGCTTACATCAAAAATGTAGTCAACTTTGCAGATTTAACTGCAAATTGAGTTCTTCCTTGAAGATTAAATGAAAAAAGGGAAAAGAAAATGTTATGAATGCATAACACCTTATTAAATTAAAATGACTCAAGATAAAAAGAAAATTTCAGTGAGCTTTTCTTTTTTTGGCTAAAAAGCATAAGTAATGTAATATGAAAGGAAAACGCAATAAAGTTTCATTTTTAAATACTTAATAGAAATCAATTATAAAATTTTACAAAAAATGTTCCACTTTTGAAGAATACTAAATCTGAAGATATTTGGCAATCTCTGTTCAAGACAGAAATCACTTTCAATCTCTAATAAAAAATTCAGATGTTTTTTTTTCAACTTATATTGGAATACAGTACATATGACTGATCTTTACATTTTTTTAAGCTGTGTGTATGTGTGTATATATATATATATATATATATATATATATATGTTTGTGTGTAGTAGTAGTGTGTGGGGGGGTTTGTGAATGCTTAATAATATCCAGTAACAGTATATAGTGAGCCCCACCTTTCATTTCACTTTCCATGGTTACCAACAGTCAAACCCAGAAATAAACAAATGACTTTTTCGACTAAATAATGGTCCCAGAACAAGATTAGATACTAGCAAATCAGACGCTGAAAAGAGAATGCAAACAAGTGCTTCCTTTAAGTGAAAATAAAAATCAAAGAAAAAGAATAAAGAAAAATCATGAGGTCATTCAATAAGGAGGAATCTAATCATCATACAAGCTATTATTAGTAGAGTATTATAATAACTGTTCTGGCTTGTCATTTTTAATCACTTACTGAAACTTACTCAGATTTAGCAGGACAGGAGGGAAGATGTGGAGAGGCTTATTTTCTGTGAAAGCAGATAAACAGACAGAAAAATGGAATGGCCTACTTGAAACAGAATTTGTGATTTTGAAATGGAATTTTTTTTTTTTTCTGACAATCAGATTTGTCAACGGCCATTTTAATTTGTTACTATGTCTTCATTTCCTAACTCACTCGTCTGTCCAACAGATAACAAAGGATAAAGTCACTAATGTTTTAATACATTTCCCTTACCTACTGTCTCACTCCAGATTTTACAGTATTTTGGAACCAAATTTTACAAAGTTGGCTTGATTTTATCTATATTTCCAAGATGAGGTATTATGTACATTATTTACATTATTCCGACTATTGTCCTCATCTTTGTCACCATATTTATTACAATGTTTCTGACGTTGTATACTCCTGCCTTCTTCAGGTGGTTGGAATGTTGAACTTAACCCTTTATTTCACTCACTAGACTGTTCTAGTTCCATGTACCATGTTTAATGGATGTCAGTTATCAACTGTCAATTTCCCTCTGAAAGTTCTCCACTGCCTTAACTTTGGGTCCTGACACTAGATCTAACCTACACCTTTATCCACTGTGCCATGTGACCTTGAGGACACATGGTACAGTTGGCTTGATTTAATAATAATAAAAAAAAAAAAAAAAAAAGTTGTGGTAGTCAGGGAAGGGGTTAGAAAAATTTAGTCTTTTTCTTTTATGCTTTCTTTCTGCTATCACACATGATGGACGTGGGGGCTGTTTGTCCTTTGAGAAAGCCAAATTTCACATATTTGGCTTCTTCCCCCACCCCCAAGAAATGTTATTTAATAATTTCAATAAAGTGACCAAATGATAATGTAGCTTTTTGTCTCTAGATGATTTTGTGGTGCTACTTTTCTGTAGGTTTTGCCACTTTCACTTAATTCTTATTTAGGATTGTAGAATTCTTTGCAAGGGTTATCTCAGAAACCAATCATGTTACATTAAGGGCTGAACTATAAGGTAGGAAAAACCCTATCAAGCTGGAGCAACTTATCCAGTGGGTGGATATTCCAGCTAGTAATTTTTTGATTTTTATTTTCTTGTTTTAATAACATTTATATATTGTTACACTTTCCCCCACAAAGCAAATATAATGAAGCCAAAACAGAAATCTATACTGAAAATGGAAAGAAAAACAAAATTTTATACCGAAAACAGGAAAGAAAACAGAATTCCTAAATCCTAAAACAGAATTAAGGAAAATTTAAAATGGAAAATGGGTCCCTCTAAAAATGTACCCCTAGTTTTGCACTATCTACAGTTTCTGATAGACATCTGCAGTTTGGTTTAGTTCATTAGTGGCATATCAACCTATAGATTATTTAATCCCAAAATCTAAATATTTTGCATGCAATTTTATGCCTTCAATTACAGATATTTCATAGATAATTTTATACTTTCAGAGTAAAGGTATCTTTTTTAAATACATATAGTTCACAGATGATCTACTGTAAGTGATATAGTTTGTATTAACCTATTTCTTTAATGTAAGACATTATGTTGACAATTTCATTATTTTCAAATAGTTTTCTCATGTTGGCCTTATACATTTGAAGACTTGGAAGATATCCTTCCTACGAGTGGTGAAATTACATTATTATTAGGTTGGTGCAAAAATAAAGTTGGTTTTTGACGTTAAAAAATACATCAAAAACCGACATTATTTTTGCACCAACCTAAGATTTTTAACATAATATATATATATATATATTTAATATCCCTACCAAAATAAAATAAAAATTAAGACAATAAATATGATTAGAAAAAAAAAAAGTTAAAAAAAAAAAAAAAGGAAGAAAAAAAAAAAGAAAAAAAGGAAGAACCAAAAAATAAAGGTTTCAAATCTTACAATCACTGCCAGCAAAATTCTTTGAATTCTCTGAAACTGAAAAAGCAATTCACTTCAATTTTATCACCTTTTAGGCAAGCAACAAATTAAATCAGGATTCATTTAAAGACAAATTGATTCATTCAACTCAAGTAGCCACAAATCCAACCCTTCCTTTGCACTGGACAGCTTGATGAGCAAAGCCACTTTAAATCAAGTCTGCCAAAATTACCTGCTCTTGAATTTAGAACTCTCTTAAAGAGAGATTAACACCAACCATCATGGCAAAAGTACCACACTATGTCTCAGCTGAATATCAGAGACCATGGAAAATAGTGGAAGAGAGAGATGGTGATGATGACTACAATATATGCGTGTCAAGCACACTTCCACATCTCATGAGTGTAAATTTAATGTATTAATAAAATTAGGGAATATCACAATTAGTTTATTTTTATACAAGAATTGTTATTCCTGATGACAGATCCAGTCCATACACACATTCCAGAACATTTCATAAGAGCGCATTAAATAAAGAGGAAACTCTCCATGGATTTCTCTTGAAATTATATTACTCTTATTCTTGACAGAAATTCTATTTTCATAGAATCTTCACAAGAACTTGAATCAATAAACTGATTTATGTAGATTTTCACAGATTATAAACAAATCTTGACTCAATTATAGAAAGTTTTATATGACTTCAGAACAAAAGCAGTAATTATATGAACTTTAAAAAAAAAAAAAAAAAAAAAAAAAAAAACACAAACAATAATTAAAATGCAAACAATCTTGTAGATATTGTGTGTGTGTGTGCGTTTTCTGGGTGTGGGTGATGAGAGTTCCTCAGAAGTTCTTGTCTTTCTCTCAGGAATACCTGCTCCTTTATGCCATCTTTTTGTCTGTGATAAATATCTAACAGTATTATTTCTTTTGTAGGGGCACTGAAAGTTTTGCACAAAAATACTGCATAATTATATTAATTGAAACTTTAATTATCCGAAAGGAGTTCTTTATGAAATGATTACAAAACAAAAATTAAATTGAGAAAAAAAATTTGTAGGTTATCAATATTTTAAGAAAAAAATAATACATCACATTTATTTCTGTTTGAAAATCCCAAACAGCTGAATCGAAATATACAAAAAAATGTATGGATGGCAAATTTAGGCCCCAAAACTAAAACAATGATTGGCTGGCTCTCTGTCGTTTGACCTTATCTGCTGCTGCTATTTTTTTTTTTTTTCTGTTGGGTCAACCAATTGAACAGTTTACTACAGTCAAACCAACTCTTGACTTAGCTATTCCAAAATAAAGCTTTTTTTTACCCCCCCTCCTTTGTCTTGTCATCCTAATTTTATTTTCTCATCCAACAGAGTCCCCTTCTAATTTCATCACCAAACACTCGAACAGAGACAAACTGTTCTATGTGCCATGTCCCTTCGGGATGTAGCCAATCATGACTCCCAAATTTGCTGTCCTTTGTAACTCTTAAATGCATACGATAGACAACATGATAATTGTAGTGAATGTAACTGTACGTAATTAGTTTGAACATTGGTATGAAAGAACCCAAACTGAATGAGGGTAGTTTGAACCACATGGGTATGGAATCCTGACAGTGATGTATTGCCTTTGTCTAAGTTTTGATAGAAGACATACAAAAATGGGTAGTTCAGTTGGTGGCAGTAGAGAAGTTAAGAGTTTTGATGCTCATCTGAGTCTTCTTCTGGATTACTTTATGTAGTTGTGGCTTCAGCAAGGAGACACATTGCAGAGAGTATAGGATATGCTGACATCCTTCGTTTCTCTTACTTCCAAGAAATAATGCCTACTACACTCTCCCTAAAGTAAAGGAAGAAAAAAAGAAAACTGCCTGTTATAGATTCAGTCTGCTGATGCAACATTGGGTTTCCACCCAGAGGAATTGCGAATCGACCACCAGAATCAAGCCTTCCACCAATCAGAGGCCTTCATTTTGGTCATATCCTGTTACCGTATATACAATGCTTTCCCAATGAAAATTGAACATTATTATTATTATCATGATTATTGTCTATTGACAAATGAAGGATATAACAAATTTTCTGAAACAGGTAATTAATATAACAGTGGTGTGCCTAACTTAATTTTTCTATCATTGTGACAGGCTAATAACTAGGTTTTTTTTTTGTTTTGTTTTTTTTACTACTTTTATACTGTCCTGTCAATGACAAGATGTCCTTTCAAAATATCTGGTTATGACAGTGCATGAATGGTGGATTCAAGCTTTTACCAAGAGCATAAAAAATGGAAATATAGTCACAATTGAAATTTGAACTGTTTATCAATTTCATTTTTTATGCAGATAACTATTATGCCACCTCAAAGCTTTTCAAGTTACCCTGTTGAAATATGCAGTACATTGTGTTTAAACAAAAACTGTAAAAGACATTTGACCAGAGTAGGGGTGGGAGATGTTTCTAAAGAGTCATTACCATTAGAAACACAGAGGATAGAAAGTTACCAGATAATCAGGACTTATTTCTTTTATCATTTATGATGTCATTTTTTCATTAGTTCTTGTGCTGTCAAGGAACAGATCCATTCATGGAGTGGAGACTGTGCAGAAATTTTTTTCTTTTTAATCAAAGCTTAAAAGATTCCTTTTTTGTTTTGTTATTATATAAGTCAACTCACAAGGATGAAAATGTCCATCTATGTTACATCTGGGTGAAAAGTAAGACATGCCATTAAAAAAAAAAAAAAAAAAAAAAAAAAAAAAAAATTATTCCTCCTAAAATCAAATTCCAGATTTATTTAAATATGACTGCAGGATTCAAAAATTAAAAATAAATAAATCAAGGTTTGTTTCTTTATTTGCTAAGTTCAAGGGAATATAAAAATTTGTTTAACCAATGATTTATTACTTTTGATTTAATTTCAAAGATTCAAACCTAGAGTTATCTTTCCTTTGAATTAGTTAAACACTTTCAGATGGGCTCCATCTTGGCTTAAAAACAAAATGAATTGTCTTATCTGCACTTACATTGTTCATGAGTAAACCTTTTTCAATTTTGTTTTTTATGTGATCAAAATCTGGCCATTTGAATTGTTTACTGTTAGCCCATGTGACAAAATGGAATCAATACTTGGGAACTTCAATCTTTGTAAAAAAGGCATTTCTCCATTTCATACAAATTGTAAATTTCTTGTATTGATCAATAGCCAACTGATCAGAATTCCGATCATGTGCAGATGTTTAGAAAAGCACAGAACTTCAACTGATATCAATTGATTTGATTAAACCTCAAATTGGAATATAAGTGCATTGACCAATCAGAAGGTTTGAATTCTTAATGCATCAAAACTGAATTAAATTTACAGACACTTCATTTCATCATTTTAATGAAAAGCAAGAAAAAAAAATTCAACTGTTGGATCACTAAAAATATTAAGGACAAAATTGTTCATTTCATTATATCTTATCTTCATCTTAAGAGAATAAAGTATCATTTGGTTCTATATAAACATTCATAACAAAGCACAACTGACTGGGAGATTTATATATATATATATATATATATATATATATATATATATATATATAAACAGTTGAAACCCAACCTGAACAAAGTAAACTATGAAATCTCCACAAATATCCTTAAATGCCTATAATTTATAACAGAAGCCATTGGTTTATACCAACGGCTTCCCATACTTAATACTTCTCATTTTTCACTCTTGCATGGTCATGTATGACGTCACAAGCTGCGACGCGATTTTCACTTCCGCGTCTTGTATATATGAGTTTGTCGTTACTTGGAAATTTTCATGTAGCAAGGGCAGACTATCGTTTTTGTTTCAGCCATGTGTTGTTTGATTTATTGAAATTGTCATCTTTGATAATGGCTTATGTAAGCCGAAAGCTTAGATTGGATTTAAACATGTATCAATATGATGTTTTCCTTTCATCTTTCAAAGATAATGTGATTAAGCTTATCAGACAATATGAAAGCAACTTACTTAAAATTAATAGACAAAACTTGTCTATATTATTTAATGAAACATGCATTAATGAAAAATTGCTGCATAAATATACACAATATATATATATATATATATATATATATATATTAGTACACATTTTATACATATATAGATGCCATCTAGGTAGACAGTGCCTACCCTGAATAAAATAGATCAGCAACTACATTTTCTTTCTGCGGCACAATATGCACCTAATCCAACAAAATTATGAAGGTTACTCTGATTATTATACATAAAATGCAAAATAATTTACTTTTTTGTAATTTTAATACATAAAATGTCAAGCTGCCTACCCTGGGTAATTACTGATGGCATATACCTGATATATTTGCAAATATTTTTTCTCTATACAAATAATTTTAATAATTATACTATGATTAACGGCAATTTTACTAATTCATGTCAGTAAAATCTCGTCTCGCTTTTTTTTTTTTTTTTTTTTTTTTGTCATTACACCCCATGCAAGGCAGGAATACCACTAATATGTAGGGGGTTACAGAGAGTAAAAAATGTGAGAAAAGAATAAAAGATGAACGAGATTCAAGACAGAAGATGGTGATTGACATTGCATTTAAATTTTTCAAGATTGTAGTTTTGTAAGCGTTCTGGAAGCAAAGGAAATATTTGTCGCAGATTACTTCCACAACGCAGAGAACAGATCACTGTAATTTCAGACTCGAATATCAGGGGCAGAAAGAAATGCCAAAAACTCAATTTGCAGGTACTATCTCACAAATCACAATGCATGTAACTAGTCAGAAAAATAACTCACTCGCTGACAAACGCAGTAACCAAAATACCTCCATTCTTCGAGAACACCAACTGCTTTTGTCAGCTGAGCATTTTTTCCATTCATCGAAAGCTGGGAGAGGATGCCCAATTTTAGCGTATCAAAATACTTTTATGGTGACTCCTGCAACTGACTTGTTTCTAATTTAAATATTTCATCTTCAGCATGTCATGTGGAATATGTGCCCCCCCCTTGTTTTTTTTTTTTTTGGTAAGTAATTTTCTTTTTCGCCACATTTTCCATCATAGGATACACGCAACACACTTTTGCTTGGTTTGACAAGGTAAGTCGCAGTTTTCTTTGTTATAAGTTTTTAAGGAAATAAGTAAACAGAAAGGAATTACACAGACAGGAAGTGCAAGAAAAGAAACTGTTGGAGTAGAAGTGGTGGTTAAATTTAACTATTTCAACAGTAAAAAGGTGGGACCCAGATGCCAATCTAATAGCATGCTTAAATTCACAAAGGTGGGAGCAACAAGAAAAAAAAAAAAAAAAAAAAAAAAACACTTGTCAGAGAAGTTGCCATGAAAATATTTATGAAAAAACAAGGAAGCCACATCACATCAGTGAGAAAGTGACTGAGTTTGAGATGCCAGGTCAGGATTGATTATATTGCAGATCCTTCTTTGGATTTTATCGAGAACCAAGAGATGAACAGCCGGGGCACCAGACCAGATATGGCAACAGTATTCAATGCACAGCCGAATTGTAGATTTGTAAATGAGAAAGATGGATTCTAATGAGAAAAAAGCTTGTCACAACTCGATGAACCAACATTCCTTGCAGTAGATGCAGCTATTGATTCAATTTAGTCATTTTACTTCAAGTCAGTTGAAAACATATAGCAAAGCAAACGGCGACTTACCTCGTCAAACCAAGCGACAGCGTGTTGCATGTATCCTACAACGGAAAAGGAAAATTACTTACCAAAAAAAGGGGGGGCACGTATTCTGCATGACAAGTCCGTCGCAGGAGTCTCTATAAAAGTATTTTGTTATGCATCCTCTCCCAGATGTCGACAAATGAAAAAACTGCTCGGCCAATATAAGCAGTTGGTGTTCTCGAATCAGGAGGAAAAACTGATGTAATTTGGCTACCACATTCATCGGCGAGAGAGTTATTTTTCTGACTGGTCACGTGCATTGGGATTTGTGAGATAGTACCTGCAAATCGAGTTTTCGGCATTACAAGCTATTTCAGCACTACGACAGACAAGATATTTGACGTCAAGTTGATACCCGAGTTTGATGGTTCAGTGACCAGACAAGCAGTTAGTGAATGGATTGAGAAGGCAGAACTTGTTTGTGACCTGTGTGGAATTAAAAAAGGTTGAATATGTTCTTCCTTTGAGGTTGACAGGTGGAGCATTTGCTGTTTACCAGCAGTTAAACTCAGAGCAAAAATCAGATGCCAAGCAGATAAAACAAGCCCTATGGATTGCCTTTGCACTGGATCATTTCTTGGCTTATGAGCAATTTGCAGAATGCCGACTGCGCCCAGACGAATCCATCGACGTGTTTCTAATCGACTTGAAGAAGCTATGCAAATCAACTGGGGCCACAATCAATTAACGTAAGGTAGTGTTGCCGACCATAATGCTAAATATCCATTCCTAAGTGGTTCCAGATTTCAGTCACACTGTGTTTGCCACGAGGCCAACTACTTGAGGCTTTCAGAATGCTTACAAAACATAAGGCCAAGAAGTTCAAAATGACCTTCATTTTATGATTTGATAGGAACGATTGGATTAAAATAAACAACTGTTCTGTAATACCATAGCCCTGGAGCTTACATAAAAGATTATCATGCAAAACCCTGTCAAGCACCTTCGAGATATCTAGAGCCACAATTTGAGCTTTGCTGTTATTATCAAGAGCCTGATATACATATTCAGTGATGGCTGTTAGCACATCAGTGGTAAAACAGAAGCCATATTGTTTGTCAGTAGATTGTGAGAGGTAATGTGCTTAACCACTTCAGCATTGATTAAAGCCTTGAATACTTTGCTGAAAAGCAGTAGTAGACTAATAGGGCAATAGTTAGAGGGGTCAGAATGTTCTCCAGAGTTCATAAAAGCAGGAGCTACAGAGGAGGACTTCCAACAAGCTGGAAAGCAGGAAGCAGTGAGGTAATAGTTGTAGAGTTTAGAAAGTACTGGAGCTAGCTCAGAATCACATTTCTTTAGGACAATGGCTAGGTTCCTGCCACCTCCGTTTGCCTTCTGGCAGTCTAATTTATAAATGAAGTTCTAGATAAGTGATGGGGCTATGCACATATCACTCAGTAGAACCTCTGTTCTAGGAGGGAAATCAGGTGTGGGTACTCCAAATGAGTTGAGTGTTGAGTTGGAAGAGAATTTGAGCAAAGCATTCAACTTCATCTGCTGTAGATGTCAGGATTTGAACCAGTTGAATAAAGGAGAGATTGCGAATTTGCCATTGTTCAGCACACTCTTACAGAGCTGCCAATGATCTTTAGAACTGAACTTACAAGATGCTATACATGGTTTCATTCTATCAGCAAATAGTAACATTGCTTGTTTGAGGACATGCTTGCACTCATTACAAGCAGAGACAATGAGACATTTGTTGCAATCAGACATGTCTCTCTGGTACAGCTGAAAGAAGTGATTCCTGTGGGTGATACTAGCTGAGCAAGCCAGTGAGAATCCCAGGGAGATGAATACAATTTAACTTGGTATTTCCTTGCTAGAATGAAAGCATCAATGTTGACTTTTACCCAGGAGGAGACCTCAGATGCACGTTTTTGAAAACAATGATTAAAAACTTCATTCCATGGGATGTCAAGAAGAAAATCATGGAACAAGTCTCAATCTGCTTGTTGATAACAGAAAGACATTTTGTTGGTAGGAGGTTCTTGGCTGGTGGGGAAGTGGAAAGAGATATTTACCGACACTACCACATGATCAGATTTGCTAAGAGGGCAGAGCTGCACAGTACGACCCGAGTCAGAAATAGCGGTAAGAAAAAGACCTACAAGAGAAGCATAACCATGAGGGTTACTCGGGAAACAAGTGGGGGGGAGAGTCCAGCACTTACATGAGAGATTGAGAAGTTCACTTGTCTTGTTACTTAGGCCACAATTCTAAAACCACAACAATTATAATGAGAATTGGTCAGAATTCTAAGTTGTCATTTCAAAGGAAATGGCAAGTGCTTAAGTTCTCTGAAACAAGCAAGTGAAGAAATAAAATTTGATGTCAAACTCTTGAACTAAAATGATATTGGTACCTCAATGGAGCATCTGTCAAAATCAAATATCTCTTAAATCAAAAATCTACTCCGTCCTGGATATGACAGACTACATCTGCATCCTGGGTATGGCAATAAACTACATCTGACAGCAAGGCCTTTGATCAGAATGTTTTGAGGAGCATTTAATTACTGGTGTTACCAGGTCCACCCTGACCTGGGGTAGTAGCACCTGCTAGCATCCCAGCTATAGGCAAATAGTTGACCCTCACCAAAGATGTCAAAACACTATAAAAGTATAAAAATAGGTTTTAATACCGGCAATACTTTTTTTTTTTTGAAAAATTATCAGCATTACATTTCATTTTTGAAAAAAAAAAAAAAAAAAAAAAAAATAATAATAATAATATTACCAGCAATACATTTTTGGGAAAAAAAATAAATATTACTAGCAATAAAAATCTTTTCTGCATTAAATAATGTATTGAAGTTGATATGCCGTAAAACAAACCAAAAGCAAAAATCTGCTGGAATTAACCTTTCTAGTTAGTTACTAGAATACTAAATTCCCTATTTGGTCATCCAAACAGAAATAGATTAAAAACATATATTTAACCATCTTAATAGATAATCTTTGTATAGTTCATTCGTTTCAGAACATAAGTGAAAGTGTTTCTTAATGTAAGACTGAATCGGAAATATTAGGACATTTTAAAACAAGAACAAGTTTAACCCAAACCAGTAGCATATTTGATTTCAAGAGAATACTGGCAATAACCAGGCTTAGAATTTTTATGTAATGCCGAGTGAAATATGGGAAAAATATCTTCACTTGCTTGCAAAGATTTTAGCCTTGCCTTTATTTCCAGATATGTATACAAAACTAAAATAATCTCTAACAATTGTAATAATCACAGAGCTATATATCCCTGCTCAGCCCTCTTTATCAAGACTTTCGAAGCTAAAAGTGGATATCAGGACCATTGTGTGTACCAATGTGGCTTAGCGCAGAGAGATCCACTATTGACATAACTTTCTTATTCAAAGAGTTACAAGACGATAACTAAGGACAGAAGTTAGGCAACCAATTTTATCCAATTGCAGACTAATTGCAAATCTGAAACAGAATCTATTTTTTCACATAATTTTCAATAATAAATGAATTAATCATTTAGTATTCTTTTGAATTCTTTAAAACTTTAATAACTGTCTGATCTTGTTATTAAAAATTTAATAAATGAACATAGAACCATATCATTAAAGTTTGTTTTTACAAATTTTTTCTTTTTTCAAGACCTGTTAAAAAAAAAAAAAAAAAAAAAAATTCCATACATTAATTACTGAGATAAAAGTTGATCATATATTTAAAAAAAAAAAATAAAATAAAAATAAAAAAATAAAATAAAATGGCTTACCTTATGCAGATCTTTTTTAAAAATATTTTCTAATTTTAAAAAGACACTGGGTAGTTTTGTAGTAGCTAATCGTAATTTATTGCTAAAGTGGACATGGGTGGATAAACTAATCAACTAATGGATGTTGGCATAAAAATTGAAAGCAAAAACTGGATGTGAAGGGGGGGCTAAAAATTAAAAACAGAATTAAGGAAAAATCAGTCCCCTTACAGAAGCAATATGTAAGTGTTGCTTTTATTGATCTAACCAATGTTTTCGACTTGGTTAGCAGAAAGAATCTCTTCAGACTTCTGAGAAAGAGATCAAATACCTACCAAAATTGCTGAATCTTATCTCTCTCTCTCTCTAGGATGACAATATAATTTGGCAGATCATCCTCAGTAGCGGTATTACACATGACTGTGGCTTTATTACAATGCTTTTAAAAGATTTTCTTCTCTATCATGCTGTCATATGCTTTAAGAGAATCTAATAAAATGTATTTGGACATTAGATTTGATTGTAAAACCTCAAATTCCAATCTAGAAGATGATCTTCATTGATGATATCACCTTGGTGTCTCAAACACAGCCTGTCTCCAGAGGCTAGTCAGCTTTCTGGCACATATTTGCCAAGAGTTTGGCTTCATCAGTTATCACATAAGACAAGTCAGACAAATTATTGGTGAAAACCATATTAGCATTCGAGTCCACATTCTGAAGGTGGTAGATAAATTCACTTAGCTGAAATTGATAGTCTGTAACAACTTGACCCAAAGCTCAACAGATGGTTAGGAAAAAAAAAATTATCATGGTCAACCTATTCAAGAGAGTGTGGGTAAACAAACTTACTCTAGACAGCGAAATTATGGTGTACAAAGCTTGCATATTCAGTATCCTTTACAAGCATGTGCTAGATTTTAGAAGTTTCCTGGAGAGACTATGCTGAACAAGGAACATGAGCTTGATCAGTACAACCTTTTTTACACTGGATGAGGAACACACTAATAAATATCAATGGTGAACACTTGTGGAAAGATAGCTGGAGATCAAAGTATACGGCAATGACATATAGGTGCATGAATGCCTACTACAAAAGAGAAATAAACCAGACTCTTGTTTGACAAAAGACAGAGAAAATATGCTGCAATAGGAACCGGATAGCAAGAGCCATCAGTCTTCAGATGTGTGCCAGAGACTAACAATCCAACTTAGCTTACACCAAACACAAGTGAGTTCTCAACAGGAATATCCATTGTTGAGCAAACAATTAACAATTAACAAATGTTTAAAACTTCTTACCTATAAAAAATGTTATTTTCGTTTTTTTGCATATGAGATTGTATGATGCAATAGCTTTTTGTTATTGCATCAGCCATTTTCACACATAATTTATGGTAAAAAGATTATTGTCCTTGATAAATTAGCAGCCATTGTTCAGAATGTTTTTTTAATATGATCAATGTGACAAAACTGGACTGGACGAGGAGCAGCACAGATCTGAGGTTAATTGAAAATTTATGGGAAAACATTAAAATGTTGCAGAAAAACAATTTGAGTATTGAAGCACTGAAAGAGGCTATTAAAGTCGTCTGGACAAAAGAAATTTTGGTTAACTAACATAACTTGGTTCTTAGTATGCCTTGTTAAATCCAAACAGTATTCAAAAGCAAAAAAAATCATAGAAAATACCGACTGCTGGATTATTTAGAAGAATAGTCATGTACAAATTTGCAAGTAAAATTGAGTCAGTCTCTCAGAAATTACTCTTTGTTGTTTGTAATTTTAAGACAGTAAAATTAAAAGAGCGTTTTCAACTTGTTAATGACTGGATATTATAGACCCATTCTAATTTTTATACTACTGTGCAAAATATATCTTCTATGTACCATGTGCCTTCAGGACAGGCAATCATGGCTCTCCACAGCTTCCTATCCCTAAGATTTTTCTGTTTTGCCATCTGTTCACACACGCTCGTGAGGTAAGTTGCACACTGTCTTTCCCTATCTTTCTTGCACTCAATATGCCCTGTGAAAGTTAAGTTTTCTAAGTGCTCCCAATACATTTGTCCAATGGATTCTTAGTTAGCATGCTGAAATGTATATTGGTCCAATTATACATCACACAGACAAAATTCTGAGAATAGAATGGCATGTATGACACATTGCTGGGAATGAACTGAGCAGGTCAATATATGTTCTAAAAAAAAAAAAAAAAAAAAAAACAACAACCACCACCAATACTCCAAATGATTCAAAGTTATAAAATCAAGAATTTCTGGCCTAACCCTTCAATCTCTGGGTTAGGTCATACAAAAGATAATACAAAAAAATTCTTTGCATGTGTATTCATGCCAAGGCAGCAAGGTGAAATCCAGCAATTTTAACTGTAAAAGGAGGTTTTTGTACATTTTTTTTTTTTAAATCTCAGTTGGTAATTTTTTGCAATAAGTGACCAAAGAATGTGATTAGTTGATTGAATTTGAGAGAGAGTCATAATGGTTGTGATGAAGAAAAAAAAAGAATTCCAAAGGCAAGCAATCAAAACTGTTTTCAGTCAGTGGTCTCTAAAAAAACAAGAAAATTCAAGGTTTTCAAAATTTTTCAATCTCTTCATAATCTTCAAAGTGGCATAAAATCTGTTAGACATGAGATAACATGCTGAAATTTTCAGGATCAACTCCTCTAATGAATGGTAACAAATGTTGAACATTTGGATGAAATTTGAAGAACTTCAAGACAGACCCTTCTTGAATGACCTAATTATACAAAGACAAATTAGCAAACAAGAATTAATACAAGTTATTTGTTAACACGAAGAAATGAGAACAGTCATCCTCTGTGGATTGAATAAAGGATCTCAGTTCAAAATTCCCAGGTTATTGCAAATAAACACCTAATGAAGGTGTACAACATCTGTAATAAGTACAGTGCAGACATCTTACCAGTAAATTCATATATAAGCAACTTTTTTTCTTTTTTAAACTTAGATGTTCTGTAATTGCCATTCTCAGAAAGAGACAACCAATGTCTATTGCAGTGTTATATTTGGATTCCTCAGTTCCAAAGTATAAAATCAAAAAGCTATTTGACAAGACCAGCTAAGTGCACCTGCAGAAACAGAAAGACTCACATATATATGATCAAGAGGACGTTGATGTGATTGAGAAAAAAAACTGACAAACGACTCTTCATTTGAAACTCTTGGTTGTTGGGTGGGTGTCTTTCTAAACCAGCCAAACCCCAACCAACCATATCATTGCCTGCTGCTTGTCTGATTAATTAAAGAGAATGAAAGCCAAGAAGAAGGAGAAGGAGAAAAGCAAAGCGCATCATCTTAACAAAAGCAACAATTGGGTGCTACTTCATTATTCAACCATTCAGCGTTGCTGTCGTCACTCATTCCAATACGACAAAAAAAAAAAAAAAAAAAAAAAAAAAAAAAAAAAAAAAAAACACTATTTCACATTTGGGTGTATCCATACTTAAAAACATTACTTAATGAAAAGAGATCAAATGCAGGGATGGGAAGAAAGAAGAAAATACATGAAAACAAAACTGTGTCACTTGTTAGAATATTTATTTATATGTAAATTATAATGTTGCATTGATTTTTTTTTTTTGGCTTTATTTGGAGGTCTCAACTTCCCATTTATTGCCAACTCCGAAGACAACAAAAACAAAACACCAGCTGTGCTACCATGTAACAGTAAAAGTAACACCCACCTAAAGTACACCATAAGAATTGTAATCATATTAGTTTTTTTTCTTTCTCACAAGAAAAATAATTTTACCCTGTATTAAAAATATAGAATAAAATTCAATTTCACACATGTTAAAAAAAGTATACTTTAATCTTAACATGGTTTAATAAAGGGAATATATTAAAAAAAAAAAAAAAAAAAAAAATCAGCCTGGTAAAATACAGTTTTAATTTATCCTATATTTATGGGTTAAAGTGCTCAATATCAGAGATAGAGCATATGTAAATATAAAAGTGAACATTGCATCCTGAAAACTGTTTTGTGCATGTAGTATTTGGGTGGGGCTTATGTATCATTAACTTCTCAAATTTTTCATTTTCTCCTCAGGTTCTGTTGATTACATATTTTTATTTTTAGGACAAGTATTAGTTCTTTATTTTCTTTAGTAGTTGTCATCATAATAATAACAACAATAATAACAACAATAACAATAGTAGTAGTAGTACTAGTAACTATAATTATTACTACTGTTTGAAATAGTTACTTAAATTTGGTTAAATAGAATTGTTTGCTTTTTGTTGTAAAGCATCAATTTTTTTTTTTTTTTTTTTTTTTTTAAACCAAAATTTAAAATTTTTTAAGTAATTATCAGGAAATCATTGCAAATAGGCTGTTTGAAATTTTGAAAAATGAATTCTTGATCATTTTAAAAGTGATTAAAATGAAAACTGAAATCATTAAAACTACATTCCTAGCAAAGTTATTTTTTTTTTTTTTCAACTGAGGAAATCTGCAGTTTTTGAACGGAGGTTAGAAAAGATTTCATAATTTTTGAAGATTTGCTTTAAAGAGTTGATTTTGCTGTCAACATTCAGAGGCAACAGTGTTTTATGCTTAAACACAATCATCAGACCTGATAATTGTATTTAGCATGGAACAGACTGTTGCCTCTGAATGTGGACTTTAATGTCCACTTATATATATATATATATATATATATATATATATATATATATATATACTTTCTTACTAGACATATTAGAGAGTTTAACCATAATATAAAATTCCAGCAAAGTAATCCTCAATTTTTTCACCTCATTAAGTAACATATCTCTCTAAGACAGATAATTATGGTTCTCTACAGACTGCCATTTTTAATATCCATAAACTGTATTTATTGCCATGATTGTTCATAAGGAAGGTAATGAAGTCATTCTGTAATACTTTCTTCAAAACTAGCTGTCTATCAAAGTTAGAGTTTTTCTGCTGTTAAGTGATAAATCTTTTAACCTTTTAGCATTCAACCTGCCCAAACCCCACCCCATAAATAGCAGCTCTCAATGTTCAACCCGCCACATGTATACTCTGCATGACTTTCTACGTTATTTGCAATGAAGTTGTCATATATTATGGCAAACTGAAACTTTGAGAGCAGATATTTATGGGCAGGTGTGAGAGCAGGTTGAATGCTAAAGGGTTAATCATAAATACAAAACTTAATTCTTCAGGGAGATTGAAACAATTGCAATTCTTTGGGGGATCTTAAATGGACATTATGTGCTTTTCTATTCAACTGCTTAACTATTTCCTCCCAGCAAAAAAATTTCTCCCAAATATTACACATTTTATCCTGCCATCTCTGACTTCACAAATAAAGCATGCAAAACTCAAAAACATCTGACTGATTTTTTTCCAGTTTGGTGTTTATTCAAATTTATAATGTCCAAATTCAAGTTAGATAAGAAAATGTAAACGTCTTCTTTGGCAATTTTGAAAAATTCATTTATGAACCTTTATTGCACAAGACATTATGATGTACTAATCTTCCAAAAGAAGGCATACTTCCCTTGAAAAGGGGATGGAAGAAAAAAAAAAAAAAAAAAAAAAAAAAGATCAATGTTCAAATTTCCTGCTGCTTAATAAATAAATTTGTAGATGTTTAGATTGATAAACTGTAGCTTGCCTTATATCTGAAATAGTTATGCAAGTCCAGGTAAGACTTACTCAGCTATAAGGCAAACTACAGTTTATCAATCTAAACATCTACAAATTTATTTCAAACAGGTTTTGTTGAAAGTATAGGCATGTCTATTAAATTTAAATATCTTTTCTCGGAGGCTGATGACTCATGTGTGTCGAAAGTTTGGAGACGGCCCCGATTTGGGATATTTTGTGAATCTACAACAATCAAGTTTGTGGATGATTGTTCAGTTCAAAGATTTTAGTAAAAAAATTGATGCTTTACAACAAAAAGCAAACAGTTCTATTTAACCAAATTTAAGTAACTATTTCAAGCAGGGGTTATTATTATGACGACAACTACTAAAGAAAATAAAGAACTGATATTTTTCCTAAAAATAAAAATGAAAACAATGTAATCAACAGTTTTCAGGATGCAGTAACACCAAATTATATAAGCAAATATAAGCCACATCCTGTCTTGATTTATGACCACTGACAATGGTCTTGTTTTGAATGCATGTGCAGACTGTGGCCTGAAAATTAGCTTAAAACTCTTTCTGTGGGATTTATGCCAAAGAACCCAGCTGGCTACATAGATCATTTCAGATTTTTTTTATATAACCTCTTTAGATGATAATAATTCCTAACAATGGCTTGTGCACACACTAAAACAAAATCTTTGCTCCCCTAAGGTCTCTCCATGGTTTGTGTTATGAAACATCATCGACCTCTTATCACTCAATACAAGCTGGAAGCAGAAATAATCAGTCACAGGTGTTATTGTTCTAAAGAAGTCAGAAGAATCCCTTGGGTGGTCTGATTGTGATGGTGGGGATAATCTGCAGATACTACAAACAAAATACAGATTTTAGTAAAAGAGGAATGTAAACGTGAAAATTTGTGCAACAAGGAAAGTTGCCAAAATACATACTGAGTGTTGTTGGCAAATAATAATGCTTAAGAGTTTGGTTTGGGATGATTCAGAAAAATAAAAAGTTTCTTTTGTTTTGTTTTAAAAAAAAAAAAAAAAAAGTTATTCACAGCTTGTAAATTTGGAAAAGTCAATACCTGCACCTTTTCAGTGTTTTTGATATCATGGCAAAGAAATATCAAATAATCACACAAAATTTAATTGTACAGGTCAAAACTATTGCAATAAAATTAATGAATTTGCTTCATAACCACTTTTCCAAATAGTTAAATCTAAGCTGAAAACTTCTCAGACAAAAACAATTGCTTAAATGGCCATCAATTGGGCCAAGTTAACAGATTTTCAACATGATCTAAAAAAGCAGATCACATTTGAAAAAGAAGTGGTTCAAGAGTTGTTAATCACTGCTACAGGTACAGAGTTCAATCCTCCTTCACTGCTTTCATACACTTTTAAAAAAGCTAAAGAGTTTTTGGGTTTTTTTTTTGGTTTTTTTAAATATTTTAGACAAACAAGATGACTGCTATGTAGCGGTTTCACAGTGGAGGCTTGTATTTGTACTAAGTCAGTCCTAAAATAAGTTCGACGTACAAAACGTTAGGAACTTGATATAAATAGGTAATGATGCAGTAATCTAGTTGTGGTGGCTGATACTTTAATATCCGACTAACAGCCGTCCGACATCGACTGACTGACCAACTCTCTGAGCGAGTCACTTGTTACTCTTACTACTCCTACTTATTATAGGTGGGAGAGTCTAACTATAGAATAGGTGTGCTCCACTATAACAATGACCCAACTATTTTGGAGGCAGATTCCATTGTAAATAAAAGTCATTAAAAAGTGGACTTTGTTTAAACCCAATTTAATGTTTATTCCCTATTTTATTTCTGAGGTCTCACCATAAAGCAATGCTTACCAAGATAAATTTACGGACTATTAATAGTCCCTAACAAATGATTCCCATTAAACGCCCAACAATTATGACCTAGTGCCAGATTAGTATAAGTAAATACTATTCCCTATTAATAAACAGAATATTCAACTAATCATGCAGACAGTTGTTTCCATTAATAATACTAATAATAATAATAATAATAATAATACTAATAATATTAATAATACTAATACTAATATTAATAATAATACTAATACTAATACTAATACTAATACTAATACTAATACTAATAATAATACTAATAATAATACTAATAATAATACTAATAATAATGGAGTTTATTAGAAATAACATATTGGAATTGATAAAAAAATCTTTACTCCCTCTATCTGCTACTCTCACCCCACATCTTAAAATTTTTGCTTCTCTAGTCAGACCAAAAATCTATCAGTTAAGATAAATTCTGGAATACTGTGAATCAAAAATCAAGACATGTGCATTATTTATCAGGTTATCTTCAACATCTCCATTTTGTGGGTGAAATGGGTGTTTAATCATGTTTTCTTACAATTATCCAGTTTACTCAAGTTATTCTAACAAAAGAATTTTTTCATCTTTTCTTTAAATATGCTAAATCCTTTCTAGATGTATCCACAATGATAGAGCAACAAAAGACTAGAAGAGCTAAGGAATTTGTTTTTAAATCTTTTACCGTCCCTTTTTGTGCGGACTGATAACAGAACAAAGATTAAGTTACTCGTCATTTCCCTCTGCTCCTCTTGCCTTACATGTGACCGGTGAGTGTTAAATTCTCTAAGCCCTCTTTCCTCATTATGCTGCCCTGAAATTTCAATTGTATGTGTCAGTTTCTTTGCAGTTTCTATTTTCCTTAGGACTTCCTCATTGATTACATGTTCTGCCCATGGTATTCTTAGCATTCATTTGTAGAACCCTGTCTATTCTTTTTTTTTTTTTCTAATATATATTTTGGTTAGTTTCACAGACATCTTTTCCTATTCTTGCCAATAACTCTGTAGAAGTCAGGTGGATCAATTTGGCACTTTAATCAATATTATTAACAGGACTATATCAATAAAAAAAAAAAAAAAAAAAAAAAAAAAAAATCAATATTTTTCACTTCTAACAAATGTCACAACTTAAGATCTAAAGAATGCTAATTACAAAAATTATTCCCCAGAAGGTTTTTCCTATTTGTTTTTATAAGTAGACCATTCTTTTTATATAGTGTCATTATCAGTTTCCAGGAAAGACATTTATGACTCAGATTTAGGTATAAAAAAAAAAAAAAAAAAATGTTAAGAGTTAAAGAAAGTATTTACAGCCATTTAGAACCAAACAAAAAGTCCTTTAAAAATGCAGATACAAAAGTTAGTCACTTTCTAAAAGAAGGAAAAATCTTCCCTAATTTTACTACACGACACTCCTTTGGTTTTCTCAAAATGAAAATAACACAATATTTAATCCCCGATATCAACTTGACATGTTGGAGATATCATGTATTCTACAGATTCCATTCCCATTCTGAGATTACCAATTAACTAAAAATAGCACAATCCAATTTTGGCCAGTGTTTCCTTTGAATATCTAAGTTAAAGACATCTGTGTCAGTTATAGGCTACCAAAGTTTAAATAGGAATCCAGCATCTCCATAGGAGCCATAAACTGTAAATTACTTGAATTCCAATGGTCTACAGAAAGAAACCTTGAATAGCAAGAGTGGTTTGTCAGGTTAGATGGATCCCCCTATTAACCACCAGTTAAAAAATTCATTATAAACATAACAAGTAATTTTGTCTTTTTAATTTATACTGTTGCAATTTGTTAATTGATTGGCTTTCTCTTTTGGATGTGTAGGTAATTTAATGGATAGCGTCTTGCGATGAGAAGTCAGAGAATTGAATTAGAATTCTAATTTGGCTTGTTACATTCCCTTACATGGAAATACCCTTGGGAAATGTATGAATCCATCTACCCCCCAGCTATGGGTTAAATAGTAGGAATGGTATCTAGAAAAATAATTGTTAAGCTCAAATCCACAAATGAATAAGCAGTATAAAAAAAAAAAAAAAAAAATCCCTTTCTCTTTAGGCTGATTTCTTTTTTAGAAAAAAAACATGAATGAATTTACAAGATTTAAAAATTTTGAAGAAACTAAAACTGTTTTTTTATTGTATGGTTGTTATTTCTAATTAAAAATGAAATATATTTCTAAAAACAACAAATAAATAATAATAATAATAATAAAAAGAAAAAAAGTACTTAAATTATAGTAATCAGATAAGAATATTCAACTCATCCCAAGTGAATCATTACATTGTAAAATGACTCTTTACAGAAAACTTGTATACTTTCAATAAATATTAAGGTCATTAGGTTCTTAATATTTCAACCAAAGATTATGATCAAAGTCTAAAATTCTTGTCCTGACAATTGCCTTTAATCTCAACTGAAACAAAATTTACTCTGAATGAAAAACACAAAGCATTGGAATAAAACCTCAGATAAAAATCAAGTGGAATTCAATCAAGTACCAGAAAAGTTCTGTTTTTCCATTGGAATTTCTTCACATCCAAATATTAATGGCCAATATTTGAATGGAACCAAATCTCAAGAGAAAACAAGCATATTATTTGAAAGACAAGATTGAAGCTAAAACTTGAACAGTATGCATAGGGCCAAGAATATTAAGAAAAGTGTAATTGTGCCAGAGTTGGCTTTCTACATGCAGCAAACAAAGATTGTAGGTCAGTGGAGTTCAACTGAAAAGAATTTGTTTTTAGGAAAATAGTAAGCATTAGAATTAGTTTATAAAACAAATAGGAATTTAATCAATTCTGGGCTGAAAAGTTCATAGGCTGACTACGAAGGAGTGATGCTAAAGCTGTGCAATCTTGCATGCATTAATTTCAACTTATTAATAACTGTATCGTTTCTTTATAGGTAAACTGAAATCTGACTATTCAAAGAAGACTTTTTGAACAACAGGATGAAATCTTCTCCAAAGGGATTCAAGCACTGCAATAATGATGGGAAAAGTTTGTGAAGCACAAGCAGGACTATGTCAAAAAATAAACCTCATTTGGACATACAACTTGGTCAGGATATGAACTTTTCAGTTGACCCTCGTACACCTTTTTTTTTTCTTTTGTAAATCAGAATTTTTATAATCGAAAATTGAATAAAATTGCATTTCTTTTACTAAATTTCACTCAAGAGCCACTCCAGATAGAGAGTTACAATTAAAACAGTTATGATGAATGATGTGCGTGATAAGAAGGTGGTAGGTAGCATAGATTGTGATAAAGAGGAAATATACCATCTGATCCTTGATATGAAGAGGTTAAAATTGAGGTATTCAAGGAAGCACTCATAGGAATGCAATTCACAAAGTGGTAGTTCCTGTGAAAATGCTGTCAGAGTGAAACTTTCTGCTTATATTTGGAACACAGAGGAAGTGAGAAGGTTTCAACTCTGTGAAAGTGGCATGGTGTGTCTTACTGGTAAGGGTCCAAGCTGGGGTAAATAAAGCACATTATTGATCTGAACATCTGCCATGGAAATTGCAATAGAGTAGTGACAGGTTTGCATCTGGAGTGAGGGGGTTGCAAGGTGGAAACTTAGTCTCACAACCTCTAAAAAAAACTGTATAAATTATTTTAAACAATCAAGGCTAGAAAAGTGCATGCATATGTGATGAACAAACTGTCAGTGTAAAAAAAAAAAAAAAAAAAAAAAACCTTATTTAGCCCAACTGATTTTCTCTGCAAGAAAATTTCCAGAGCAATAAAATAATTTACAGAATCATCTTCCATGTCAAATGCACTATAGTTATTTTGAGAACTTTTATAAAATCTAATGATTAAGAGAAATTCAGTTTCATAATGAAAAGCTTCATTGTTTCTTCAACTCAAACAATCAATCCAGATCTAATTTGTTCAGTTAATTAACTTATTTTCCTTATCATAATTGGGAGGTTAGGTTTCTTCATGTTAGAATCAAATATTTCACTAATAGATTCACAAAAGATACATTTAAAAGTGTTGCTTTTATTCCCTTTTGTAAAATGAACCACAGGCAATAGAACAACTTTATAGAAACTCTAGGGAACAAAAAGCAGGTAAAGTTATATTTTTCCTCTATGATGGATGCAAAAAAAACCGGTAGCAAGATTGGATTATTTTTTTTTAATCTAATATCCAGTTTTTAAAATAATCCAAACACTATTGGATGACCAAAAGTATAGCTTGAATAAGTTTAATATTAATTTAAAAAAAAAAAAAAAAAAAAAAAAAACTATTTCAACACAATGTTCACTTTTTCTCAAGTTTATAACAATAGAATTCTGTTTAAATTTCATCTTATGCTAGATTTATGCAATAGTTACATATAAGTTATTAAATACATCAAATAATAATAACTAACATGAAAAATAAAATATTGAAGGTCATTGGTTGGCTCTGAAAGGACATTAGTGGTGGCTTTGGGGGAATTTAAAAGAGTCTTCCATAAAATATACCAAAAACAAAAAAATACTTTGTTGAAAATATATCTGCTAAAAATATTACCAAAAAAATATTTGGAGAGGTCATCTAGACGAAAAAGAAAAACTAGTAACACCAAGATTAACCTTGTCTATGTAATAACTCAAACTTTATGTAGGCTGCAGTGAATGCATGATTACTAATTTTAAAGCAAATGGTAAAAGATGGCCTACATTTGTTTATAATCAGACTTTCAAATTTCTTTAAAAAGCAAAATGTGTTTAACTATATTTCTTTATTCATGCAAAACCTAATTAAGTTTAATTATTTCTAATTAGTATGACCTATGCTCTCATTAGCAGTGACTACATTTGCCATGGTCAAATGTCATCTTTTATTTCATGATAAAAAAGAAAAACATTTTAGATGTGACAACTTTGGTCTTCCCCCTGCTGCAACCACAGTATATAACTGGTCAAAAACAAAAATGATTAAAAAAGAAATCAATAGAAAGATTTTTTATTTAAAAAAAAAAAAAAAAATTAAATAATTTAAAAAAATAAAAATAAAATTACTAAATTATTTTATTCCTAACAGAAAAAAAAGTAAATAAAAATGAAATGAAGATTTCATTATGCCCACAGCCCCTGGAGAATAGAGAATTAAGGAATATTTTTCTGGGTATTTTTTTTTCTTCATGAAATAAAATAAAAAAGTTACAAAATAGCATAAATAAAAGAAAATCAAGGAAAGAAATAAAAACTGGGGTGAATGCATGTCTTGTGGTCCAGATTCTTTTGTCCAATAAATTCCAAAGATAATGCACTAATGCACTTTCCCCAATTACCGTTGCAAAATTGCCCAAAGCACTCAAATGCCCACACGATAAAATACTGCAAGCAAAATTTTTCACAAGGGGAAGGCAATGAAGCGAGAGGGGGAGAGACAAAGAGAGCAGAGCGAGAGGGGGACAGACAAAGAGAGCAGAGCGAGAGGGGGAGAGACAAAGAGAGCAGAGCGAGAGGGGGACAGACAAAGAGAGCAGAGCGAGAGGGGGACAGACAAAGAGAGCAGAGCGAGAGGGGGACAGACAAAGAGAGCAGAGCGAGAGGGGGACAGACAAAGAGAGCAGAGCGAGAGGGGGACAGACAAAGAGAGCAGAGCGAGAGGGGGACAGACAAAGAGAGCAGAGCGAGAGGGGGACAGACAAAGAGAGCAGAGCGAGAGGGGGACAGACAAAGAGAGCAGAGCGAGAGGGGGACAGACAAAGAGAGCAGAGCGAGAGGGGGACAGACAAAGAGAGCAGAGCGAGAGGGGGACAGACAAAGAGAGCAGAGCGAGAGGGGGACAGACAAAGAGAGCAGAGCGAGAGGGGGACAGACAAAGAGAGCAGAGCGAGAGGGGGACAGACAAAGAGAGCAGAGCGAGAGGGGGACAGACAAAGAGAGCAAAGGGAAGGAGACAAAGAAGTGACAAAATATCTGTCTGCTTTTATTCATTTAGAATAATACTAACCTACTTTCTTTGCTATTTTTCTCATTGGTTTTTTGCAAAGAACAATTAAGAAAAAAAAGTAAAGAAAAATGAAAAAAAAAAAAAAGATTGAATTGTTTACCATTTTTTTGTGGATCCTATGAGCTGCTTGAAGTGTTCAGAATTCTTTTCACATAAAGCAGTGGGTGTGAGATAAACAAGTCTCCTCAGCCTCCGCGTGTGTGTGCGTGTGTGTGTGTGTCTGTTGTGGTGGGGTGGATGGAGAAGAACAAGTATTAAGCTGTAAATTAAAAACCTTTTAAATTAACTCCACATATATTGATCTAAATGTCTGGAAAAAATATTTTCAGTAACTCTTCATTTGATGAATGAATTAAGTGAACCAGTCTTTCAACCTGGGTAGAATGTATAACTCTTCAAGGTCATTGGGCCACCCTAATGGAGATCATCCTTAGAGTGTTTTGATGATTCCTCCCATCTCCACCCCACCCACCTCTTGTGATTTAATAACCAAAACGATCAGAATCGGCCTGAGTTACACTCTCTTCAAGCATTTGTTCCACATACTAGTCATTTTCTTTTAGTGAATGTGTCACCAACCAATTACTCGTGTTTATTTGCATTGGACCTCCACTATCACTTCAAACTGAGTCCACTTCCAATGAATATTGTGAAATTTCAATATCTTTTATACAATAATTGTATCTTTAGCTATTGAGCACTTTATTGGCATGAATTCTGCTTGCATTATATATATATATATATATATATATATATATATATATATATATTCCCAAGAGGATAGAATCCAGGTAGAACTCAATGTCCAGGACAGAGTAAGAATATAATAGCTTTTTGAATTTGTAAGTCTGATGAAATGGATCATAATTACAATGTAATAAATTATAACCATGGAATTAGTGTTTGAGCCTTTTATATATATATATATATATATATATATAGCAGGATAGACTGGGTTCTGTAGCCTTAAGTGATAACCAGCCTAGAAGAAGGAAACTGAATTCAAAACAAGCCTGGAGAGTGCTGAGCTTCATCAGGCTATCTTGCCCAAGAAACAATACTTTTATTGTGGCTGTAGTACATGTGGTATCCCTATTATATATATATATATATATATATATATATATATATATATATATATATATATATATATATATATTATAGTTTATGAAAAACTAGGTAATCCGTATGGGTAGACCCAAGGAGGATAAAATCCAGAGAGCTCGATGTAAATCCAGAGCAAATAATTTAAATAAAAATGGACCACTTTAAGGATCCATGTAATAAATTATTTCACCACAGCCCTTTTAAAGGACTGCGGATCATCAGACTTTACTTCCAAAGGTTGAAACGAAAAATGAGAATAAATTTACACATTTTTGATGGGCCGTATTAAGCATATGTAAAGTGAGGAAGTGAGGGGGGAAAGAGAAGACATGAATGAGTTAGATGTAATTTAATATTTCTATTCTTTCATACTTAAAATTACTTGAGGAGGTCCAGACATTGACACAATTAAATGATTAAATGTGTCAATGTCTGAACCCTCACTTCATTAATTTACATTATATATATATATATATATATATATATATACATACACACACACACTAGCCGAATTACTTGCACCTTGCTGTGTGTCACACATTTTTTTGTAATAAAATGAAGGTTGATTTTAAAATCATTATTATAATTTGTAAAGAAAAGTGATGCATTTCAATATTACTCAAAAGATCTTGCCAATGTGACCTCCATCTTCTGGCCTTTTATATTTTGGATAGAACTTATTCCCTTCTCAGTTGGGGGGGTTTGTACCCTCTGGAAACTTCCTTTGCTCAAAATGAAATATACTTATCTAAGTACTCTAAGTAATGTAGTTTCAGAATATATATAGTTACAGGTGGATGGGGCCTATCTCCAAACACGTTAGGAGTTTGATAGCAAACAAACAAGACTACATCAAAGTGGAAAAGCTTACTTGTGACTCATTTCACCCTTCAGGACTTCAAACTAATTTTGTTATGCGAGTTGGACAACACATGCACATGTCAGAGGGTGCTGCAGATTTTAGAATTTTTTTTTGTTTTGTTTTTCCAGCCAAATTCATTTAGAGTCTTTTTCTTTCCATTACTTTCATAAGTAGGCATTCCACTCTCTAATGTTAACAGATCTGTCAGAAATGGTGAAATATTGGAAGAGCAAGGGTACAAATTTACTGTAGATGACCTTGCAATTAAGGCACTCTCTAGACATTTACATTATTTTCTCCTTTGATCATGGTAGCATTTATGTCAAAGTTGTTGTCAGTCTTGTTATGGTGAGCAACCAAATCATTTGATGTATTATTTTGTAAAATGTCCCGTTTGTGTTCACAATCTTATTTAGATTCCTTGAGGTTTCTCCTGTGTATTTTTTGTGACAAATATTACATGTAATTGAGTAAATTCCAAGTTTTAGCTTACTGTTTTGTTAAAAATTGACTAAGTATTTTATTATTTTGGATGTAGTTGTAATGAGTTATGTTGATTTTAGATAGGTTTTTCTTGTAGATGTGATAGAATTGGTAGGCAGGATAATATTTTTTGATTCATTCAGTTTCTCAGTAGGGACCATTGGAATATTTTGTGGGCCTTTTGTTTCTAACTGAATATAAAACAATTAGGGTACTAAAGAAGCTTGAAAGTGTTTTCAATGCATTTCTCTTCTTCATGTAAATAATCTGAGCTGCATATTCTTAGAGCTCTTACATAGAATCCACAAATTATGCTGGATTTTATTTTGTTATGATGGGAATAGAAATTTATTAGGTCATTTTTGTTGATTGATTTCTGGTGGACACAGTGTATTAAACTGTTGTTAATATGGTGTAACTTGATATCTAGGAAGGGTAAAGAATGGTGTTCTTCTATTTCGTATGTAAATTCTATTGTGTGTTCGACTTTTAGTTGATCTGCTTGGTCAGGTAAATCAGTATCAAGAGGATATACAAGTAGAGCATCATCAATATAACGAAAGTATGTTGGTTGTTTGGGTAAAATGTTTTGAAAAGGACTGGATTCAAGAAATTCTAAGAAGATACATGACATCACTCCACTAGGACGCAATCACATTGGTAATCCAAATTTTTGTTTGTAACAATTATTATTGAACATGAAGTAGCATTTAGATAGCAGATTTTTATCTTAGCTGTTTATAAGAGCTTAAAGGAGGAGTTTATTCCATTGCTTGTAATATTTGCCACAAAAAATACATAGAAGCTTCAAGGAATGTAAAAGATTACATGAACACAAAAGGGACATTTTACAAAATAATACATCAAATGCTTTGGTTGCCCAACATAACGAGATGGACCACAATTTTGATATAAAAAATGCTACTCTGATCAAAGGAGAAAATAATTCACTATGACGTAAATGTCTAGAAAGTGCCTTAATTGCAAGGTCATCTACAGTAAATTTGCACCCTGGCTCTTCCATTTTACCATTTCTGACAGATCTAATATCACAGTGTGGGAAACTACTAATAAAAGTGATGAAAAGAAAAAGACCAGATGAATTTGGCTAGATATATACAAAAAAAAGTTCTTAATTTTCCAGCACCCCTCATTCGTGCATGTGTAGTCATACCATCATAAATTTAGTGTGATGAAGACCTGAAGGATGAAATGTATCACCAGAAATTTTTTTTTCACTTTGTCATAGAATATATATATTTGTGCGTATATATATATATATATATATATATATAAAATATAGTTTTACGGTATGCTATATTTATAGGCTAAAGTGCTCAATATCAAAGAGAAAGTGCATATGTAAATATAAAAGTAGACATTGAAGTCAATATAGAGAGGTGAGAGCGTTTCATGCTAAATGCAGTAAATAAAACAAAATATGCCAGAAACAGCAAGTGCTTGACTTGCCATTTTGAGAGAAACAGTTATATATGCAAGTTCAATCTACTTTGAAACAAATAGAAACTACAAAGCAAATTTAAATATTTCTTAAACATAATAAAAAAAACAAATCTATACATTATTAAAATTAGATATGGTGTTTAATAGTTATTAGAATTTTACCAAATGAGAATGATTGAAATATTATGAAACTCAGAGTCAACCTTTCAATGAGTATTGAACAATTTCATAATAATTACTGCCTAGGCTAATATTGAGCACTTTATTAGCAGAAAGTCTGTTAAATTAGACATGCATTAAATTATATATTATGTATATTAATTTATACTAGTAATAGATAGCATTATATATATATATATATATATATATATATATACATACATACACACACACTTTTTGAATACAAATTCATTTTTTTAATTTTACGACTTTTAAAGTTATGAATTTGAAGGATATAAATTATTAATAGTTAATTCTATATTTTAAATAGACACATTTGTACACGCAATTTGTATCCTCATTATGAAAATGTAATAGATAATGTCAGGATCTTCACACCTGAAGATTGCATTAACCACATGAAACTCAAAGTAGTGTTATTGATGTTGGATATTATGTATATTCACTAATATATACACACAGCTCTGTTTCATAAAATTGAGCACTGTATTTGTAACACCTGAGGAATAAATATACTTACATATGTGCAAGTATTTCTGTATATATATATATATATATATATATAAAAAAATCAAAGCCAAGTAGTCATGAACTCTTCTCTGCAGATGGAAGCCATAATTTTGAAAGACACCATAATCTCTGGATAGTTAATTAAAAATAAAAAAATTAAGGATGTAAACATGATGATAGTAATAAGTACTCAGTGTAGAAGAAATCTTGTCAGTGTTTATTGTTACCATTCAAAACAACCAATCTTGATACAATGAGGGCAAAAGATGTTTTCTGTCAATTTTTTTTTTTTTTTTTTTTTTTTAATTCAAACTTCTATAAAGTTGCAGTTTCATAATATGAAGAAAAATAGTTGGTAGATCTGCTTAAAAAAACAATATAGTTTGAGAATAAAACCAAAAAGAGATTCAGACATCAGGTTCAAGCAAAATAAAACAAAAAAAAACAAAAACAACATCATATGAACACACACTGGCTATTAATATTTTCCCTCAAAACTTTTACAAGACAATTGATATTGCTAAATTTAAATTGTCTCCTGCTCTCCATAGTTTACCATGGTTACAAACGTGCGAAATGCTTGGTTTGCTTTTGAAATAGGATTGGTTCTTTAGTTTCTTTCAACAAACTGCAGGTAAGAATCATCAGGCTAATATAACAGAATTTCTCATTAATAGACATTTTGTTTGTCTTTCGCTCTCTCTCAATATTGATATGTTAACTTATGTCTTACTTTGTAGTAAATGTTCATTAATCTACTTCAAAATTAAATTTGTCTCATAAAAAATAAAAAAAAAAAAAAGAGAGAGAGAGGGAGAAAGAGAGAGAGAGAAAGAAAAAGAAAAAAGTATGTGGGGAGAGGGGGCAGCATTTCAGTTGATTGGTTGATTTTATTTAGTGGTATATCAACCGCCATGGGTTATTTAATGCAAAAATCTAAATATGAACATAATTTTATGGCTTCAGCTAAATATATTTTGAATGCTATTGTATGCTTTCTTTTCTCAGATAAAATGCATTGCTGATCATTTTACTTATATATATATATAGTTGGTCTTTATATAAAAATGTGTTGCTGGTATTTTTAATATTAAAATGGATTTTTATACTTTCATAGTATTTTTGTTTAGCAGGGGTCACTATTTGTCCAGAGCTGGGACACTAACAGGTGCTACCAACCCAGGTCAGGATGAACCTGGAACAGCAATTAAGAGGTGGTTCGAGGATCCACAAAACCACCAATCTTCCGATCAGAGGCCTTGTTGCCAGATGTAATTTATCATCATACCCAGGACTTACAACATTTCGGGCATATATTTTGTGTTCATTTGTAAAACTTTTCCAAGTGCACATGCAGAGGTACCAATCCCATTTTCTTTTATGGGTTTTATGCTCATAGAGAATGCTGAAAAGTTTTCAGTACCCCCTTATATATTATAAAATGATTCTTTGCAGCTTTCTAATATGCCATTAATCTTAGAGATAAAAACTACCGAGTGACCATAAAATATGTTTATCCAGTAGCAGCCTTTAAAGCAGGTAAACTTCTGCTGTGTCTGGCCAATTGTTCACACAACCATAAACAATTTCCCCACTGACAGATCCCTTTCCATTGGAGAGCAGCAAGTAATGTTTCCAGTTAGCAAGAGAAAAGCGCTGTCAAACATTTACTTTAAGTGTGATTTATATTCAAAAGAAAATGTGTTAATAGGCAGGTTTTGTTACAATGCAGTTCTAATCTGCAACCTACAGATTAGAAAAAGCCATTTGCCGAGGAGAAGAAATTGATAAAAGGTAAAAATAACAAAAATGCTCAAAAAAATGAGAATATATCACCTTCAGAATGATTAGACAAGCTTGAGATCTATTTATCAGTTGGCTAAAGAAAAAGACAAAAACCAAATATGGGATTTCACTATGATAAACTCCAAATGTATTTAACAATTTCTTTATTCAAAACATTTCTACAATGAGTGCTTACAAAGATCAGCCTCAGGTTTCTTCAAGAAATATATCGAAGTCTACTTAAAAAATATCCTTTAAAGACAAATCTACATAGAGTCTTAGAATTCGCTCCATATGAAATATTCTGCATATAAATATAAATAAAATGGAATATATTTTATCAATTTAGACATTAATGAATACTCATATTTGAGTAGACACTTCATTAAACAGTATATGTATTTAATTTCATCTACCAACCTGAATACTTGAAAGATTTTTGAAGAAAAATATGTACTCTCCAGCAGGATTTGAACCTACATCCCACTGCCCAGAAGGAACAGTTATTGAATCCGATGTCAGATATAAATCTAATGTTTGTATACAAAACTGAGTAGATATGAAAATTTCAAGAGTATGACGAGAAACATTTCACTTACAGATTGCTTGATTGGCACAGATTCATTCTGGCAAAGTTGATCTAATGACAGTGCTTAAGGGGATCTAAGTTCAAATCCTTTCAGAGAATGTATATATTTCTTTAATGAGATTTCTTGAATGTTCTGGCCAATATACAAATATAGATACAAATAGTGTTTAATAAATAAACAGAGTGTCTACTCAAATAGAAGCATCCACAAAAGACATTTAAATTAATAGAATCATTTGAACAAATAAATAAAAACCCATTACTTCTTTTCTTCACGTTTCGTCCTTTAGGACCTTCATTGGACCAAATTTGTTATGTTGACACATGCACACAAATGAGGGGTGCTGCGAATTTTAATTTTACAATATTATATATATATATATATATATATATATATATATATGTGTGTGTATATATATATATATATAATTTAAAAATATGATTCCAACTCGCTACATAAGAGGTCTCATGTTTCAATACAAGAGCCGAAAACTTCAAAATAATATTTGAATTAACTTGAGTTAAAGTAGGCTCTGTTCCATCTTCAAGCGAAATTTTTTTGGGGAATGACGTATTTCTGAAATTTATGAGTTTTAATAGTATGGTCAGAATTGAAATCAAAAATTTCCATGGTAACATCAAGGGCGGATTGTTTAGAATCGGCAGAATAATTTGTATCAGTATAGAGTTACTTTCATAGATGCCGGGTCAGGGTAAGTTGGGGGTGGCTAAATTTACGACGGAGGAAGTTTTCGCATAGTCTGGCTAGAGCGTCTACGGAGATTTATATTTTTATTTTATATATAATGATACAATATGGTAACTAATTTGGAATTTCCAGGGGGATATAGATTCAGGGAGAGCTCCATGTCAAAAGGTAGAGCAAAATTATATCCCTAATTTTGAAAAACTTAAAAATGTTCTGAACCATACATTTTTTAATATTATTTACAAAATTTGTTGAATGAAATACAGAGAATAAACCCCAAACTAACTTTTCCTTAGTTTAAAGTACATTCATATCCTGCTAAATATTAATACATCTACGATACTCTTGATATAAACATGTTTCCCTGATTATAATTAATAATCATAATTTAAATTTCTTGGTTAATTATATAAAAAGGTTAAGAAAACTTTTTTGCCAATTTCAAAATCTTTAAAAATGTTCTCTTAATATTATTTACAAATAATTTGTTGAATGAAATGTTAGAATTGAGAATTTGGCCGTTGACAGAAACAGACAGAATTGTTTCAGATTTAAAATGAACTAAATACACTTTAAGCCCTTTTGCCATCCTCAAATTGCATACTGAGATCAGTGGGTCAAAATAGGTCAACACTCTGCAATTTTCCCCCCACTCTCCAAAGAAGATAGCAATATCCCTTCTTTTTAATCCAGAATATTTTTTCCATTTCATTTGTGATTTGTTTGTAGGTCTTGAAGATTGAGAGCGGCTGTTGTTTAGAGCTCTCATGAAATAAAAATTATTACCTATTAGATTTTAAGTGTTTGATTATATATATATATATATATATATATATATATATATATATATATATATAGTGATTTTCCAAGTGTAGCTTAGATGTGGCACAAGGCCGAAATTAGGGGGCACACAGTGAGGATCGAACTCACTACTCTGTCATAATTGTTCTACCAAGCCAAGCTTGCTAACCATTACAGCGCCTCGAGGTACCCCCCTTTATAATATATATATATATATATATATATATATATATATATATATATATAAAATAAAAAAGCTTAAACACTAATATTCCATGGTTATAATTTATTACATTGCAATCGTAATTATCATCCAATTCATCAGACCTACAAATTCAAAAAGAAATCAGAAAAAATAACTCCAGGAATAAAAAAAAAAAAATTTAGTGAAAGTGTATGTATGAGAGTGAGGGATGAATGAATGCTCTAGAGAGGGGGTAACAGATGAGAGAAGAACAGGAAGGCTTAAAAGTGAAGGTGGGGAAGTTTTAAAGAGATGTTAAAAGACGGTTTTTGAATTTGTAGGTCTAATGAATTAATTGGATTGTAATTATAATTCCAATTTTATTAACTAATAACCATGGAATATTAGCATTTAAGCTTTTTTATTATATTCTTACTCTGTCCTGGATATTGAGTTTTACCTGGATTCTATCCTCATATATATATATATATATATATATATATATATATATATATATATATATATATATGTGTGTGTGTGTGTGTGTGTGTGTGTATATATATATATGTGTATGTATGTGTGTATATTAACCATTAATATTTTACACACACACACACAGAGGGTTTGATCAAAAAATATCAGGTCTGGTGCTATAAAAAGAATAAAAAATAAATGTTTTTAATAACAGACTAAAAAATGATTTTATCGATTAAAACTATTATAAAAAATGATTTTATTGATTAAAACTTACTATAATTTTTGCAATTTAACTGCCTCACCACGATGACACAAGGTCAATTTTTTTTATGTGAAGAAATCAAATGTGAAATTGGCAGGAATTCTGTACACTTATTTTTTTTCCTTTCTTTATAAATTAAAAAAATAAAAATTTTCTTAAAAGAGAGCCTGTCATAGCAACAATGTGAATTCATTGTGTGTTTATATTACATAATTTTGATTATAATTATTAAGTTAATAATTTATAATATTAAATGTATGAATTAACAATGTCTAAAAAGACATTAAAACTAAAAATTTTATTTTGAGCTGAAACAAAATTTAAACTATCAAACTTTATGGAAATTTGAGAACTGAGTAGAAACTTGCACTTTTTGTTTTTTAACAAAAGTAAAAAAACATTTACATCATACTTAGGTATTATGATTTATAGATTTTAGTTTTACTTTTAGTTTAAACTCAATAAATATTTATATTTTTATCATTAGTACCAGGAATGGAAAATTAAGTTTTAAACAACAAAAAGTCCAAAGAATCATTTTTGGAATCAAAAATTAGGTTAAAAATTATCCTATTTCAATACCAGCAAAAGGTTCTGATTAATCGTCCAATCACTTATATATAAATAAAATTATAATATATCACACATATCGTGCTTATGTTAATAAAACAGTGCCCAATATAATAAAACAGAGCTATTAAATATCATTATCTTTTACCAGTAGCAAGGCTCAGAGTTTCATGTACAATGCAATCTTCAGATGAGTTTCTTCAGCACCTGAAGATTGCATTATGCATGAATCGAAGTTATGTTATTGGTGATATATATATATATATATATATATATCACAGAAGCGTTACATTTTTAAAGTTAAATTTTCTAATGAGATTCTAGAGAATCAAAGGAGTTTAATGGTTACTCAAATAAAATGAATTTCAGAGCAGAATTCAAATTCCTACCAGAGATCCTTACATTTACTTTTGCTCACCTACTCTTGAAGGCATAAATCAAAATTTCCCTGGTAAAAGTCATCACTAGCACATTTTTTGTTTAAAGGATAAAATTAAGTTGAATTTATTGTTCTTGCTATCACATCATCCAATATGTTCTAGGTTATTTGATAAGGACATGAGAACATCCAAGTAATTGATCTTTGCTCTCTGAGATGCCATGAAGAACCCAGTACTAATCTCCAAGGTCATCAAACCAGATTTATCAGTTTTGCTTGCATTTTACACTTTCAAGAACTGGTATACACTTTTATCCTTCAATGGCATTTGAATTGGCAATAACATGAATTCTTCAGTTCTTTAATGATATATCAAAGACAACATTGGTATGCCTGACAGCAAAACTATATTTTGGTGTGAGCAAAATTTGGCACATACCCATCTATATCTTTGATATATGGAACACAGACATTTGGAATAGCAGAAGTAATTGGAACATATCCGACATCTAAATTCTTTTTTCTTTCTATTCTGTAATGTGTGGTGGAAGATTGCAGATTCCTCCATTGGTACATTTTTACAGTTAATGTTTTTAATTATTATCAAATCAATTAATTGTAAAGATTTTCAAAATTATCCACTTGTCATACAAAGAAAAAGAAAAGACAATTTTTTACGATATTCCTATAAATTTTTTTACAGGTAATGCCTCCCATTACTAACAAATATGTTTGTAAAAATTATAACTATTACGTGCTTATGACGATATAAAAATGTTTTTCTTATATTCTGTTAAGAATAATTTTAAAATGCCTTCATATAATCATATTGATTCCTGTTAAGGAGACAGGGACAAAGATGTAATTAATCAAATATTACTATCTGAACAGAAAATCTCAATTCAAGGCCACTTTAAAATTAACAACTTAAAATAAATCCCAAATCTATTTGCATGTTAGGGATCACCCCTAATATGCTCTGTGATAATGAGCCTCACTAAACTGGAAGTATGTTTATATCCATCAAGTGTATTATGCAGTCAGACTAAAAGAAAAAAAAAAAAAAAAGAGGAAGAAGAATAAAATAATGGAGAGAAATTCAATCAACAAGGTGAAAAGAACAAAGCAGAAAAAGAGTCAATTAGAAGAGGTCAAAAAAAAAAAAAATTTTGTCTATTTTCCAATTGAAAAGACAGGAAAATCAATCAATACAAGTGGTGTTCATTGCAAATTGCTTTGTGTTAAATAAAAAGAAAAGCAAATAGAAATAAGGATAAACCAATTTCATTTGCACTGAACACTAATCTGGCTTTTGTCTTCAACTTCAATATTGCTTTTCTTATTGAACCCCAAGTTTGTTCTTTAGACTTTATGAACAATGAATATTACCAAGACAAGAAAGTGTCATTTGGAATACAGTGGCAGGAACAGAAAACCTATTTTCCCTTCCAATGCTGGGTGGGGCAAGGCCCTGAACATCTTTATCTTTTAACAACTTACAGTAATTAGTTTAGACAAGATACCAACATTTTTGTTATTGCATAAAAAAAAAAAAAAAAAAAAAAAAATGCTCTGCCTTTATTACATCAGGAACTGGACAGAATTTTATCAAAGTTATCATTACAAACAGGAGCATTTTTATTTATTTATTTATTTATTTTTATTTTTTTTTTTTTAAATAATTTCACCCCTCACCCTCCAAACAGGTGATGAAAGGGGGTTACTTGGAGTGGAAGAGAAGATGATTTTAGTGAGGAGAAAGGACAATAAAATAACAGTGTTCAGGAAGACAGAAGTCAAGATCGATTGCATTACGAACATCTTTTTGGATTTTGTCAAAAATCTTATGAAGATGAAGACGAAAATGACAATGAAGAAGACGAAAATGACAATGAAGAAGACGAAAATGACAATGAAGAAGACGAAAATGACAATGAAGAAGACGAAAATGACAATGAAGAAGACGAAAATGACAATGAAGAAGACGAAAATGACAATGAAGAAGACGAAAATGACAATGAAGAAGACGAAAATGAAGACAAAAATGAAAAAGACGATGAAGATAAAGACAAAAATGATGAAAATGACGAAGATGACAAAGATGAAGTGTTCTGCATTGCTGTCCCCAGATCCTCAATGTCCAACCCAGAGTCCTAAACTATGGTGTCTGGGAAAGTCAATTTTCATGAGAAGATAATTCCAGATGGATCATAGGAATAAGGATGAAATGATTTCCCCATCTCTGCTTAGTGATAGTGGCCAGCAAACTGTAAGTGGTTTTGTTTGAGCTTAAGTGAGATTGATCTCAGTTCTCTGTAAATTGTGTTAATCATTTTGAGGATCTTCAATTGATATTCTGAATTTGTATATGTTCCATCAAGTCATCTTTCAAGACAAGCAAATAATGTCCAAATTTCTAATCCATACAGTAGGACTGATTCAATCAATGTTTGAAAAGTTTGGACATTTGAGGATGGAAGGTTCAAGCACCAAATCTTGTGAAAAATATGCAAGAGGGATTCTGAGACTTCTCTTAGAAATTCTTTTGCTCCAACAAGATATACATTGTTCATCTGCAACAAGATATGCACCCATCTGATGAATCATTGCATTTTTTTTAAGCATTTCACCCCTAGCATGTAAGGGGTTACAGAGTGGAAGTGAGAGTAAGGAGACATGATAGAGGAAAGATGAAGAGAAGGATGGGGAATAGATCAAGGCATCTGGAGATGTTGAGTGACATTGCATTTGAATAGTTGGAGATTATAGCTATCAGAAAAGCAAATAAGAGGAAGGGAGTTCCACAGATGGGAAGTGTGAGACATGAAGTTATTGAAGTAGAAGAGACAGCTACATTTAACTGTTTTGACAGTGAAAGGGTGGGACAGAGATGCCGACCTAGCAGCACGTTTAAATTCATGCAGTTTGGGAACTAGCAAAAGAGGCTTGTTGAAGCAGTTACCATGAAAGTATTTGTAAAAAAGAGAGGGAGATGCAATTTAGCAGTTTTCAAAGGAAGTACTAACAGTAACAATCAAATTTTTTTTCTTCTATCTCAAAAGGTAAAGTAATTATGAGAAAGAGATTTGTCCTTCACATGTTATTCTATCAACCAACAGTAACAAAGCTTTTTATCATTAACAAGTGCAAGAGAAATGGTTTCATGCCTTTCCCAAAAGTCTTAGTGCGAAGTGAGCAAAAAAAAAAAAAAAAAAAACATCAGCAAAAATTTTAATTTGGTTGACCTATTCTGAAGTTGATAACCACTTAACTTCCATATATCATCAACAAGCTAGTTAATCACAACCAACTCCTACAGACTTGAATTTCAATAGTCTCTTCTTACAGTTCCTATCTTGCAACCGACTACCCTTCATATTTTGAAAGCATTGATCATAAACACTGATGGCTTTGAATGCAGACTACAATAAAAAGAAAAATTATCATCTTATCTTTCCTTTTTCATCTGGTTGAATATCTGTATAATAGAAACAGTATAGCACCCTCTTTTATAACACTTAGAGATACTTATACAAGACAATCATTCATTGTTCCCTACTTCTCTAATGTTCATCCGAAAGCTTCAAAGAGATTTTCACAATCGGATAAGAAAAAAAAAAAGTTCTGTTCAAATACCAACATTTGAAAGAAAGGCAGCCCAAAGTCTAAGATCTGTCTAATATCATTGCTAGATAATAAAACAAAATGAATCATTTTTTTTTTTTTAGCCTGAGGAAACAACAATTCATCTGATCATATCAAATAATGTTTATTTTGTCAAAGGAAAAAAACATCTTCGTAGAAAAAGACCAGTAATCATTAGTACTTCTGTGTGTTTACTTACCTGCAAATATTTTTTTTATGGTAACATGCTTTATGACTTCCTATTTTCTCAGATGTTCATCTTCCCATCAAAACACTAGTTCTAGACAAGGGAAATGGCATTGCATATGCTTTAAATCAAACCCAATATCCCACATATAGAAAATTGAAAGATTTTCCGAGTTTTAGAAATGTCCTTAACATGGCAATCGTTGTTTAGACAATTTGTATTTCTGATGTTGCCACAAAGTTGGGAGCCATTATTCAGCTTGTTAGACACACACATAAGCAACAAAACTCAAGAAAACAAATGCAATGTAATGTTCCCACCACCAGCTTTTTCAATTTTCTCACTTCTGAAAATTATCTCGTCAGTGATAAAACCTTTTCAAGAATAGACTCAAAGATCAGCATTCATTTCCTATTATGAGATTATTATCGAACTGAGATAAAAAGTAACAGAGTTTTCATTTCAAAATGGAGATATCAAGTGGGGGGAAAAAGAAGACAGAAGTTTTTTTTTTTCTCTCATCGCTGCTCCCTCAAAATTAAAAGATTATATTCAATTTAGCCTTGAAAGGTGACCTACTATAGATCAATGATTAACAAGCAAGTCTCAATGAAGAAACAGGGTGTTTGAGTGCCACTTATAAAACTTCTGCTGGACGTAATTTATGACCTTATGCTAGATGTAACCTAGCCTATACCTACAAATTCATCTAAGAGTGGCAATTGAATTTTGGAAGTACTGTTTATTTGTAAAAAATCTCACTTCAAAGTGTCTACTTAAGGGGGGGGAAAAAAAAAAAAAAAAAAAAAAAACTCATTCTGACTGTACACTTTTTGTTAAAAATTAACTTTTCTATTTTGTTTACACGTAAGACTTACCAATTATGTTTTAAATTAATTTTACAAGTAAACAAATATACAGGTTGAAAGGAAATACCATCAGGTAAGGCACTACAGCAGGAGAAAAACAAAGGAAACTGTTGTAATCTACGGCAAGGGTGCATTGAGGTTATGGGGGAAACACTTAAAAGATAGTTCTCCCAAATATTACTGGGGTAATAGGCAGAGAAAGAAAATGAGACAAGACATAACAGAATGACATTGTTTTCACATCACTTTTATTGATAGGAGACACTGGCAGAAACTCAGATATAGACAAGTTGAAAGGAGGCACATATCTGAACATGCCCAGTTGTCCCACTGCTAACAGGGAAAACCCGGATGTAACTGGTTTTGACAGACACGTCCAAATCTGACCTGGGGGTTATCTTGTATCTGTGCTGATGTCTGTTCACAAAAAAAAAAAAAAAAAAAAAAAAAGTGAACATATATGTGTACATCTTTCAAATATCCTTAACACATTTTCCATAAATGTGTATCAAGTATAAACCACAGGTTGGCTATAGGTGTTGAAAAAGATGTGCCTGAGTGGGTGTCTGTAACAGGGATTAGCTAGCCACCCTGGCAGATGACTGAACCTAAAAACAAGCAGCCAGCCATTATATATGGTTCTTTTATATATGTTCCAATTAGTTTTACTTAGTCACCAACATAAGAACAAATCGAAGTGTGCATTAATGAAAGCACCATTTCTGTGCTTGAACTTGTAATAAAAAGGCAACATTAATTGATGGTATATATTTTCACATCATCCATTTTGACCAATTGGTCAAAGAAAGTTCAAGATAAGGTTTCAATATACATTATTATTAATGCTGTATGATTAAGCATATGTCAAGTAAAAGACTACAAAAGACAGGAAGTTGTAGAGAGTCAACAGCATATAGAATAAGGATTATTAACCTAAGAAAAAATATTAAAGTAAGTAAATAATATTATTCTAAATCTGGATAAATTCTCACCCCATCCCATGTTATCCACTGCCTCACCAAATTTTAACTTTGCATTTTTCTTTAAGCCGCTCTGATTAGAGAAAACCAGTTCTATTAGAAAATAGAAAATACTTACAGAATAATGGATGAAACTTGGAAGAAAAAAATGTCTGCCATTTTGACATTAATAAAAAGAAAAAAGGATGTGGTTTCACTTTAAAATAAACAGATAGCATAAAAAATACAAAAACACATGGATTCACTTTGATAATCATAAAACACAATATGGTAGTAATTCTACTTTTATTATTGTCTCCAAATGTATTGCTTCCAAGATTTAATCTTAAAAGCAAGGCCCATTGCATGTACAATTTAGATAATTGTCCAACTTCAGTTAGGATTAAGACCAATTATTTTGGTGTATAAAAGAACCAGGAAGGCAAAGGTAGTTTTACAGAATTGCAATTTAATCCTTGACCCACTTTGGAAACTAGTAATTGAACAAGTTATCAAATTCTAACCAAATTCTAAACTGCAGGTATCAATCCTCAAAAGAGAATGTCGTCTTTAACTGAAAATTAGAATGGAGAAGTGTTTCTGCCAAACTAATTTCCCCACCCTTCATGAAATCTGAAAACAATTGGCTTTGCTAGACAAAGAAATAGAAGGATTTTTGAACAGAAGTCTGATAAATTCATACACCAACCGCTTTATGATTATGGTCATCAAGGTTGAGGAAAAAAAAAAAAAAAAAAAAAAAAGAAAAATTAAGTCAGCAGGTACAATGGACACTTTTTTTTTTTTAATTATATGTAAGATAATAAGTGCTAATATGTAAACATGATTGCGGCTGAAGGTTTGTGTGGGGAACATATGCAAATTTAAGTGACCATATGAGGCGCAGGAGTGAAAAATATCAAAATCAGGAAGTCAATGTCCATGTGCAACACTAAAATCAGCTACTGTTAGATTTTGTTCTCCCAGAAAGGTGTCCCCAAAAAAATCTAGGAATTTAAATTATATATATATATATATATATATATATATATATAAAATCAGGCTTTAACATTAGTAGAGAAAATCACTTGGTGCCATAGACATTTTTAGTTCATGTGGTAATTAAGACAAACGTCATTTCAGACTTTCATTCAAAAAATTTCATTATTAAAAATCTTCATTTTATAAGGAAAAAGCAAAACAAACAAGAATAGACCAAAATTTTAGGAAGTAAAATTGATTAATTAAACAATCTACACTTTTTTTTTTTTAATTCCTTTTCTAGTAGAAGATTAAAAACCTATTAGACAATGGATGTCCCTTCAAGTGGTTGAAGAAACCGAATAAGAGATATTAGAAATCCAGACTGCTTATCTTTCTATATTTTCTGATATATAACTATTTATATTGTTCAGACTGTTGTCCTCCTTGATTGCTATATTCACATTTCAACTATTGTACACACTGACCTTCTTCAGGGGGATATACATTGAAACTTTGAACCAAAAATTTAAAATTCAAAGTAGGGAGTGAGTCACTAACCAGAAAATATATACTTGGTTGGAAAATGCTTCCCATTTAACAGTGGTTCAAATTTTCAATAGAAAAAAGAAAAAAAACTCATTTTTCTAATTGCTTTATAAAAATTAACTAAAGTGACTTTATTACAATTATAAACATCTAAAAGCCAACAAACTATCCACTAGAAAGACCAGTAATTTACCTTATTAATCTTTTCAATATTTGAAATATGAAATAAACTCAACAAAATAAAAAGAATAAAGCATTTATATAATTTTTATTCCGGAAACCATTTCCAGAAAGAACATCTCAAATATTAATTCAACACAATTATATTCAATGTATGAAATCAGAATTCAAATAACCAATTGTCCAAATTACAATTCAATTAATGCAAACTACTTGCCACTGAATAATTATCAGAAAAATTAATCTTCCAGATTAAATTATTTTTAATTTGGGCAAAAGTTAAAAGATTACGTGAATCCTCTTGAAAGGCATAAATAAAGAAATGGCAGCTAAGTTGGTAATGGTTTGCTTGCTTATCCTCCTTGGTTAGGGTCTGGGGTGGGGGACAATTTCACCAACGCTCTCCCCTACCAAAACTATGCACTAGTGTCCTCCCTGTCCAATTTGAGGTCATTAATTCAGCATCACCTTGGTTTTCCCAATGAAAATGTCCCACCAGGACATGGATGCAGAGGTTTTGAGCCCTGATGACATGGCCAAATTATTACAGTTTTTGCTTCCTTATGGGTATAACCACACCCTTTGTTCCCATGTCCAGGACTGAACATTTGTTTTGTAGTCTATCCAGCTGATGCCCAGTGCCCACTTCAGGAACTTCAACTTAATGTTTTTGTGAAGAGTGTGTTCTTTCCACAGGGTGTCAAGGCACTTAGTTAGGGCAGTAAGATCTACACCGGAGTCCATATCTAATTTCTACCATTGACTGAGCTAAAATGGCTCCCATATACTTGAATTTCTCTACTTGAGCCAGCATGAGTCCTTGGTACTGAATGCTCATCTGCACAAATGACCCTTTCTTTTCTTGATGCTGATCTCCAACTGATACTAACCAGAGACTCTTTCCAATGTATCCATCTCTGGTGATGTTGCTATCAACATGATACCATCAGCATAATGGAGTTTGTTGAAATTCCAGCCACCAATGATCACTCGTATCCCAGATAGTTTTTACCTGCTGACCATCACATTACCTTTCCTGACTAGAAGTTGGTAATGCTTAAATAATGCTGATTCAATATGGGATTTATTCTTCAATACAAGAACCAGCATATAAAGTTTCATAAAATATATTTTAGCCTTCATTCCAACAGCAGAAAAGATATTTTTGATTTGTCAACACCCGTTATATCAGAAAATACAACTCTTCCAAAACCATCACTACACCCCACCCACATGCCTGCAAATAGAACTTGCAAAATAATGCTGCAAGTGGCAGAACCATGATCCAAACTGGTTGGTAGATGGTGGTGGGGGGAACCTGATCAAAATGGTTGATTCGCTAGAGTGAAGTGTACACATTAATATGCATGTCAGTTTGGTAAGCATCAATGACAGTGTCAGACTGTCCCTCCATTTGTATATTCAAGTAAAAGAAGGAAGAGGACAAAGATAAAAGGAAACTGGCAATGGAATCGATCAGAATTCATACCTGACAGAAGAGAGATATCTGGCCAAGCGGAAAACGAGCGATCATGTTTGATGTTAAAGAATTTTTACAAGATGCACAGAAGGGAGCAATTCTGGCCTGGAGTGTGACTCCTGTCACAGGTCAAAAACTTGGAAAGCATGGCAGACTGGTCGAGTTTATAGTTTGAAAATTACAGCTGGCATCATTGACATAAAAGCTTTAGAAGATTCTTTGTTATATAAAGAGAGAAAAAAAATGAAATAAGAGGAGCTGAAATGATAGTGAAAAGCAATGCATTTCAACTATTGGCTTCTTTCAAATTGGAGAAACCAGAACAAAAATACCTTTCATGGCAGCAAACCAACATTAGAAAAGGAAAATCACCATCATACTATTCATTCTGAACAAGACAATTTTTGTTGAGAAATTATTCTTAATTTAAAATGATAGATTCACAGATTCAAATTATAGCATTTTGGGAAAAATGAGAAGATTTTTTGTTTTCTGCTCACTGCAAATTTAATAAAAAGTTATTTGAGAATTTTTATCCTCTCATGGTTTTTTAATTAAAAGTAAATCTTTTAATGTACATTAGCAAATTTCAGAGATGGGAGATAAACAAATATTTGCATGACTTTTTCAAAGTACACTTTTTCTAATAATGACTAAATTGTCCCCATTATATATGTAAGTATATATGTATATATGACATAATAGTGCTTCCTTTACTGCTTGAATATTGTTTAAAGGGCATGAAACTGACAGATGCAGAAGAGTTACAGAGAAAAAACACACACACATATCTTTAAAGAAGCAAGGGATTTTTTTTAGCAGATACCCATATTTGAGCAGACGTTTCGTTTATTTATTAAACAGCATATTTATTTTCATCTAAAAGAAAGTCATCTCCAGCAGAATATACTTTTTTCTTCAATGAGATTTCTCAAATACTTAGGCCAATAAACAAAAATATATTGTTTAATAAATAAACAGAGCATCTACTCAAATATGGGTATCCACTAAAAATAATGTTTATGCGACAAAATAATTATATATATATATATATATAAAATCTTTTATGTAATAGTGCTCTATTGAAAAAGAACTTTTTTTTTCATATACATATAAAAATAATATTTTTATTATTTACCCATTAATTAGTTATTTCGCTGTGCCATTTTCAGAAGGGCCCTTTGATATACTGCGACACCAAGATCTCCAGAGGTTAATGAAACAAAAAAAGAAAAAGCAAGAAAAAACCAAAGAAGAGAGAGAGACAGACAGACAGAGAGTCTACTAACTGGATAGTAATTGTTGAAACTTGCAGACAGATGGATTGAAAAGTTAAGAAAATTAATAAAGTGCAATGAAAAAAAAAAAAAAAAAAAAAAAAAAATCATATTTTGAAATAATTCCAAGGAGAATTGAACTCAAATTTAACTAGACTGAATTCAGTAAGATTGAGCAAATCCAAGACTACCCATTCTTTCCCACCAATAGAAAAGAGATCATTAAGGTATCCATGAAGATGTCAGATAAAATAAAAACATATGCTGTTGATATAGAGACCAGAGTGATCACTCAAATAAATAACATGCACAATTTCTCTGGATAAAAAAAAGAGCCAGAAAAAAACATCTGTTTTAAATCAGCCACCCAGAAGAGAAGTATCCCCACAGAGATAGAGACTGACTGGACGTGTTCATTATAATTTCTATGACTCATCCAGAGAAAATTTTATATCCAAACATTAATTAATATTCCTTTGAATGAAGGTGATAAGGAAAAATTAATTACACTTTTGAAGTGACCATGGACAAGAAGGTTGTTTTGTTGATCATAAAAAAATGTCTAGACAGAGAAAAGATAAATTTTCATTTTAAGGAGAGTAGAAATAATTTTTCTTTCCTTTTCTTGAGCAGTCTGGTCAATCAAGAGATCCCAGCATAGAACAAGATGATAAAGAAGGATTAATGACTGAAAATTCCTTCTTGTTCTTGCTGCACTATCTGGAAGTTGGATTCATCACATCAGCCCTAGGAGTGGACTGAGAATAGCTGCTAAGAAAGTGAGAGAAGGACAAGAAATAGAGGGAGATTAATATTACCTATATGGAGCTATGGTACAAAATGAGGAGTGAAGGGAGTTGGAGACAAGTGGTAGTTTGATTCCTCTGACCACTCTCAAAAGGAGGCTGGACAACCACAAATTTGGAAAATCAAATAAGTAAATGCATTTTTATATATGGAAATTTAGAAAAGGTTGATTTTTAGGGTAAAAGACAACTGAACCCAGACCCTAGTCAACCCCCATCCCCCGCTGGATGCAGGACTCCATATAAGCTGGGACACAGAGAGAAAGAGATAGTCCACACACTAGTGCTACTAGAATCCATATTGTTCATCAAGACCTCCTGACCAAGACCTTGTGCCGGCCCTGAAGGCCAGAACATCAAAATTTAAGTTACTAAAATAAACTGCAGACACTAAAGGGGATCCGAGTGTTATTTGATTATAACAACAAGTAGGAAGGGTTAAAACCGCTGTATACAACAAATTATATACCATAAACTGGAGTAATTTTGAATAATTTGGGGAATTTTGAAAAAATGACCACCACTAATTTTATCAATGGAATTGCAACTTTTGTTCTTTTACTGGTGAGAGTGGCCATTTTTTTGCTAGTTTAAAGACTTAATTCATTTTCAGAGACTTTCCACATATAAGAAAGGTGGAAACTTTGCACACCATAATTTTTGTGTATAAAAAGTGCTTCTCAAAATGTTGTAGGTGTGAGGTCTTTAAAGCAACTTTATAAGAAAAAAATAAGTTAAGAAGCTTAGAGGTCAAATAAGAAGCAGATGTTTTTGAAGGTCAATGATTGTCAGGAAACTTATCAATTAGGGTGGTCAAAGTTGCCCCAAAACAATCAGAACTTTTAGCGTAACTTTGACCACTAAGCTGGAAGCAATTTTTAAAAGGCCTTGGCACAAGCTATTTCCCAGAATGCATTGCTCTGACATGACTGTGCAGGTCTTTCCTTTCCTGTCAAGATTTCAAGGAAGAAGATTGCAGGAAAACTAAAATGAATGATCTTTCTTGATTTATCCTTTTTGATATCAATCAATCAAAAGATTTTTTTCCAAGTAATGTACTTGATGCAATTTATCTTTAGTTTCAACATTTTGGATTAAATTGAAAGAATATATGGAAATCCTGCAACAAACATTGTCAGAAGCCTGATTTTATAGGTGGTCAAAGTTACTAGTGGAGACAACTGCAACAAGCATTTATGTACATAGGAAATGTTGCAAACAGCCACAGTGGTCAAAGTTACTCCATTGCTGGGTAACACTGACCACAATGTACAAAATCTTTCTTCTCTGACAAACAACCAATTTCCACCATATCTTCAAACATGTAGAGGTTTAGTCCATGCACAACTTTTGCCATAACTATTTGCATCAAATGTACATCCACTAAACAGAATTTTCAACTTTTACCCAAAAAGTGGAATGAAGTTACCCCAGTTTACAGTATAAACCAAATTGTTTTTTACATTTTTAACAAGAGTTAATTCTTTATTCCAAAAGATTTTTGTTTTTGCATAGCTCCAGCTGTCTGACGAGAGTCCTCACTTGAGTCTGCTTCATCAGCTATATTCTCATCCTCTGATATCAAACATGGCAGAGGAGTGAATGGTCATGAACAAACAAACACCAGCTAAATCAAGTGGAACCGTGCCACCATCACAATACTAGTGACAGAATGAGTCATTCGCTAACAAGTGAAGAGTCAGCTAAATGGTAACCACGGTGGTCTAAAGGAACTTGAGGACAGACAAGTGGCATGACATTATTGTTGGATTGGGATCAGTGATGGCTTGCACTAGCACAATAATTGATAACTACCAAACGGTTTTGTATAACCAATTTCATTCAGAAGGCAGGATGTGATTTCATGTCCTTATGTGGTAAAAACAACAAAGGGATTTGATGCGCAATAATGTGTGCATATGGGATGACAGGTAAGTGAGTGCATACAGCATTTCTATCATTCAGTCAAGTGGCAGTGAGCAAAGTATGGATGCTCCACTCAGCACTATGGAGGAAAAACTTGTCATAGTGCACTGTTGGCAGAAGCAGTCAAACCTGTGGTAATCCATACTAATACCACTAAAACAAGCTTCAGATTCCGAAGGAGATCCCAGTGTCTTTTCATTATAAAAACAAGTGGGTTAGGGTTAATACAAGAAATCATATATAAACCAAATTATTTCTACATTTTTAACAGGAGTCAATTCTTTATTTCAAAATGATTCTTGTTTTTTTTGTGTAACTCCAGCTGTCAGACCAGTCCTCACTTCAGTCTGCTTCATCTGCAATGATCTTCTCATCTTCTGAGATCAAAAACACAATATGGCAGAGGAGTGAATTGTCAAACAGACAAACACTAGCTAAATCAAGTGGAACCATGCCACCATCACTATATCAGCAACAAAACTAGTCACACAATAACGAGTGAAGAGTCAGCCAAATGGTAACCCACAGTGGTGTGAAGGAACTTGAGGACTGACAAGTCGGGTTACACATTTGGTTACTGCTGATTAGGATCAACAGTGGCATTACATACTTGGATCATCACAAGCTCTGTTATTTTTCGTTTTTTTTCAAAATACATAAAGATTGTTTCTATCTAGTAAAACATGTTGATCATTAACTTAAGATTTTTGCAAATAAAGCATTCAATATTAAACATAAAATAGAGAAACAATAGTGAATAGATAATTAAAAGTTGAAGACTTATATTTGAATTTTATTTACCTATTCTATAATTACATACATGAGAAACAATATCAAAGCGTGTGTGTGTGTGTGTGTGTGTGTGTGTGTGTGTGTGTGTGTGAGAGAGAGAAAGAATTTTTTAAGAAAGAAACAAAAAGTGGTAAAAGAATTAAGAACAATGAAAAAGAACAGATGCAAAATTGTAAAACAAAATACTTTTGCTGAGTTTAATACAAAACTGAAGACTTCAAAGATGTACTGGCCTAAAAATTGATTTATGTCAGTGCCTTTAACTGTAATGGAAATGATACAAACTTGACCTCATTCCTACATCAGTCCCAAAAAAACATTTGAGAACACTACTAGTTAATTACTATTAACTAATACACTGCGTGCCAAATTATTATCGTACTGATAACAAATATGGCGCCAGTTTGTTTACATTGCGTAGATCAGTACGAAAATGTCAGTGATTGCGCAGGTCGGTGTTGCCAACGTTGTGTGAAAATTTTGTGTGAATCGATTGAACGGTTTTTGAAATATTAGGAAAAAAAAGTTATCTCGATAATAATTTGGCTTGCAGTGTAGTTAATATAAATAACTTTGGTTGTTTTCAATGTATAAATTTTAACCTCACCTTAAGAAAAATAAAAGTTTATTGCACAGGAGGAGTGTGATAGAGAAAAAAAAAGTGTTTCTTAGCATAAGAGAAAAATATAGTCACTTCAAATCCAAAGTCTCCTCCCCAGTGAAATTTTAGGCAAAACATTAAGACGTAATATTTAAATTAGGATTATTGGTTTCAATCCTGTTGGGAATGACTGCAAAACACTTGTTTTTCCTCAATTTATAGGATGGGATTTTTTTCTAACAAATAAAATAGGCCTGTTCTCAGTTTCATCTGACTTGGTCCCAGTCTGTCTTGAAGTCAGAATGCTACAACCACTTGTCCAAATTTGCTCTTATGTGTCAACCCCAAGTCTTAATTTGTGAACTTTTTGCCTTATTACTGTTAATTTGCCTTGCATATATTATTTGCTTACTTTATATTATTTTTACACTTTTCTTTTTCTTGTTTATTGCAAACTTTGTCAATTCTGTTTCTGGGACTGTTCTGTTAATTATAGCAATCAGATGACTTAGTACAAGTAATTTAAAATTTTCAAAAGCTTAAATTTAACAAACTAGACCATTTTATATATAGACAACTCTTCCTTATAAATTAAAGAATTCTTGCCATTTCTTTAATAACGAACTATAAGATGATCAGAGTCTATAAATTTGGTTTTTGGTGCATGAGATGAGGTTTGGCATTGGCAGTAACTAAGTAAAAGAAATTCGACATCAATCCTTATACATACATGTTCTTGAAAAGACATGAATGCAATACACTATGCATTTCTCTATCATCTTTATGCAGTCATTAGTGGCCACAGAAATTAAAAGAATTAAAGAAAGTTAATCTTTTGTATATAATTCCTTGTTACCTGTACAAAGAATGAAAATAACAAGCATATTTCATTTCAACCATGACAGATGAAAGGTGAAAATCAAACAAATTCAGCCATAGTGTTAATTTTAAAGAAAGGAATTATTAGCAAGATCCCAGAGCCTCTGGCACACACACAATCTCAATTTTACTAGGAATGGTTGGAGGTGAGGGTGAAATGACTGCCAACAGATTTTTTTTTGTCCCCCCCGCCAGTGTGAACAAGAATTTGTGTGAGAAAAAGAAATGTTAGACGCAAAAGATATGCTCTCAGATCAATAACTTACAAAATATTTGAAAAATCTGCCCCCTCCAACACTGAAAGAAATTCTTTAAAGCAAAAGCCGCTTTTCTCGGTCAATAATAAATAAAAAATAGTTAAAACTGAATAAAAGCATTCCAGTCACCAAATTCAGTTTTAAAGAAAAGACAAAACATACAAAAATAAAAAGTTTTCAATTGAAAAAGAGGGAGAAGTAAAAGTTATTTTACATTAGAAAGATAAAAAGAATGGTAAAAATGATGAAAATTAAATCAAAAGTGGGAACATTTTGAACAAGGACATTTGGCAGCAAAGGTTATTTTTATACATACGTAAATAATGCATATAAAATAATAATGCAATATAAAATGAGTTTTATGAGAAAATTTCATGTCATTCACAAGCCCATAAATTGGTAAACTTGAATTTTCTTGATAATTTTTTTTTTTTTTTTAATGTAAATAAATCAAAAATTTTTTCTTGTTATATATTTTATAGAAAAACATTTTTACAATCTTAAAAATTTGCTGAAGACTTTTAGCAAATGTGTTTATGTTGAAAGTTTGCAACTTGGGCAATGAGCACATAATAGAAATTAGTACAGATTTGTTTTTATGTTTCTAAAGAAATAAAGCACCTGTCTATATTTCTGAGATGAGGTATTATGTACACTATTTACATTATTCGGACTACTGTCCTCATCTTTGTCGCCATATTTATTACAACGTTTCAGCCATTATACGCTCCGGCCTTCTTCAGGTGGTTGGAATGTCAAACTGAACCTTTTATTTCACACACTGGGGTAGACTGTTCTAGTTCCTCGTGCCATGTTTAATGGATGTTAGTTGTCAGTTATCTCCTGTTAATTTCCATCTCCAAGTTCTCCACTGCCTTAACTGGGTACTGAACTCACACTCTTTGGGTCCTGTCACTGGATCTAACTAACGCCTTTATCCACTGTGCCATGTGTCCTTGAAGAAGGCCTGAGTATACAATGACTGAAATGTAATAAATATGGCAACAAAGATGAGGACAATAATGTAAATAGTGAAATAATTCATCACCCACAAGGCCGCAGATGTGCTTTATTTTCCACCTTACAACCCCTTTCCCCACAAATGAAACAACATAAACCTCTTGCTATTTCTATGTAATATATTCAGACAAACTACATTCCTTAGGTCCTCCAGTCTCTTAACCATCACAGCTAAGACTCATCATTATAGCGAACCACCCTCATTCGCTTCGTATTCCATTAGTGAGATGGATGTTCCACTGAAGCAGCTTCTTCCCATGAAATCCAGCTTTATAGAATCGAGTATAAGGTTAGCCATTATATCTTACCTACATAAACCGTGTCTCTTGCTCTGCAAAATTCTACTTTAAGTGGCTCTTGGGCCTTGTACAGAGTGAACATCATTACAAAAAAACAAAAAAAAAAAAAAAAAAAAACAAAGATAGCAGCTAACATGGCAGACAATCCTTTTAGAAAGGGCAAACCATTCCACCCATGATTCAGTCTTGCATTTTCATTTTTGCAGTTTCTAAGTTTTTAAGAATGTAAACAAGATCATTGAAAAGCCATGATCCATAGTTGAGATCACAAGGTCAGGAATGGCTGAACATTGGAAGGAAAGGAGAAGATGTTGGCCTGTTTCGAAAGGAAGTCAAAACTGCAGGGTACCACAGTGGGTAGGGCATGATTGTGTGGGTAGTTGTATAGAAAAGGTTGTATAAACTAAACAGATTCAATACTCTTTGTGTGTGTTCATTTGAAAGAAATAGATAGACAAACCCCAACACTGCCATTATCACTGACTATAGATAATAAAGTATTATCTATATTTGGGGATGAAAGTTGTTACTCAGTACAGAATGATGAATTGAGTGCCTCTGTCTGCAGGAATCTCTGATTCTCTCATCATATATATATATATATATATATATATATATATATATATATATAAAAAGAAAGAACAGTAAGATATATAATCCAGTGTTCTTAGATATTTTTTACAAAATAGTGCTCAATATAAATTTACAGAGCATTAATATTATAAACTAACCGATTTAAAAAGTTTTTTTTTCGCTACACAGTTCTAACCAGGTTTCAAAAATGGAAGCTAAAAGATTCAAATTTAATTTTGTAATTAAATTTAAAAAAAAAAAAAAAAAAAAAAAAAGAGAGAATGTATAATCATAAAAATGTTATATATATATATATATATATATATAGATGACATTTTTATAATTATACATTCTTTTTTTATAGATACAAATATTTAAGTAAATGCTCTGTTTATAATAAACAGTATTAACAACATTTACTGATCTGAATGTTGGAGAAATTGTCCTAGAAAATATACGTCCTTCAACAGGAATCGAACCTGTATCCTATATGGAATTATCATATAGCCTGATGTGCTTTTACCGATATTGCCAAAGAGGAGCAATGTCTTAAAATAATTGTCGAACTTTGTCCATTTCATAATGCATGACATCATTTGTTTACATCTGGATATGCATCAAGCATATGAATGTACGCGAGAAAATCATGGGAAATTGTAGTTTAAAAACAGTAAAAGTGACCTGATAGGAGACATTGATGTCAGGATAAAAACTGATATTTAAAAGTTAAGTAATCTTTTCCTTTCTTTCTATGTTCCTTTTTGAATATATTCTCTACTTGTCTTCTCCAGTGAGAAGTGGTTAACGCATTGACATTTCCTCCACAACCGTTTCCCCTTCGTTTCCTTTCTCTCCCTCCTCTATATATCTCTCTCTCTCTCTCTCTCTCTCTCTCTCTAGACAGATCTCCCGCTCTTTATAACCCTTTCGCTTATTAAACCTTTTTTAAAACCCATCTTATGTTTGTTACCTTTTTTTTTTCGCTTGTGCCTGGATAAATTTAAAATTCATTTATTGCTGTAAAATTGTTTGGTCTGATGAAACAAGATTGATTATTTGATCTCGCAAAATAAACTATTACCATGGATTTCTAAAGTCTGCTTTCATCATTATATTATATATATATATATATATATATATAGATATATAGACACACACACACAAGAGAGAGAAACATCAAGGTTATATATATATATATATATATAACTGCTTCAGACAGATTTTGTAAAACTAAATTTTATTTCTATTTGTGAAGGTCTTCAACATTTTGATCTGATAAGGGAGGAAGAGAGCCAACATTTTCCACTTGGAAGCATTTTGGTACAAGAACCCAGCAAAAAAAAAATTTTTCTGTGAAAAGCAGCACACAATGAAGCATTAAAAGCAAGCAAGCAATTTGTACAAACATTGAAATCTAAAGAGAAGATGGAAATAATAAAACTGACTCGGTTTGTCTAATAAAATCTTTCATCAAGTAAACAAGTGGTTTGCCTTGTAGACTTTCTTATTCTTCAAAAGTTTACTTCCTGTTCTGTCTCTGTAAACATTCACAGATCACTTCATCTGGCATAATCATAGGTCTGTTTAAATGTTAGAGCTTCGGAAAAGAAATAGAACTGCTTACATTATATACCATTAATCAAATGCCATTCTTGGCAGGTATACAAAATGGTGATTTGGGCTTTCCATGATCCTGATCTAAGTGAGAAAACAAATTATTATGAAATGCTTTAAATTACAAAGCAAACTTGATTTTGATTTTTTTTTTTTTTTTTAAATCTTAAAATCCCTTCCTCCCAAAGATTTTTCTTTATTTACAGAAAGCAAAGTCATTGAAATGATTTGGGTTTTTATTAACATCCTGCATAATCACTGGATCCTAACACTACTATGTAGATGATACCAAAAAAAAAAGAAGTTTCTTTTTCTTACTCATTTTATTAGAAATAAACAAACATGATAGAATAGATTCTAGGACAGTGTAGATTGAAGAACTTTAAGGGTACAAATGCTTCATGTTGGCTTAACATCCTTCTCTGTATGGCCTTAGCCTGTCTCTCAAACCTGGTCATGGGAAGCATATCAACACTTCAAAATTCCTATGGCCCTCTGTTGGCTTCATGCACGTTTTGACTTATAGACAAAGGCAATCCATCACTGTCAAAATAACACACCCATAAGGTATTCTGACCAATTGTTGACCGTTCGAACACAGCCTCCATATTTGGTAAGACAGAGGAAGACTTGAGATAGCACCAATTATGTAGACAGACTTTTAACAGGTAAAAACTGTCACTTTAAAGGACAAAAGAAAAAACAGTATATCGTTTGATTTGTGGAAAAATTTAAATTGTTTCCTACAATTATCAGGAAATTTTATTATCCAAAATCACTGTGCTAGTGACGAAGGGGACAAGGGTTACTCCACCGTGCATCCTTAGGAGGCACGGTGGAGTAATGGATAGTGGCTTGGATTGAGGAATCGGAGAGCTGAGTTTGAATTTCAGTCGAATCCATTACATTCACTTACGTGCTAATACCCTTGGGAAAGTTGTGAATCCTCTTCTCCCTCCAGCTATGGGTAAATAGCAGAACAGACTGGTTTCTATAGCCTTGGATGGCAACTGGTGTAGGAGAAGGAAAACTGAATTCAAAACCTGCGGAGGGTCGTTTGGGGACCTTGTGGCACATAGTGCACCAGGTCTCTGTAATCGGCCCTTCAGCGGGTTGGGGACCGCTTGTGAATTCCAAATTCCCATGAAACTCCAATATTGGAGCCGGCACAACCAACCTCGGGTGAATGCCGTTACAGGTACAGATAGGACAAAGGTTCTTTAAAGCTGCAGATGACAGAGTTTAGGGTCAAGATTTTTATATATTTCAGAAGAAAACATTAACTTTCTCAAATAAAAGTTTTAAATTTCTTCTGTAAAAAAAAAAAAAAAAAGTCTAATTCAGGCAGCAATTCTTTTATGTGATTCAAATATTGATTTTGAAAATCAATCAAACATACAAGACAAAGGGGGTGAATGGAGGACAATATTCCACCAGAGGAATTCACTTCTGCATTCATGAAATTTTTGCAACAAAGATCTTTAAAATGAAAGAAAAGAGAAAACGACTCATATCTGCTAATCTAGAATGATTTGGTAATGAGGGAGACAAAGCAGAACTTGAGATACAACTAAATGGGAATTATGAATAAACATCAGACATTGTGGGATTTTAAAAAAAAAAAAAAAAAAAAAAAAAGAAAAAGAGAAAATTAATGAATATTAAGTATGCTAAAATTCGAAAGGATAAAAAAAAAAAAAAAAAAAAAAAAAAAAAGGAAAAGAATGAACTTATACTGACATGCATTCTTTTTGAAATTCCAACTTATCAAATTTAATTAAACACCACCTGGCCACAATAAAATGAAAGCTTAATCAAGTGTAAATAAACTGATTTAACGAGAGAGAGAGAGAGAAAAAAAAGAGAGAGAAAAAAAAGAGAGAGAAAAAAAAGAGAGAGAAAAAAAAGAGAGAGAGAGAAAAAAAAGAAAAAAAAAAAAGAGAGAGAGAAAAAAAAGAAAAAAAAAAAAAGAGAGAGAGAGAAAAAAAAGAAAAAAAAAAGAGAGAGAGAGAAAAAAAAGAAAAAAAAAAGAGAGAGAGAGAAAAAAAAGAAAAAAAAAAAGAGAGAGAAAAAAAAAAAAAAAAAAAAAAAGAGAGAAAAAAAGAAAAAAAAAGAGAGAGAAAAAAAGAAAAAAAAAAGAGAGAGAAAAAAAGAAAAAAAAAAGAGAGAGAAAAAAAGAAAAAAAAAAAGAGAGAGAAAAAAAAAAAAAAAAAGAGAGAGAAAAAAAAGAAAAAAAAAGAGAGAGAGAAAAAAAGAAAAAAAAAGAGAGAGAGAAAAAAAGAAAAAAAAAGAGAGAGAGAAAAAAGAAAAAAAAAGAGAGAGAGAAAAAAGAAAAAAAAAGAGAGAGAAAAAGAGAGAGAAAAAGAGAGAGAAAAAAGAGAGAGAAAAAAGAGAGAGAAAAAAGAGAGAGAAAAAAGAGAGAGAAAAAAGAGAGAGAAAAAAGAGAGAGAAAAAAGAGAGAGAAAAAAGAGAGAGAAAAAGAGAGAGAAAAAAGAGAGAGAAAAAAGAGAGAGAAAAAAGAGAGAGAAAAAAGAGAGAAAAAAGAGAGAGAAAAAAGAGAGAGAAAAAAGAGAGAGAAAAAAGAGAGAGAAAAAAGAGAGAGAAAAAAGAGAGAGAAAAAAGAGAGGAAGACACACACACACACAGAGAGAGAGGAAGACACACACACACACACAGAGAGAGAGAGGAAGACACACACACACACACACACAGAGAGAGGAAGACACACACACACACACACACAGAGAGAGGAAGACACACACACACACAGAGAGAGAGGAAGACACACACACACAGAGAGAGAGGAAGACACACACACACACACAGAGAGAGAGGAAGACACACACACACACACAGAGAGAGAGGAAGACACACACACACACACACACAGAGAGGAAGACACACACACACAGAGAGGAAGACACACACACACAGAGAGGAAGACACACACACACAGAGAGGAAGACACACACACACAGAGAGGAAGACACACACACACAGAGAGGAAGACACACACACACAGAGAGGAAGACACACACACACAGAGAGGAAGACACACACACAGAGAGAGGAAGACACACACACACAGAGAGGAAGACACACACACAGAGAGAGGAAGACACACACACAGAGAGAGGAAGACACACACACACAGAGAGGAAGACACACACACACAGAGAGGAAGACACACACACACAGAGAGGAAGACACACACACACAGAGAGAGGAAGACACACACACACAGAGAGAGGAAGACACACACACACACACACAGAGAGGAAGACACACACACACACACAGAGAGAGGAAGACACACACACACACACAGAGAGAGGAAGACACACACACACACACAGAGAGGAAGACACACACACACACACACAGAGAGGAAGACACACACACACACACACAGAGAGGAAGACACACACACACACACACAGAGAGGAAGACACACACACACACACACAGAGAGGAAGACACACACACACACACACACAGAGAGGAAGACACACACACACACACACACAGAGAGGAAGACACACACACACACACAGAGAGGAAGACACACACACACACACACACAGAGAGGAAGACACACACACACACACACACAGAGAGGAAGACACACACACACACACACACAGAGAGGAAGACACACACACACACACACAGAGAGGAAGACACACACACACACACACAGAGGAAGACACACACACACAGAGAGGAAGACACACACACACACACACAGAGAGAGGAAGACACACACACACAGAGAGGAAGACACACACACACAGAGAGGAAGACACACACACACACACAGAGAGAGGAAGACACACACACACACACAGAGAGATGAAAAGACAGAGAGCGAGAGATAGTTAAAGAGAATGAAAATTTCTTTTTCATATTGGAACTGATGATATGAAAGTTAAATTAATTGTCATCAGAAGGCAAGTCCAACACAAATCAGTTTCTGAAGTGCCTTCAATGTTATTCATTATAAAGTTTTTACAGGATTTTGTCCAAATTCTGATCTCATTGTCTTGAAAACCATAAACAAAAAATCTTGATTCCCATTACAAATTACCTTGCTAGTCACAGATCCATTGCTGATACCATTAGATGAAAGGAAAGTAGAATTGTGACACTATAATTGGAACACCCACATAGAAGGTGAAAATTATTTTAAGAAAATCTCAAAGTCTTTGAAGTAAGTCTTCTTAGCTGCAACCAATTTACCAAAAAGGGATTAAAAAATAAAAAATAAATAAAATAAAATAAAAAAAATAAAAAAACGGTGTTGATTTCTGTTAGCCAGTCTATATTAACAGTCATGTTTAAGATTGAGGAAAAGTTCTGGTCTGACTTTGGCTGGTGACAGGCTAGCCTTTACAGGTAGTTCCAATGATAGCCATTCATATTGCCAGCTACATGTCGTGTGTAGATAGGGTATGTTGCTAGAACGAAAGAGCCGAGATGTTAGATTCATTTGTCAGAGGTTGTCCAAAGTATCAACTACCCATCCACCCAGACCAAGCAAGCAAAGCTCTGAATAAAACCCCTATTTTGTAGTAGTTCTCATTTATCGATATGGCATTCATTTTCATTTTGTCTCCTTGTGAACATGCAAGTTTTTTCCCAGTTTTTGATGTACACCTCCCAATACAAATAAGGAATGCAGAAAAGGGACATAGAGGATTTCACTGGCCAGTCAGAGAAACAACCTTGCTGTACATAAGTAAAATATTTTTCACTTTGTTGAAAATAGACATCTATTACAGTTACATTTTTTATAAACAGATGAGCCACTATTTAAAATTAACAGGATATTTAATCAATAAACAAGAAAACAAAACTTAACTTTAATGATCCCATCAAGCACCTGAGACAAAATTTACTACAATTTGTTATTTTGTTTTGTTTTTGTTTTTTTAAATAAGGTCTATATAATTTTCAAGGATAGAAATTTTTATGAACCAAGTGAAAAAAGTATGGGATTTATTTGTTAGTGTCCACCCAACAAGGAATGAGGGTAAATATTAGTTTGATATATCAGCTGCAAAAGACCTGTGGTGACCATAAGATATTCAGCCTGAATTCTTGGAAAAAAATGGTAATACAAGAACCAAATAGCTTCCAAAACAGAAAGGAGAGATCTTTAATAATGAGACACAATAGTTTCTAAAAATAGTAATTAAATTATTAAAATTATTTAATCTGTGACAATCAAATATTAGGGTTGTGACTATGGCTTGAAAGAAAAAAGTCACAATTCTTAAATCAATTGGATCGACCTGAAGCTCAACTCACAAAATCTGTATTAAGAATTTAAACCCATGATTACCACACAAAATACAAATTAGAGGACATTTACTCATTTTCTCATTAGCATTTTTAATCATTTCAGCCCAAGTCAATAAGGCACAAGAGTTTACCGAGTGATAGAAAATGAGAAAAAATACTATTAAGGAAAAAGGACAATAAAAGAACAAGAATTAAGACAGAAAATGACCATTGACAGTGCATTTAAATTTTTAAAGATCAAAATTAAGTGGGAAGGAAGATGCCAGAAGAGAGTTCCACAAGCAAAAAGTGTAATAGAAAAAACTATTAGCATAGAACTTAGAGTTATATCTACCCATTTCAACTGTAAAATGAGGCGACCTCGTCACTAATCTAGTACTGCACTTAAATTCATAAAGTGTAGGTACTATAGCAAAAAGTTCATCAGAACAATTACTATGAAAGTATTTATAGAAAAGACACAGGTAAGCTACGTTGGCATAGGAACTGCGAGATGCCAGGTCAGGACTAATAACATTGCAGATTCTTTAGATTTTATCAATAATCTCTAAATATATAGCAAAAGCAAGAGACCAGATGTGGCAGCAATATTCAAAGCCTGAACAAATGGTAAACTTGTAAATATAAAAGTTAGATTCTGGTGAGAAAAATTGTCCAGCATGACATAGTGAACTAACATTCTTAACTGCAGACTTAGCAATTAATTTAATATAACTCTTTCCACTTCATGTCAGCTGAAGACACGAGTCCAGAAAGGCACAATGAGTCATTCTCTTGGAGGTTAGCATCAACCATGATGATGGAAGGGTTCTTTCAGATAATCAGAGATCAGTCTAATTCTGGAGGCATTAAAATTAACAAGCCACTCCTTGCCCTATTTAACAACAGATTGTAGGTCAGTCTTCATGAACACTGCCCATTTGACCTTATTGAACTAATCAGACTTACTATTAATACAGGAGTAAAAATAATTGTGTCATCAGCATAGATTCTGAGTTGAGAACTGATGACATCAAGAAGATTATTTATGAAAATTAGAAACAATGTAGGTCAAAGGATAGAGTTCTGGGGAACAGCTGCATTTATACAAAAAGATCTAGATGAGTGACCATTCAAGATAACTTTAGTTCCAGTTAAGTAATTTGCTAAATTAAATTTGATTTGAATATTAAATGGTTAGCAGAGAAAGTCTAAACAAAACAATCAAAACAAAATGGAAAAAAACAAAAGAAAAACAGCTCTTGTAAAACTGAAATGGAGGAGAGGGAGTCATCTTTTGCTTTACTTTCAGTTCAAGTTAAAAATATTAAAAACTACTAAAAGAAAAAAAGATATGGTTATTGTTTTGAGAATTCAGGGGGAAAATTCTAATTAATTCCCAGTCAAGCATTCCAAATGAGTCAAATTCTTGATACTATATGGAGAAGAAATAATGAATTGGAATGATGGTTTTTCATTTATCAGAGGGACACCAACTTGGTACTTGGCTTCAAAGACAACCTAACCAAAAAATAAGAAACAAATATCAAGATAATTTTTTTTTCTGTTGACTGTACAAAATACAAGAATCTTTTCAACAAAAAGATGTTTGACATACTGACATCTACATGGGTCTAATAATTGTCTATTTCTTTTATATCCATTCTGTGTAGATTGTATTTATCTGTGCACACATGTTACAACAGAATGTAACACATGGTCAGAGTTTAACTTAGGATTTGATGAAAACCATACAAAAATTGCTCAATCCCACTAAGCCCCCCCCATATGTGTGTGTGTGCATGTCTATCAATAAATTCTTTTAAATTTATTTTTAGGTTTATTCTTAATTTCTTTTTAATTTAAGTTAAAAACTTGTTTTCTTCTAATACCCCTCATTTGATGTCATAAGGTTGATATTCTGGGCTTTCTTTAATAAAACCTCTACCCTTTAAAAGATACCTACCACCCTCCTTAACCCCCGCCCTGTGCCTAGCTTCCAACTGAAACAGGAAAAGTACAAACTCTGTATTAGGTGTTTTCAGCAAGTTATGGTTTAAGTTGTCCCTTTAGCTTCCAATATCAATTCCCCACAGTTAACTCCTACTTCCTCCAACCATACAGACATGAACTTTATTCTATACTGGGGTTGAAAAGACAGATGGCCACTTTCATCGTCTGCTGAAATAGCCTACTCCCCACATGAAATAAAAGGATTTGCTTGATTATTATATTGCTCTGCATAAATATAACACAGCTTTTTTTGTGGATCAGTTCTAATATTTTTATATTACTAGGATCCACTTGGATTATATATAGGTACCTCCACTTTTTCGCGGGAAAACAGCATAGCGTAATAAACAAATGCCACAAACTTAATGAAAATAAATTTTTATCGTCAAAACGCTTATGTTATTAAGATGAAAGACCAACGTGTATTTTAATTATTTTTTGATATTTTTTAACACGTTCGAAATTTTGGTTAAAGTTTTTTTTTTTACGTCATCGCGGTGCTGTAAAAATAACATTGTTTTTTTTTTTGCGCTTTTTTCCTGTTGAAAACCCATTGATTTGGAAATTCTTGTAAAATTAAAGTAATTGTCCGATTTTAATGAAATTTTCAGGACTTATTCACCAATGAATGAAATTATTTTTGAAATATTTCTTTTTAGTAAATTTTAATAAAAAATATTTTTTTTTTTAATATGTTACACCCCACTTACTTATTTTCCCGAAATTTTTTTCAATTCTTTTTATTTCCTTACAATTTTTTTTTGTTTAAAGTAAGAGTCATTGGAGATGGTAAATCACCTACTTTTTTTTTTCTAATTTGTTCCAACTTTTGTAAAATGAGCTTTGATTAGAAAAATAATGAATCCAATAAAACTATGATATTACTTAATTAGAAAAGCTTTTAATTGCTTTTGTAAATAAGTAATATTAAGGTCATTATTGCCTGAAGAAATAAATTTTTTCTGATGAATAATTAAATTTTACAAGAATTTTTTATTTGTTTTACATTTTGATTATAATAATTTATAATAGTTTAAAAATCGTGCAAAACTCTGTATTAGCTTATTTCCTTTTGATAATTAGTAATTAAGTAGAAACAAAATTTACGAGTTCAAAATTTAATAAATTTAGTGATTCCACTTTTTTTTCAAATAATTTTTTATGTTGTATTTTTCTACTTAATACATTCCTTATTTCCATGTACGGTAGACTGAAATTGCCATTATTATAAAAAGAGTTTTGTCCCTTTATTCTAATAAATAGACATAACAGTAAAACTAAAAATAAAAGGGTTCACTCAGATTTCTAGTAATTTTCATTTATGGTCATCCGTAGTAGCTGTCATCACTTGTCAATCAACACATGGATCAAGTATCGGATCAAAATTACGGTACCAATCGTTAATAATTCGTTGTATATTTCTTTTTTATGCTATAATTAAGTAATATTTTTTTAAAATCAGATTAATTTAACATTAAATTTTCTAATTTTACTAAAATGACGTGTCAGAAATTTTTTTAAATATTTTTAAAATCGATAAATTTGTGTTTGTTTACAAATTTCTTAAAATTAAGAAAATGGCGGGTTTTTTGAAAATTTAAAAATTTAAAATTAAATTTGACATTCCAATGTATATAGTTTCTATCTGAAATATACCAGAACTGTTTACTTAATGGAAATAATAAATTTAATGATTCAACTTTCAAGTAAAACTAAAATGAAATATTCAAGCATATTTTTTCATTTTAAAAAATGCATTTTAAACTTAGGTATCGATAATTTATGCCGAAAAAGTGGAGGTACCTAATTATATATCAACAGATTTTTTACCATCCATATATATATATATATATATATATATATATATATATATATATATATATATTATATTATATTATATATACACACACACACACACGTGTATGTTTTACTACCTATCTGGACTGATTTAGGTTTCAGCTAAGAGAGGGCAGGAAAGGAATTTGGGATCGCTTGGCAACAAATAGAATGACCTAAGAAAGTGAGTAACAATCAGTCACCTATGCTCACGTGGCATACATCAAATGGGATTTTGTTATTGTAATTTTAGTTCCACCCTGATGACCTCCAATGACAACAGTTCACAAGAAAAATAAATTCTCATCATGCAATCATGAGGGATGAGAAATACACCCACAAACCTATTCCATTACTTGTAGAAAGAATAAGGAAATTTCATCCTAGAGATCTTGTATGTATTTGACTATTTTAATTGGTAAAGGTTAAAGGAAAATCATAGCAAAATAAATACAAAGAAAACATCTTACTTTCATCTTGAATACAATCCAATTAACCAAGAGGAAACAGAACACAAACATTCGGAATTCCATATTTCACATCGCGAAAGAAAACTAAATTTTGTGAACATTCTACTTGTTAAAAACAATTGACAGGGAACCTTTTAATTGTTTTGGTTTTTCTTTTATCTAATTTTTCTTGTGTTTTTATAATTTTCTTCTTTTCTGGACATAAATAATGCAGAATATGTCCAAATGTTCTGAATGCTTTCAGCTATACTTTTAGCCATTATCAAGAATCATTTTATTTTTACTGAATGTATGGATTGTTTTATGTATGTATCTAGAATTATAGGAACGTCTTATTTTTCAAACATGGTTAAAACATAACACAAGAAAAATTAAATAAAAACTTAACGGCTGTTCCCTGTTCGTTGTTTTTAACAAAACTTGTATAAAAGAGGGATTGCTGCCCAAATACACAATATATAGATATTATACACAATATTCAAATAAAAAAAAAAAAAGCAAATTAACAAATATTTTGTCAAAAAACTGGTTATATGAATAAAAAGCACTCCGTGCATATTTTGATAACCCCAATTTAAGACAAGCAAAAGTAAAAGCAGCAGGTGTATATATGGAAGCATTTCAGAATAAAGGTGAGATGGAAAGTCTAACACACTGTCTGCCAGTACCAAAGGTGGTGAAACAATGGTAACAGGAAGGTTGGTTTTCAATATATATATATATATATATATATATATATATATACACACACGCACTAAAGTGTTACCTGTCATTATGTGTTGAAATGTTGGGAATATATTTTTGGTATTATGGAGAATTCTATTTTTGTAATCAATATTTTAGTAGCTCCATGGAAAGCTCATAAATTTCACCAAGTTTTCATTAGATATCTAAAAACCAACTCAACCACTTGACCTTAAGAGTTGACAGCGAACAGATATACATTGTAAACAGACATAATTACTATCTATTTTAAGTAAAAGCTAACATTTAAAAAAAAAAATTAAAAATTAAAAAAACCATAATGACAATATTTTTTTGACTATAAATTTTTATGAGCAGACATCAATCATAGCACAAAATGAAATGAATTCTGCATGACAAAAATTCATATGTAAAAACCTACTTTAGGGACACAAGAAATTCTTTTCTACAACAATGCTATTTTCTTAGAATTAGGCCAAAATTAAAACTTAGAATATACAGGGTGTTTCAAAAAGAATACGCCAAAATCATCACGTGATATGGCAAAAACAAAAAAAATTACAAACCTCAAGCATGAACACATGTGTCGTATATACATTCAAGTTTCATTTCATGTTTTATAAGTGCTCAATGTGGCCACCGCCGGCAGCGCAGACAACATCAAGCCGATATGAGAATTCCTCCCAAACGCGCCTCAGCATGTCACGGTCCACCGTGTTGATTGCAGCTTTTATTTGATCTTTCAAGTCATCGATACTTGCTGGAAGTGCTGGAACAAACTTGGTCTTTAACAAAACCCCACAAGAAAGTCACACACAGTGAGGTCCGGGGATCTGGCAGGCCAAACACAGGGTGCAAGGTCTTTAGCACCTCTCCTCCCAATCCATCGCTGAGGCACATTTTTATTCAGATAAGCTCTAACCCTGAGATGCCAATGGGGTGGTGCTCCATCTTGCTGAAAAATGAAGTCATTCGAATCTGCTAGCAGTAAAGTGAATAGCCAGTTTTGGGTGCTCTGTTCCCCAAATGCACACATTGTGACGATTGACTGTGCCTCTCAAATGGAAATTCGCTTCGTCACTAAAAACTAAATGTGAAAAGACAGTTTCATCACCTTCCTCCATCTCCAGCATTGACTCACAGAATGTCCTCCGCATCACCTTGTCATAATTAGTAAGTGCTTGGACGAGGCTTAGTTTGTATGGTTTCATGTGTAATCGTCTCTTTAACACATGCCAGACAGAGGTATGAGGGATGGCAAGCTGAAGACTTGCTCGACGTACGGACTTACGTGGGCTGCTCTCAAATGCATCATGAATCCTCTCCACTTGCCCCTCTGTAATTCTTTGGGGCAATGTGATCAAAATAATTTTCAATGGTTAATTTCAATATTTTGGATATGTTTGCTAGCTTACATAACCTAAAGTTATTTACATTTTTCTAAACAAAAATACCGTCACTTTTAATGGTTAATTATTTAGTGAGTAGTACCTATTACAAAATACAACATTTCTTTCAATTTCAATGTATTTCTATCATAAAATTATATAAAGAGAGTTGGGATATAAAATGAGGAAATATAACTTAGAGAATGTAACACATTGGCATTGTGAATTGTCATACTTGCCACCAAAATCTGAAAGTGTATTAAGAAAAAAGATGCCTTCCAAAAGACAAGCAAAGCATTAAAAATTAAAGAAAATTTGATTAGAAAAAAAAAAAAAAAAAAAAATATGTATTGGACTGTTATGTAATATCCAATGAAAATACTATGGACTGAACATACAAGTAATGGGGAAATTTTAAGGGAAATGGTCAAATAAAGGATGCTTACACTTAGAATCAAAAAGTGACAGTTGAAATATCAAAGACAATGAGGAAAGACGGCTTAGAGAATCTGACACTCAAAGGACACTGAAGGTAAGAGGGACAGAAGGCAACCTACTGAATGAACTTGCATGGCAGAACAAGGTTCATTGACCGATTTGTTTTCTATGTCTTATCAAGCCTTTGCAGGTTATTTAAAGCTAGAAAATTTTTTTACATTGTAAGACATTTTTTTTCTAGATAATGATTTACTGATTTGGCTGTTATGGCTTATCAACCCTTTGCATGTTATTTACAGCATGAAAATATATTTTAGATTGTAAGAATTTTTTTCCAGATAATGATTTAGTGATATAAGTCTTATTAATTAACCCACAGTTGGGGGGAGAAGAGGTGGATTCATATCTTTCCCAAGGCTATTTGCATGTAAGTGATTATAAATCCAAATGGCATTGGAACTCTGCTCTCTGATTAAAAATTCAGAAGCTATTATCCATTACACTACCTGTACATCCAAGCTTACAGTACCTGGTATTTCCAAGTGGTCACCCATCTAGATACTGACCAGACTATGTTGCTTAACTTTGGTGATCATACGAGAACCGGTGTTTCAATGTGATATAGTCATAAGACAAACAGAACAGGGAATGGGAGGGATGGTAAATAGACTAAACTTACTGAGATACAAAGAAAGGAAGTTGTGGAGGAGCATAGTCATCTACATCCTGAACAGAGACTGCATATAAAAAAAAAAAAAAAAAAAAAAAGGATAAACAAAAAATATTTATGGTAAGGCAACTGTTCTTTTATTATTAATAATTTTGCAAGCAAGCTCCGATATACAGTCAGACACAAGCTGAATTTAAATTTGGAAAAAAGAAAAATTTGTTTACTGTTACAAAATAACAAATATAGTTTGACTATTATTGACCAACATATCAATCTTGTGAGCCACCCACTGCCAAACACCAAAAAAAAAGAAGGAAGGGAAAAAAATAGTTTCAGCTAGCAGCCTATTGCAGAACCATGTATCATATTTTATTGCAATAGTCCCAACATTGGCCTTAAAAAGGCATTTGTCATGGCACATCTATCATCCAGTTGGAGATAAAGATTCTATAAAGAACGGAAAAGAAAAAGCAAAGAAAAAAGACAACTACAGACTCAATGACTTTTGTCTTAATAGATTACAGCATTTACCTGTGAAATATGAAAGGTAAACACCAGTTCAAAAGTATGTATCATAAATAGATGATTATTACACTGAAATACAACTTGTGGAAATAATTCTTAAGTCCCTCCGCTCAACTAAACCAAAACAATGACATGTCTAAATGTTAGCATCAGACATTTTGATTCTTATTCGATTTCTAGGTTTTCCTTAAAATCTTGCTTCCTATTCCATCTATTGTAGATGCTCATGAATGCCTATGTAATTGTTGAAGAGCACACAACATCGATACCATTCTATGAACAGATTTCAAAATAAATGTAATATCTCAAATCAACGAGGATTTCAAGTGTTATGATTTTATTAATCAGCCGAGAAGTGAACATAACTGAAATCATCAACAATATTTATTCAAAAAAAAAAAAAAAAGATTTAAAAAGGAACAAATAAAATACGTAAGTTATAAATAATTGGAGACTATTTGCACTGTTCATGTTTTGGTACACACAAATTACCCAGGAAGTTGTGTAGCGAATTAGATCAGTTATTGCGAATTTAATAAAAAAATAAAAAAAAATTTAAAAAAAGTAAATGCTATCTCATTAATATTAGACATCTATATTATACATAATTTAAGTATATCTGAGCAAATTCAAAATTTTCTAGTATTATAAAATTATTTTTGGAAAATCTTGCATCTTAAAAACAGGATTAAAAAAAAAAAAAAAAAAAAAAAAAAAAAAATACTGTCTGAAAATTCATGAAAACTGATAGATGGATAAAAAAAATAATGCATGAAATTACAAGTACAGATTCATATAAATCTGTATTATCATCATTATAATTATTATTGGTGTGGTTATTGTTATTACTATTTACATTCGGGGGGTGGGGGTGGGTACTATTGACCTCCCACCATCTTTGTTATCACATTTCACCTGTTGTGCTCACCAGCCTTTAACAGGTGTATATCAATCCTGGTAACCAACAACAAATTTCTGATCAAAATGTGATCACAAAGAGGACAATAGTCCCCACCCCCAAATGTAAATAATGAGAACTTGTCCCAGGAATTCAGGCAAAAAATTACAACTGTTGTGGCTGATAATAAAATTAGGATGGAAATTTGATGACATGATCTGAAAATTGCATGAGGCATGAAATTAACAACCATGATGCGGTGTTGATTCCTATATCCAGACTTCATATATGTATAAATGTTCTCTTCTAACAAATATAAATTTGAAAAAAAAAAAAAATCATAATTTCTGGAAAAATAGCTTTAGCAAATGCATGTTCCTTAATACAGACCAATTCTGACAAAAATAAGAAATGAGAAGAAAATGCATCACTACAAAGTTGAAAAACAATTTGGACTGGCCATCTGCAGCAATTGCCCAATCCATTTTTCAAAAATGATACATGAATAAGAAAAGCAAAATCAGTCTCAAATTTATAAGTTTTAATGGCAAAATTTATTATTTTTATCAAAATACTTACAATTAAGTTTTTTAACAACTTTTTCTTATTCTAAGTGATCATTGTCAGGGAACAAGTCTTGAAATTTCTTGAACTGATCAAGACATGTTCAGTCATTTGGTTTTCATAAGTGGAAACTTTTCAGCACTTCCCTTGTGACTTTTATAAAAGCAACAAAAGAAAAAAGAAAAAAGTGCATCATTTTTCAAAAACCCATTACAAAATTATTTCAGAGAAAGACATTTAAGTTTCCTTGAAACCTGTTCCCTCTGTGGTTTTTTTGTTTTTTTGGGGGGGGGTCCACTTACGGTGACTCCTTGTATCTTGGTGGCTTTAATGCCTTACATGGGGTGAAATGATAAAAAACATTTTGATCCCTGGTTAAGTTTTAAGTCTTTTACACGTGGTTGCATTCATTATTTCATGGTAGTTATGATTTTTTTTTTTTTTTTTTAATTAGAAAGACAAAAACTTTTATTTGGTAACAAATGTATGTGCAGTATCTTCCAAATTAGACAAACAGTTGAGAAGGAAAAAAAGGAAACATTCTTCATTATTACATGGTAATTGCAAAATGGAAAGATTGGTTGATTTTGTTTAGCAACATATACACCTCTATGTGTTATTTCATGCCGAAATCTAAATATCTTGAACACAATTTTATGGCCTTATCTAAACATATTTTGAATGCAATTGTCTGCCTTCAACTCCAGATAAAATATATTGCTGTTGATTTTACTATAGATAGGTATTGTTGGTAATTTTTTTTTATATATAAAAATGTATTGCCGAGTGTTATTTGAAGGTTCACTATTTGCCAATAGCTGGAATCCTAACAGGTGCTACCACCCTGAGTCAGAGTGAACACGAGAACAGCAGCAATTAAGAGGGGGAGTTTAATGAATCTCAAAACCTTCAATCTGCCTAATCAGAGGCCTTGCTGGTGAATGTAGTTTGTCATACCAGAACTAAAATGGAAAGAAGATAAAGCTTTATGATCAGGAAAAGGAGGAGGGGGAGGGAAAAAATTCTGAAAGGAAACCCGGCCTAATGTTTCAGAGCTTTGATAAATAAGGCAAGTAAAAAAAATGCAGTAAGGTAAATATCATTTGATAAACTACAAATCAAGTAGGAAGCTGTGCACCTTAACAGAATTGTCAATATCATAAATAACAGACAGAAATCTACATAGTCACAGACATTACATACTCATATTTTACAAGCATTAAACTGGATTAAAAAAAAAAAAAAAAAAAAAAAAAGAGTAATTAATATATATTAGACAATCATAATACAGGAGCTGATTTATTTTCACACACAAATTAAAGATTGGTTTTATTTTCATTTTTGCTTTAGTGATGGTGGTGTTCTCCCTCGTCCCCATTAATACTGAAACAATCATAATTCTCTTCTTGGCACCTAGTGGTATGATTAATAATCCAAACATGGTCCAAGACCCTAAATAACAAGAGAATCTCTTAAATTATCCATTATTTTTGTATGTCAAAAATCCAACCTCCGACAGGGATTTCCATGCACTTGAACACCTAGCATGAAAATGGCAGTTGGGATGAGTTAATTGGTTATAAATATTATATATATATATATATATAAGGTTGGTGCAAAAATAATGATGTAATAATGTCGTTTTTTGACGTTAAAAATACGTCAAAAAATGACATTAGTACGTCATTTTTGCAGCAACCTAATATATATATATATATATATATATATATATGTATGTTATCTCTGTGTGTGTGTGGTCTAATTTATGTCGCTTAACATGTTTTTTTTTCATTTTTTTTTTTTTCTTTAAATCTTAGGATGTTTTGCCAATATAAATTGTGGTGTAGTGTTTGTATATTTTATACCTGTGAGGAGGTGTGTTGATAGAATCAGTTTCTTTTTGGAAACACAAAAATATATATCATACATGTATGCCCTAACTTTGGGCTACAAAATTCCATGAAAAAAAAAAAAAAAAAAAATCTTTCATGTATAATACGCACTGAGTTCTATATAATAAATGTGAATATCAGTGTGTCACCATGTCACACTTTATCAACTTTACTCCAAGAGGCTGTCATCCCAACATATACCATTTTAGAATCAGACAGGCTCTAAAAACATTTCTGGCTGGATCTGGAAATTTTTTTAATTTTTCTTACTGAAATTTTTTTCCTATGATAACAATTTTTATAACTTGGAAATAAATTTGGGAATAATCAAAAGTTACCCAGGAAATAAAAATAATTGTTTGTATGGAAAGTAAGGATCTATGTACATCAAATTGTCTTTAAATTAAGTGGCAGCAGAAAAATTATCATTGAACTTTCAAAAGGCAAGTTTAAATATTAATGCAACACTTAAATGCAGCGATCAATTTTAAGTTCTTCTGTAGTTTATTGTTGCCTATTGCATCTAATCCTCCCTACCTATTGTGATGATGGTACAATCAAGAGTTCTCTGCAGGAGCTAGCTTAAATGCTGCCCAAGAGGGTGGCTTTTAAGCTAGCATTTTATAATTTTTAGCAGCTAAAGTTTTAACATTAACACAATTGAGAGAAAATCTTAAATGGGGAGGTTCAGATACAAAAATTCTGGGTCATAATTTCAAAGGTCATAAAATCAGTGTTGCAAGTTCAAAGCCAAATATACCAGGGATTTAAAAAGGAGTCAAAAATCTGTATCCACAGCACACAACTATTTTCTTCACCCACAAAGAATGGAGCAAATCTTTTGTCATCCAAAGTAGCGTATTTTTATTTTTTTTTATTGGGAGTAAGAAAGGCTCTAATCAGTCAAGACTGATAAGAAAAGTTTAAAAAAAATTACCATATTTCAAAGCCTACTAAAGTCAACATGACCTTTATTTTTTATTTTCTTTATTGACAAACAATACAGATAATACTAATTCTTTTTTAGGTAAAAAATGTCTCTTGCAACAACTTTTTATCCCATTCATATCAAATAAAAATAAGAAATTATATATGTGGTAATTTCTCTGTAACAGTATAAAACAAAAGTGGATATTAATACTATATATATGCACACACACACACACACACGTGTGTATGGGTATGGTGGGGTAATGGTTAGTGACTCAACAATCAGAGAGCCAAGTTCAAATTCCAGTAGAGTTCATTGTATTCACTTATATGCTAATACCCTTGGGAAACATATGAATTAATGAATTCATCTCCTCCCCCACACCCAGCAATGGCTAAGATGCACTACCTGAATAAAATGAAATGAACAATTATATATAAAAAAATCTAACATTTTATGGCCATCTGTAATCAGCCACGACATGATATTGCTTCTTCCATTAAAAAAATACTTTTCATTGCACACCAAATTCCTTATGTGCGCAGGATTGACAGTGAAAATGATGAAGAAAAAAAACCCAAAAAAAAAAAAAAAAAAAAAAAAAAAAAAACAAGTGATCTTACATATATATATAAAAAAAAAAAAAAAAACAAGTGATCTTACATATATATATAAAAAAAAAAAATTTGGAGGTTGTCTTATATGCGGAGGAAAATAGGAATTGTGGGGATGATCATCACTGCCGATGTTCCAAGTGCAATACGCACTGATGCAAAAACAAGTCTGAACTTTAAACCATGCTGCAGTCAAAGAAAGCAGACAAAAAAAAAAAAAATTAGAAACATTTCTGAAGTTGGAAGGAGAGCTGATCAAGTGGGTAACGGAATGCAGAATGGTCAGCATTGGAATTAGCACAACTGACATGTGTCTCAAGGCACTGGAAATCACAAAGAAAATGGCTAATGTCAGGTGGTATCAGTGCTTTATGGAGAGACATAATTTATCATTGAATTCTGTAGGTAATTTTTGTTCTCTACAGTGACACACACACAATGAAGATATCTACTATGCTGACAACAGACATCATGACAGTTCTCTTGCTATCTTTGACACAGACAGAAGCAAAGCAGACAAAAACAGACTTCATATCATATTGTCGGGAATAAAAAAAAAAAAAAAAAAAAAAAAAAAAACTGAAGCAGTTTGGTTCTTTATTTAAACTCTTCCATACTGTTAAAAACATCAATATAACTTACACTTGTACCAAGTTTAATATACCAACAAACATGGCCAGCACTCCCCAAAAGTTACCATATAATTCTTTATGCTTATAACCTTTTTTTTAATCTAGAAAAGTGCATATTATACACAATTATTTTGTCTATAAGATGCATGCATTCAGAATGTGAGTGATGAAGCCTCTGTACAATTTCCTATTCTGTTAGTAAGGTTTGTATTTCCCTGTCCCTCCCATTCTCCGATCTGCCAACCATTTACAAAAGCTTATTAACAAAGTTACTCCTTATTTAAATTATTTGTATGCAGACAATTCAGACAGGTTACTTACTGTCTTGTTCATCTTGCAATCAATGTCTTGTGAATGGCAAATTTTTGAAACATTCTTTCCTTGTAAGTCTTAGAAATTACAACTGATTTTAAATATTATTGTCTTTTTTGTTTACATCAAAAAGAAACGAAAAGAGGGGAAAGGGAAACGCGAAACGAAAAGAGGGGAAAGGGAAACGCGAAACGAAAAGAGGGGAAAGGGAAACGCGAAACGAAAAGAGGGGAAAGGGAAACGCGAAACGAAAAGAGGGGAAAGGGAAACGCGAAACGAAAAGAGGGGAAAGGGAAACGCGAAACGAAAAGAGGGGAAAGGGAAACGCGAAACGAAAAGAGGGGAAAGGGAAACGCGAAACGAAAAGAGGGGAAAGGGAAACGCGAAACGAAAAGAGGGGAAAGGGAAACGCGAAACGAAAAGAGGGGAAAGGGAAACGCGAAACGAAAAGAGGGGAAAGGGAAACGCGAAACGAAAAGAGGGGAAAGGGAAACGCGAAACGAAAAGAGGGGAAAGGGAAACGCGAAACGAAAAGAGGGGAAAGGGAAACGCGAAACGAAAAGAGGGGAAAGGGAAACGCGAAACGAAAAGAGGGGAAAGGGAAACGCGAAACGAAAAGAGGGGAAAGGGAAACGCGAAACGAAAAGAGGGGAAAGGGAAACGCGAAACGAAAAGAGGGGAAAGGGAAACGCGAAAAGAAGAGGGGAAAGGGAAACGCGAAAAGAAGAGGGGAAAGGGAAACGCGAAAAGAAGAGGGGAAAGGGAAACGCGAAAAGAAGAGGGGAAAGGGAAACGCGAAAAGAAGAGGGGAAAGGGAAACGCGAAAAGAAGAGGGGAAAGGGAAACGCGAAAAGAAGAGGGGAAAGGGAAACGCGAAAAGAAGAGGGGAAAGGGAAACGCGAAAAGAGATGACAATAAAAACAAAAATTAAGGCAAAAGATAATGATTGCATTTAAAGTTTTAAAAGCTCAATGTCCAAGTTAACTGGGAAGCCAGAAGAGAGTTCCACAAGCAAGAAGTGCAATAGAAAAAACTTAGGGTTAAATCTAACCATTTCAACTATAAAATGAAGAGACCTTGCTGCAAATCTATAGAAAACGAACATGGAAGCTAAACTAAAATTATTTTAAATGTTAACAATTATTAATTATTAATTTCTCACTAGTTTTCTTCCTATTTTATGACAACAACCTGGCTTCAAATGCTCTCTCACCATAAAAATATGACAGCAGGATGGGAGGATTCACTCAAAAATATAAGGAGAGAAAAGAAAAAAAAAAAAAGAATAACTTTCAAAATTAAAATAATTTAAGATTTAATCATGTCTAAAGCTCTTAACCTCCTTGAAATGCTAAAAGGTTTTGAAGGTAAAGCCAATATTTAGTAAATTAAAGAATGAATGCACAGTAGAATAATCAATTCAAAAATTGGAGAGCCAAGTTCAATATCCAGCAGAGTTCATTACAGTTACTTATGTGCTAATACCCTTGGGAAAGGCATGAATTCAACTCTTTCTTATGATTATGTGTGCGTATTAGGAGTCATGAAAGAGTAATGGATAGCAGCTCGGATTGAGGAATTGGAGAGTCAAGTTCAATTTCCAGTAGAGTTCATTACATTCACTTACATGCAATTATACTTCAGGAAGGTATGAATATGTCTCTTCTAATCAGCTGGGTAAACAGCAGGACAGACTGGGCCCTATAGCCTTGCTTAGAAACAAGTCTAAGAGAAGGAAAATTCTGAATTCAAACCACCTGCTGTCTTGTATGTCTTGTCTCTAACTTCTGAAAGGAAGGACAAGTAACCCTCAACATTCCTCAAGCAAAAAGGAACCAGCAAGCCATTGCACTATTCTGCAATGAATGTCACCATAAACCACAATTGTGAGATAGAATATTTTGTGCCACTGTGGTCACCACTCTAACTAAATAAATGATGAAAGAATGCCAGTAAGATTTGCCACTTTTAAGCAACTTATTTGCTCTTTCAATGTCAAAATACTTGCAGCTATTTTGCTCAAACCAAATTCCACTTGTCCTACAGACAGTTCTCTAAAATTCAACCAATACAAATGATTTACCTAATTACATAACTGTCCCACCTTCAAAACATTTGCCCAAGAATTTTTTTTTTTCCTTATTAAATATTCTGAACAGCAGAGGTAACCCCCACTTTGAACTTTTCCTTCTTTGTCAAGGATCGATTTTCAAACAGAGATCATTACAGTTTTTGTAAATGCATTTTATACTTTTTTTTGTAGGAGAGGGTTCTTTTTATTCATTTCTTTCTTTATAAAATTGTAACATGAATCACTCCCAAATAAGATTAAAACACTCCACACACACATGACGATTGACAAATGATTTTTTTTTTTTTTTTTTTTTAGTTCTAATGAGAACAACAATGACTTCTAATGCTTATTGCATATGTGGCAAACAAGCAGCACAATGTGTCAGAATGTGGAGAAAAGCAAAAAAAGAAATTGTAAAATCGCACTATCAAAATGAATGCAAAAGAAATGTCTTGGTCTAAAAAAAACCACTGGGTCACATTTCAACCCTGACCACACTAAACTAAAAATGCCTGCAGAAATATGCCAGTATACATCCAATCATTACTAAACAATAATGAAACTACTGATACAGAAAGAAAGAAAACTATTAAAACCTGAAGGAATAATAAATTATCACTTGACATTGAGGCTGAACCTTTAAAAATAGCTTACTTTCTCCCTGTTGGTAATGAATGATACTACCTAGGACAAGAACAACACATACAAGATTCACCAGCTGCATGTAGAAGTAGTCAACTGCTAGAAGCAAGTCAGGTGAATTCCACAATGAATGTCCAACTGCAGACCAACATACAGTATTTACTACTATATTTACGTGAATGGGGGCATACTTATTATCGTCTGTAGGTATGCTGCAACACTCCCCAAATTCAATGTTTTTCAATTTTTTTAAGGAAGTTTGGAATCAGAAATACATCAGGAAAATGTGGGGTTTATCATGCATAAATGCACTGTGGAAACAAAAAGTTAACCCTCAAGATCCTCACACATACAGAGGTATCTCAATTGTGTCCACTAAGATTAATTAGACACTCATCTTTTTATGAAACTCAGTTTAGTTTTCATTCTGGGAAGGAATGTAAAGATGTCATAGGCGTCATCAAAATTCAAGTAATTACATACCTCTCTATAATAGGAAATTATATTCCTGCTATGGTGACCTCACAGCAACATATGACCACATCAAAAGAAGCTTTCTCTTATCCATTAGAGACAACGTTAGTGACTTTATAGCCTTGCTTGGAGTGAAATTATTCTAATAGAGGAACTTTATCAGCCCACAAACTTGTCTGATAAGGGCTTTAATATGGAAACATTTCAAACCTTAGCAGGAGTATAACAAGGACACAATAGCCCTAAATGTCTTAATATATCTCAACTTATTTTGATTACAAGCAGCAGGATTTTTTATATGGCACGGGCTGCAAGAGACTTCTTTTTTTTATATGGCACGGGCTGCAAGAGACTTCTTTTTTTTATATGGCACGGGCTGCAAGAGACTTCTTTTTTTTATATGGCACGGGCTGCAAGAGACTTCTTTTTTTTATATGGCACGGGCTGCAAGAGACTTCTTTTTTTTATATGGCACGGGCTGCAAGAGACTTCTTTTTTTTATATGGCACGGGCTGCAAGAGACTTCTTTTTTTTATATGGCACGGGCTGCAAGAGACTTCTTTTTTTTATATGGCACGGGCTGCAAGAGACTTCTTTTTTTTATATGGCACGGGCTGCAAGAGACTTCTTTTTTTTATATGGCACGGGCTGCAAGAGACTTCTTTTTTTTATATGGCACGGGCTGCAAGAGACTTCTTTTTTTTATATGGCACGGGCTGCAAGAGACTTCTTTTTTTTATATGGCACGGGCTGCAAGAGACTTCTTTTTTTTATATGGCACGGGCTGCAAGAGACTTCTTTTTTTTATATGGCACGGGCTGCAAGAGACTTCTTTTTTTTATATGGCACGGGCTGCAAGAGACTTCTTTTTTTTATATGGCACGGGCTGCAAGAGACTTCTTTTTTTTATATGGCACGGGCTGCAAGAGACTTCTTTTTTTTATATGGCACGGGCTGTAAGAGACTTCTTTTTGTATGGCACGGGCATAAGAGACTTTTTTTTGTATGGCACGGGCATAAGAGACTTTTTTTTATTATATGGCACAGGCTGTAGGAGACTTTTTTATATGGCACAAGCTGTCATTGAAGAGTTTTCTTGAGTTATGCACGGGTTGAGTATCATAGAGCAACACATCATTGAGCATTCTGCTATCATCAAGGCAAATGACAGACTACCCAGTAGCAATGAATTGTGCAGTTCAGTGACGATTACATTAGCCTTTTCAAGTATTACAATGTCTGGTGTGTAAGATATCCAGTGGATACCAAAGAATTAAGCTTAAAAAATATTGGTGGAATCTCTTCAGAGGATTTAAATGTCAACGTTACACAACCCATGACTCACAAGAGTATAGCAGACATGTCAGCACACAGGCATTTTTGCACACTTCTTTCAAACCAGACATATGTGTGTGTGTGTGTATATATATATATATATATATATATATATATATATATATATATATAAAATTTTATATTCACACACTGTATCTTTGCCTAGTTGGTAGGGAAGCTGCTCAATAGAGGAAGTGGGGATCAATATTTGGAATAGTGAATTTTTTTTTTTTAGACTGAACACAAACCATTCACCAGCAAAAAGGTATACGACTATGAAACAAAGAAAAAGATACAAGTAGAGAGAAAAGTATGCTTAAACATTGTCACCAAGGTACTTCCAAAATCTGACCAAATATCAAAATATATTTTCTAATACTAGGTACCTTCATGAGATCGCTAAAAACAGAACAGAGCAGGATGATAAAGATGCCAAACTTGACAAAAACAAAATTTTATCGTCTAAATGTTTATGTTATTATTAAGAGGAAAGATCAAAGTTGGGGGTATGTTTTTACATTTTTTAATCGTTCATAGCACATCCAACATTTTCATTAAAAAACTTGTTTTTTTGAGTCAGCATAATAGATCATTTTTTTTCCATTTTATAAAAAAACTGGAAATATCACTTTAAAATTCTTTTAAATATCAATTATCATTTTTTCAAAACTTATTTTAAGAAAATCAGAAATTATAATGTTTATTTAAAATATTTTGAACCAAACTTAACTTAAGATGTAATTTGAAAAGAAAACAAAGCCGGTCATAAACTTTCACATCACTTGACAGGTGATGAAGGACATATTGACGGATTCTGTGAGGCTAACTTGTTCTACAGAAGGAGAAAAGTGAAATAATTTACATTTAAGTGAACAAATTATTTACCTTGTTATTTTGAAGGAAAACTTTCAGCGCTCTAATTTTTTTTTTTTGTACTTAGCTTCACCTTTACGATGCTTTATGGAAAATATATTATAAAGAAATTAAAATAAGACTGTTAAGAGTGAGATTAAATTTCGTAAGAAAGATATCTAATTTATAGGTACCTTTTATCAGAAGTGTACATAAGATTAAATGTAAAAATTTATTATAATTAAAGAAATAACAAATAATTGTATTAAAAATTCAGTATTTAAGTTAAATACTAGACAGAAACTCAATACACGTGATGTTTTTTTTTTTATTGCATTCATGATACTTCCAGTCTTCCATAGATTTGATTTACAGTCTTATTATTGACACAAATTGTATTTTTTTTTATATACTGTTGTTCGTTAGTTTGTAAAAAGCTTTGGAAGTTATAATCTGTAAATATATATCTACTTAATAAGAACATTCGTTAAATTTTACAAATTTTTCCCCTAACTGTAGAAGAATTAACAACATTTAATGTAAAAATATTTCAGAAATAACAAATTGTTTTAAAAATTAATTTTTCATTGAAATATCTTTTTGCTTTCAGACAATATTGTCCATATTCATTGAAATAAATAAAAGCAATTAAAAGCTTTTGAAATTAAATAATATTTTTGTTTTACTGAGTTTTGTATGTTACAATTCAGAGACGATTTTCAGGTAGAGGTGGTCCAACTAAAAAACAATGAAACATGATCTGGTTTCCTCAAAGCCTTGTGCTTTTAACTAATATAATCACTAATCTTCCCAAAATTGAAATTATACAGTTTTCGTACAATTAGTTAGGAGGTGGGTAATACACATGAAAAAAAAAAAATTTCTCCCACGACTTCAATAAAAAAAAAAAAAAACAAAAAAAAAAAAAACAAAACATTTATAAGTTCCATCATTTGTGAATGGTTTCTGAAAGTTTCATTAACATCCAACAATTATTTTTATTTTTGCAAGATTTTCAAAATTAATGTGTGTCATACAGAAAACAACGTGAGAAAATTTTATGTTATTTTACTAGTTCCAGTGATACAAAGAGAAACAGGTATTTTTAACGAAAATTTAGAATGTTTGAAAAAGGAAAAATTTTTAAAAATAATTAAAATAAACTTTGATATTTCTTCTCAATAATAAATATTTAGACGATAAAATTTTGTTTTCGGCAAGTTTGGTGTCTTTTTCATCCTGCTATGCTCTGTTTTTAACGATCTCATGGAGTTACCTATGTAATACCTTCTTGGTTGGACAAGAACTTTTAGCATTTTTTATATATATATATATATATATATATATATATATATATGTGTGTGTTTGTGTGTGTTTTCACCTCTGTTGCGGCTAGGTATTGAACTCCCACATTTCATTGGATTACTTCAACCAATGTTTCCCCCCCCCCCACTGGGTCATGTGTCCTTGATCCAAAGACTTGAGTTCAATACCTGGCCACAGCAGAGGTGAACAAACAACTTGGAGAGTTGAGTTACTAAAGGGAAACAACTGAAACTGATATCCAGAAAAGGCATGACATGTGAAACTAGAACAATCTACCTCTGTGGACTAAAAGGGTTCAGTTCAAAATTCCAATGTATATCACCTGAAGATGAGCAGAGTGTACAATGGCTGAAATACCATGAATATGACAAAGATGAGGACAACAGTCTGAACAAAGTAAATAGTGTAAATAATATTTTGTTTGTTTAAAATATTATGAAAATTTTATGCATAAATTTTAAGATAGTATGGATATTGTATATTGTTGATTTTTAGTAAAAAGGCTTTTATTTTGTCTGAAATTAATAGAATAAGCTCTCATAACATTCCTACTAGAATTTGTGTGTTTAATTTGTTCATTTTGCCAATTCATACAGATTTTTGTATTTTTCTTCACAAATACTACAATGGTATCAACTTAGTAAATATTAAAAGCATAGAAAGTATGTAATTAATAGAATGTTAGTCTTGATATATTTGTTTAAAAAAATCCTACCATTGATATAACAAATTACATACAGTCAGTATTAAAGAGAAAGTAAAAGGAATCAATCTATACAAAAAATGTGTGCCCACAAGACCGTTTCAGTCATTTCAGGAGTCAAATACGTGTATTATATTAAACAGTAAAGTTCTTTCTTTTTAGAAACTTTGTTTTTATAATAACGTTTATTTGATATACAGATTCAGAAGAAACAACTTTAAAATCTTTGTTTCACTGACTTCAGAGAAATAAATAAAAAAATTTTCATTTAATTTTCTAATTTTGCACAAACTTCCAACAATTTTTATCAAACAAATCTAATTTTGTACCCATTCCATAATTTTATACTTCAGTTCAAAGCATTTTTATACTTTGTTCCTAGCATTCCCAGTAGAATTTCATGCCTCATTCTTCTGACAGGAATTTCACAAATTGCAAATAAAGTTTCTTTCTTTGCTTCTGATTATCCATTCTTCATGAATAAAAAAAAAAAAAAAAATTCTAAATATTTAGAATCGATCTTATTTTAACAATTGAAAACATTTTCAGTGGTGTTTAAACAATTTTATCAGTTGGTTTCTTCAATGACCATTTGTTGCTTGTGATCTGCTATTTATCTAAATGTTTCCTTTCAACCATTCCTCCTACCCAAGGAACCAATTACTTTCACTAAATATTAGAAAAAATTATAGTCAGATGCTGCCACAATGTTTTTAGCTGCTCAACAAAATAGTGATGATAATTTAATTTAAAAGTGAGTTTCTCAAAATTCAAATATCCTCTGATGACACAGCAGATGAAAAGCAAACCTCAATAAGTGGTTATCACTAGACAGAGTTTAATATTATTTATTTATATATTTAGATGGTATTCATTAAATTTATAAAAGTGAGTATAACAAAGAAAGATGACAAATTCAAATAAATTAAGAGTCAGTTAAGCAAGTTGGTTGAGAAAAACCTATTTTCTTTTTGTAGAAGATTTGGTTTGGTTTGTGGCAGATCAACCTAAATGTGTTATTTAATGCTGGTAAGATTTTTTCCAAAAATATATTGCTGGTAAAAAAATTTTTCAAAAGTATTGCTGTTAGTAAAACCTATTTTTATACCATAATGGTATTTTGATCCCTTTTGAGAGGTTAACTATTTGCCCATAGCTGGGACCCTAACAGGTGCTACCACCCCAGGTCAGGGTGTACCTGGGAACACTAGCAATTAAGAGGTGGTTCTATGCTCCTCAAAACCTGATCAAAGGCCTTGCTGCCAGATGTATAGTCTTACCCAGGATGTGGATATAGTTTATCATTATACTCAGGTTGAAAGAAGATGTGGGAGAGAGTGTGGGAAGAGATTAGAGGGAGGGAATAGTTTTGCATTTCATATTAAGTCCTTACTATCCAAAAAACAACTGCAATTGGAAAAATTAGCAAAACCTTAATTTTCAAAATTTATATTATGCTAAAAGTATTTTGCCAGTTCAATTTTCAAGTGTGTGTATTTGTCTAGAGAAGATTGAAACTTTTTACCAAATTCATTAATTTTTACAGTTTACTTCATAAATCAATTATTTCTTAGTTTGAGGAAGTTGAGTCCACTCCATCAAATGGGCGTACAATGTAAAATATGGCCAATTAAAATAAACACTAACTTTATGAAATTCACAATTATATATGGGAGTTTTTAAGATTATATTTTAAAAACCGCACTTTTCTTCAAGCTTTGAGTATTTTTCTTTCTAGTAAAAAATAAAAATATTTTGTTTTTTTAATGCCATGTCCCTTTAGGATGTTGATGATAGTCATCCAAGTTCCTTTTCATTATCTTTGAATTGCCATGATTTCTTGAGACATGTTTTCCCATAGTCCTCTTCAGTTCTGAATTCAGAATGGTCTGCTCCCTAAACTATTGTCAAAAAAAAAAAAAAAAAAAAAAAAAGTTGATTTCTTGACAAAAATCTTGGAAAATAGAAGCATGATTTGATATTATCCGTAAATTTCATCATCCTCAGAAATTCTTGGAATCTACAAGGAAGGAGGTCCTTGGTTTGAAAACTTCATAAGTTTGCCCATGAATTACAAACAAATAAAAATTATTTTGAAAAAAAAGCTGAGATTCTATCACTGAAACTATTAGGAACTAAATTTATTAAATGATGTAAAAACCAAAATTTTCATTACAAATTAAAAATGCCAATTATTTTGATGCCTGTGGAGATGTACAGAGTTATTGGCCTTTGTTTACATCAATATTTTCATAGACAAATGTTAAAATGTTACAAAGTTGGGAAAAAAATCTGACTTTAGAAATCTGAAAGAAATTGGATTGTTGTTTTTTGTTTGTTCTTAACTTTACCTGATTTATTATCAAGGCATTGGCATTTACAAGTTTTCCTCTTAAATGAAATCTATCTTCAGAAGAGGCAGAATTTCAAAAAAAAAAAAAATAAAATAAAATAAAGTCATGATATAAGCAGGGAGATATCCAAGTGTTACTATATCGATTTTTTCTAGCAAATAATATTTGTTGTGGGAGAGAAATATCAACAAATTACCCACACCACTCCAGAGACAATCACATACTTCTAAAAGATTCCATGTTGAATCCAAATTTAATGAAGTTGATTTAGTGTCACAGAAAATGTAAACTGGGTCCAAATACGAAGACATTGTAAAAGATTTATCATCTTAAGGGAAAAATCATAGAAGCTAAGTAATGCTTGTCTGTCAAGAGATTTTTTGCTCCAATTACAAATGTATCCACTAACCTTTTAAGACATTTTTCCAATGGAATTTCTCAACTACTGCTCACCATGACAAATAATCCCCTGATCATGGATTATAATTCTTTTACAATCCTTATATATCCATAATATCAGTCAAAGATTCAGGCTTTATTATCTAAAAACTAACAAAAAGATTTTCTGTCTCCTACAATGATGTATTTGCTCTAAAATTAAATTTAAAATAATAAAATAAGGCATACATATGAAAAACAGTTCTTTTCAACTAATTGACTTGTAAGTCGGCAAAATGACAAAACTGGTTCCTGGCAACACAAGTTTTCTAAAAGCAGACAGATTACTAGTGCTTTATTAAATCCTTTCTTTCTTGCCGTGAGGAGTTTTCGTAAGTTTTGCTTTACCAAATTTATTCCAACAAACCCTATCCAAAAAATGAATATGGAATATTCAGACACTGTTTAATTATGAGTATTCCTGAACAACAACAGATTGGAGCCTTGGGAAAGACTTACCCTCTTAATAATAATCCTAGAACCAATGTAAGAACTCTGCCAAGCAATAAAATAGTTCCTTTTTCTTCGTTTTGCAACAGGAAGCACTTCCAGAGGATATGTTTCTTCCTAATGCAGTGGGGAGGGGTGGCAGGAAGTCGTGGTGTGCCATTCACTCATTGGTTTGAACACTGATTAACAGCAAAACCATGAATATCAATTATCCTGGACAAAAATGATGGTTGCAGAAAAGTTGAACAATTTTTGGGGGTGCAACAGACTAAGAAAAATTCAGAAACATGGTACTTAATAGTCAATAGACTAAATCAAGATAAATCTAACAAAGAAAAAATAAAAAATAAAATAAAAAAAAATAATAGTAAATAAAGTCACTAATCTTAAGTGTTATGTGTAATGATTGAATTAATAAAATGTATTCAATGACAGATGAAAAATAATCAGTTCCAACTGAAAAGCTGGATGGCTTATCTAAATGATGTTTAGCAACAATCTTATTTGTCTCTTGTTCAACATTAAAGAAATGATTATTTTTCCTTGGTCCTTTCATCTGATTTTCCCTTTTTATCAGGTCAGAATAAAGGAAGTAAATTCTGATGAAATTTCATGGCTATTTTAATGAAGAGTTTCCAAATTAGACAATTGTAATAAAAGCAATATTAACATGAAGGAAAAAAAACTTTAAAATTTAATGAAAACACTATCTCAGGATTTGTATAATTCACTCAAAATAAATGACTAGATTCAAATCTATCAAAAAATGTCACTTTTTTATTTGGATGGATGGATGGATATATACATACATATATTTGTATGTAAGCAGCAATCCTTTCATCCACGTTTCATTGAATATGGCAGACAAGGTGCTTTGATTTAGATTTTTTTTTTTTTTTTTTTTTTTTATATACAATTGTTCATGCGATCTTCCAATTTTTTTTCATTTCAGTAGATAAATTACATAAAATTTGTCCTATTATTATTTTTGCACCCCCCACCCCGTGTGCTTTCTTTTTATATATATATAATATATATATATATAATATATATATATAATATATAAATATAATATAATATATATATATATATATATATATATATATATATATATATATATAATATATATAATATAATATAATATATATATATATAGTTGGATAGATGTGAGCTTGTGACCCTGGGTTTCACGCTTTAGTGATCGTCAGACAAATGTCTGACGATCGCTAAAGTGTGAAGCCCAGGTCACAAGCTCACATCTATCCAACCATATATGTTAGCTCTATCTCTGATATTGAGCGCTTTCTAATAAGTACCGCGCATATAATATATATATATATATATATTTTGGTATAGTACTATTTAATACAGAAAATTACTTAATTGTAATTGTATGTATCAATCCTTGGTTTTTTTTCTTATAATCAGGACAAATGACTTTTTATTAATTAAAATAAAGAAAAAAAAATCCACATCAAAAATAATCATTTCATTAAATCAAGATTCCCCAAAGATATTTTATCAACTTTGCGTCTTTGAAAATATGGATTTAAGAGTTTTCTTTGTTACAGACCCCAAAACTTAAAGTCACCAGAATAAACAAACAGCTGTGAAACTATTTCTAAAATAGAATTTCAAAAATTCCCAACATTTCTTAGCTATGCATGTGTACATTTAAAATGGTGGCTAGAGTTTTGCAACTTTTGTTTGGAGAAGGTTTGTTTTGTCGTTCATTGTATCTGAGAAAAGGTCTGAAGTAAAAGTTAATTAACTTAGTTTTGTTTCTACTTTTATCCAAATGAATAAGTTTGCAGAAGGCAGTCAAATTTGTGAAAGAAATTCCCTGGGGGAAAATGAGAAACAAAGGTGATTATTCTAAAGAACAAAAGAAAAATTCTCTAAGAGTAACTGCAACAAATTAGCAACTTGAGTTGGACATTTTGGAAAATGGGGGGAGGGGGGATTGGGCAGATGAATAAAATAAAAAAAAAAAAAAAAAATCACAGGATCTTTTAGGCAGTCATTGTTCAAAGTGCACAAGCTGAGTACCAAAAAGAATTAAAAGAACAAATTGGTAATGTCAGGAAGTCGCCTTTGAACCAAGCTTAAAATTAAAATTTGCACCCATGCAAATAAATTAAATTAAAAATAAAACTTTATGGAAAGTCAAATCAATTGATATGCAGTGAAATTTAAAACTATTTTATTTATTTGATTCGATATATAGGAATCAATTACAGAGTTTTGTCATTTTAGGGCCAATCTGAATATTAGTGCTGGTCAAAATGATAAAAAACAAAGAAAGAAAAAAAGAAAGTAACAGAGTCTAAAGAAAGATTCTGAAAAAGAAACTAATGGTGAATTTACAGCCAAACTCTCTCCTTCCATGTTTAATATGTTGGGAAGAGGAAAACCTGTCACACCAAGAAGTAAAACCATTTGAGAAAGTTATTTCAAAGTGCTGTAGTACAGTATCATTCAACCAAAATGTTTTCACACGTCTGAATCACCCTGTTGGCTGGGGTTGTAGAATACGCCGACTGCACCTCTGCAGAGGGGTAAGAAGACACCCCCCCACCAAATGGGGCGTCCTGGGTAAAACAAACTACATCCATGTCCTGGGTAAGACGATAAACAACATCCATCTGATCAGGAGGTTTTGAGGAGTGTGGAATCATCTCTTAAATGCTGCTATTCCCAGATCCACCCTGACTCGTGGTGGTAGCACCTGTTCGGGTCCCAGTTATGGGCAAATAGTTAACCCACAAACTGTACGAACGAGGAGTGTTCTGGGATCTGAAATTAATACTTGAAAACCTGTCTTTTTGACAGTCTTGGGTATGACAATAAACTACACCTGCGTCCTGGGTAAGACGATAAACTACGTCCAACAGTAAGACCTCTGATCAGGAGGATTTGAGGAGCATGGAACCACCTTTTAATTGCTGGTGTTCCCAGGTACACCCTGACCTGGGGTGGTAGCACCTGTTAGTGTCCTAGCTTTGGGCAAATAGTTAACACCCAAATTTATGTAAAAATAGATTTTAATACCAGAAATACTTTGTAATAAAAAAAAAAAAAAAAAAATTAACAGCAATAATTTTTGAAGGAAAAATTATTATCAGCAATACTTAATAATAAAAAAAAAAAATACTAGGAATACAAACAGCTATACATTCTTTGAAAAAAATTGGAAAATGAACTCAGAATACAAAAATAGAAGAGAACAGGTCGTGCTGACCCACCTTCACATAGGCCACACCTATATCATCTACCATTATTTACTAGAGGGCACAGAATCCCCAATATCCACTACATGCCAAGAGAAATTTACAGTGAAACATATACTGTTAGAGTTTGTAGATTTTGATCTAGTGCGAACAAAATATTACCAAGTGAGTAATTTAAAAAAACTTAACAAAAATAAAACCATCCAAGATTGTAAATTTCCTAAAAGAAGCTGGACTGTATTAAAAAATATGAGTAATTGAAAAATGGCTCAAATATATATATGTATACATACACCTTTTTTACCAAACTATCGCTATGAAACTATTTCAAAAATTTTGTTGGCATTAAATGACCCACTGAGGTTTTGATATGCCATGAAACAAAACAACCAACCACACATTTGAAGAGGAATTAATAAACTGAAAACTACAATGACATCTAAAGTTCCTGTTGAATGTTCAAGTCAGATGATCTTACTCGAAGCTTGTTATGCTTTTATTAGTCTTTGATATCACCGTTTTCTCTTTGGTTCTTTTCAATTCTAAGAACTTTCTATAAAGAATTGAATCCAAGCAACAAAATTCATAATTTTTTACCAGAAACTTTTTTTTTTTTTTTTTAAATCAGAATTCTTCCTATTTTTCTATACCAATGAGATTTTATATCAAATCAACTAAAATCAGATTTTTTTTTTAAATTCCATCTTATGGTTTGTAAAAGTCAAAACTTAATTAGATCTAAACTAAGTGCTTAACAAATTTCATATCCCTCAGACATTAGATGTTTTTCTTTTCATGGCTGTACAATCAATCACTACATTCCCAAGACACAAATGAACACTCAAGTCATGTGACAGCTTGCTGTTCCTAGTGAACTAACCAGATTTAGAAATTGAACAGTCAAACTACATCTCAGTGTCACCATTCAGAGTAAGCCAATGAATAGTCAAGCCACATGACATTGTGTCGCCCTTCGAGTGAGCCAATCAGATTATTTAGGAGTTAAACAGTCAAGCCAGATAATGGTATGTCAACATTCCAAGTGGGCCAATCAGATTATGTAAAATCCACAAAAAAGTTTTTCCAGAACTGTCACAGTAAGAACAAATGTTTAAAATTTGGGCTCAGAAAAGTCATTACAATATTCAGAGACTATTACAAAGTGAGGTGCTGAAAGTTTTCAGTTCAACAAAAGGATTACAAAAAATTGTTTGTCCAGACTTTGGTAAGTTGGTCCATATACACCCCATGTTAAATTTCCTCATGTAAACACAGATAAATTCATGTAAAGCAGGATTTTTATTTTGTTCAAAAGTAACTACCATCAGTTTCTTTCCCTCAATTAAAAAAAAAAAAAAAAAAAAAAAAAAAAAAATTCTCATAAGATGACTAAATCACTAATATAGATATTTATACATGCTTAGTTAGTTTGCATCACAATAGCAGCAGAAGACAGACAACTGGTTGTAGAGTATGTACATATTAGGTTGGTGCAAAAATAATATCGTTTTTTGACGTATTTTTTAACGTCAAAAAACGATATTATTTTTGCACCAACCTAATAGTAGTTGCTGACATCCACCATTAAAAACCTAGGTTTTCAAAAAATAAACTTTTCCTTTACCTATGGGCAAGAGCCCTAAAAAGTAAGTACTATTCTCTAGTTGGTCAGAAAGTGGGACTTTTCTCTGTTTGAAAAGGTAAACATTTGGACCAACTCTTATTAGTGAAAGAAATTCTAGTTTTTATCTGGTTCAATAAATAAAATTACATCTATTTAAGCTTATCCAAACAAAACTCAGTCAAGTTGCAGTTACTTCAAGGTAATATCTGCAAGATATATATTTTTGTTTTATTAATAAAGCTTATTTAGTCTTAGAAATTAATTGTTGCTTCTTTTGCTAACACAATATAAAAAAAAAAAAAAAAAGAAAATTAAAAAATATTTATATCTAAAAAGAGGTGAACATTGGATTGTCAGATTGAAAACTGTAGAGAAAATAAATCAGGAAATAAAAATCTAATTACTTGCTTCAAAACATCAAAGAATACATTATAAGACTTCACTTTCTAATTTCTTGTGAATGAACTTTTAAGATAAAAATCATTTTTTGGGCTAAATGTGACTGAAATAAGATGGAGAAAAATAAAGAAAAAAAGTCATGTTGGTTGGAACAAAAGCAGAAATATGAAAAGTCTCCATTAGGAATATCCACAACCATCTTTTTCTCTTTACATTCTGAAGAGAGTGTAAAGTTCTAAAGTAGATGAAAAGAAAATAGCAAAAAAATGTAGATGTGATATTTATTGCCATTTCAGAAATTGTAGACTGGTAGGCAGTTGAGGTGGGGATAAGTTCACTGTAAATGGTGGAGGTTAAATGAGAAAAAGAAAGAAAGAAAAATGCTTTTTATGCCATAAAAGGTGAAGAAGACAAGCAAATTAATTGAAGTCAGAACTGATTCTAAGGTTAACATTTCAAAGAAAGTAAGTGGAGAGAAAATTATTCAACTGAAGCAAATGATGGTAAATAATGAAAATTTATCAAGAATCTAACTAAAAAGTAAATGCAATTTATCTTAAAGTTTTGGGGTTTGTTGTTTTTTTCTTTTAGGAAATTAAAAAGATTTTTCCCAGTTTGGCTCCTGTTTCACCAATTTGAAAATATAATTCACATTTTGTGCATGGTACAATGAATTTGGAATTGATAATACTTCAGGAGATTACTCCTAGCTAGTCTACCAAGACAACCACTAGGTGGCACTGCCCAAGACCATTATTAAAAAAAAAAAAAAAAAAAAAGCAGAAATAAATTCTTTCTTCCTCTTTAGCCTACAAAAAAGTAGAAACTAGATTTTCACAATTTTGTTCCGTGTGTGTGATAATTTATCATATAACTTGAATTATTATTATAATTATTTATCCCATGTTCAGCATGGCTAATTTTCAATAGATGATCTCTAAGAATTAAGTAAACCAGTTTTATAAATTTCAAGATTAACACATGTAGAATTAGTAAATAGACACTATTGGTTATTTTCCAAAAAGTACAAATTTTAAATGAATTATGTTTAGTGATAAGATGTCTAAGAATGGTAAAGAATTTTCTTTTTCATATCCGACTGTGTACTTTACATTCAGATGTTGGGAATTTAAATAATTCAAAAAGGTCCAAGAATAACTGTCAGTTAAAAGCAACAGTTAATATTTATTTGGAGTTTTTTGAATTTTTTTTTTTTTTTAAATTAACCGGGAGTTCCCCCGTAAGAAATTTCAATAAATAGTTTTACCATTTTAAAATAAATCAATGCAACAGATACATGGATAAAGAAAAATAACAAGGACGACTGGTTCAGAAGCATCATTTACTATGGGAGGAGAAAAAAGTCACCACCCCTTTTTTTTCTCTCTCACACACACACACACACACACACACACAAAATAAATAAATAAAAAGGGGAAAAATAAACTTGCTTGAAGTTTTCCATATAAAAATATTCTGTTAATTTTCAGGGTCATATTCTAAAGAGTACAACAATATTTTGAATATCTTTTCCTTTGGCATTCAATAGAAGACAACTGAGATAAGGAAATTAGGTTGGTTGATAAATAAAAAGTGTTATATGAACTGAAATGTTTCTAAGTAACATTTCACTTCACAGTGTGAGTGTAATTTGTTGGAACAGGTTATGACTTTGGTTGGTGGAAGTGGAATAAAAAACAATTGGAGACAGTATCTTTGAAGTTGATGGTAGCTAAAAAAAAACAATTTTTGTGAAAGCAAATACATGTTTAAATTTATTTCAAGATGTTCAAAACTTAAGACTTTTCTCAGTTGTCTTCTTTGAATGATACATATAAAATTGTTATTTTTGTTTGTTGGTATCTTAATTCTCTTTGTTACATGATATGGTTCTCTACTACTTCCACAAAGAAAAAAGATTCAATGGAACTGATTTTGTAATTTTTGAAATCTAAAGCACTATTTCTTGTGTGGGTATGGTGGAGCCCATATAACTTTCAGTTTGGCTAAATAATGATTATTATTATTATTTAAAATTGCACATTTTTAGTCTTGTTAGTGTTCAAGATTTTATTTTGAAGTTTGGCTAAAGACAGACTGAAAAGTTTTAAGAGAGATTGGTTGATTTTGTTTAGCATCATATCAGCCTTGATGGGTTATTCAATGCTGAAACCTAAATATTTTGTACATAATTTAAGGGTAAAATGTATTTTTTTTTAATATATATTTTGTAGATCATAAAATGTATTGCTGGTAATTTCACTATGAAAAAGTATTGTTGGTAATTTTATTATTATAAAAAAAAAAAAAAAAAAAAAAAAAATTTATTGGTCATTTTATTATAAAAAAAAAAATATGTATTGTTGGTCATTACTAATAAATTCACCTAATTCTAATTAAACAATTCATCAACTTGAATCCGTTCATATTTGTTACAATTTGTAAGTTCATTTTTGTTCTCAAAATAAACATCAACAATGGGAAGCATTTTTCTTGTTAAGAAAGGAGTGTTCTAGAATTTAGCCTACAGAGTTGACCTCAACCCACTGACTAAAGAAAGATTGACAAGTGCCAAGGGAGGAAAGACAGACTTCAGGACTACTGGTTCAGAAGCATCATTTACTATGGGAGGAGAAGAAAGTCACCACCCCACTTTTTTTTCTTTTTTTTTTTTTTTTTTTTTTTTTTCGCTCACACACACACAAAATAAATAAATAAAAAGGGGAAAAATAAACTTGCTTGAAGTTTTCCATATAAAAATATTCTGTTAATTATTCAGGGTCATATTCTAAAGAGTACAACAATATTTTGAATATCTTTTCCTTTGGCATTCACAAAGAAAATTTGACCCAAATAACATTTGAACCTTTAAGACTAAGAGAAATAAAAACAAACTATTTCAAAAACCCAGTGTCATCAGCCAAAATGGGTATGTTGAAATACAAAAAAAAAAAAAAAAATTATCTAAAAAGGTTCTAAGGAAAAAAAGCAGGGAAGGTTATTGGTATTTGTAGATAAAATAAAATAAAAAAAATAAAAAATAAAAAATAAAAAATGGTTGTAAAGAGTTAGACACTGGAAAATAAAAGGGAGAAAACCTGTTGAAAATATCGCAACCATTTCTTTAAAGAAAGGAAATTTATTCCAACCAGGATTTGCCAAAATAAGTCAAAAGAAGCAGTGATGCTATCCTTAAAGTAAGTTTTATTGCTTAAGAGAAGCAAACTTTGAGAGCAAGTAGGGGGGGGGGGGAATTTAATATACAGATAAGGACATTTTGAAAGAACAATTTTAGGCTTTTGCAAACAGTATAAAAATAAGCTAAAAATATGTATGTATTTTAACCATCAAATCCCCCAGAAGACAATTTAAGAAAAGAAATATTCAATTAAAAAAAAAAAAAAAAAAAAAAAAAAAATCAATTTTAGCGATTTAAAAAAGATATTCCAATTAATTCAAATTCAGTTTTAAATACAGCATAGCATTTTGCCTATTGGAAATATTAAATTTAAGCTATTAGCTTGGAATTAAAACTAAAAAAAAAACTACAAGAAACATTTTACATCTTCAAAATACATTTTAAACTGTATGTATCATTTTTCAGAACCTCTCTGTGTGTGTGTGTGTGTGTGTGTGTGTGTGTCCAAATGAGAGAAAGAACAGATGGAGTAAAATTCCACTGTTTGTAGTATTTACTTTTTAAAAAAGTGCTCAATATGAAATAGAGCAATATATTATTATTATTTTTATTATAAGAGATTATAATAAAAACATGTTGGAATTGCTACACAAAAAGTTTTCATATTTCAATATTATAATTATACTTCTTCAGGCAATGGTAAGTACAATCATAGTATGGAAAAATGAAGGCTTTTGTGTAGATATTTCAACATACATATACATATATGGCAATTGCATAGGTAATAATTTTTATTTCATGAGAGCTCTATTTAAAAAAAAAAAAATAAATAAAATAAATAAAAAAAATAAATAAAAAAAATAAATAAAAAAAATAAATAAAAAAAATAAATAAAAAAAATAAATAAAAAAAATAAATAAAAAAAATAAATAAAAAAAATAAATAAAAAAAATAAATAAAAAAAATAAATAAAAAAAATAAATAAAAAAAATAAATAAAAAAAATAAATAAAAAAAATAAATAAAAAAAATAAATAAAAAAAATAAATAAAAAAAATAAATAAAAAAAATAAATAAAAAAAATAAATAAAAAAAATAAATAAAAAAAATAAATAAAAAAAATAAATAAAAAAAATAAATAAAAAAAATAAATAAAAAAAATAAATAAAAAAAATAAATAAAAAAAATAAATAAAAAAAATAAAAAAATAAAAAAAGCAGCAGCTCTTAATCTTCAAGACCTACAAACAAAAATCACAAATGAAATGGGAAAATACTCCGATTTAAAATCAAGAGATATTGCTATCTTATTTAGAGAGTGGGAAAAAGACAGAGTGTTGACCTATTTTGATATACTGATCTCAGATTTAACATTAGTATGTCAGTATAACTATATATATATATATATATATATATATATATATATATATATAGATAGATATTACACAAAAAAAATAAAAAAATTGACAAGTAACTATCTACATTATATAATGATGGTCATGGTTTAGAGTCTGCCAATGCTACTAAGGCCTAAAGACAACTCCTCCAAAATGGAATGTGCATTATATTGTAGCTAATATAGTAATCTATAATTGATCCTTCTATCATGAAGATTACAATTACCATGTCTCATTACAAGTGAGTTCCACTGCCCAGGTGACATGACAAGTATTTTACCTACAAAGTTTCCATACAAAATATAATCATAACCAAAGATCAAATGAAAATTAATTTCCTGTTTAACTTTATACATTCCATATTTTTCAAGCCTGAAGAAAGTGAAGTGCACAAACATTCACCCATTATGCCTTGTTTTGGCTTCTATAAGAACAGGTTATGAAAATCAAGGCATGATTGCTTCAATTATTTACAATACAAATTTCACAACATATGGAATAATGCAGAGATGTTATTAAGAGAATAATAATTAAACCATTTTCTATCCATACAATATCAATATTATAGGCTTTGCAGTTCCAGCCAGTATGCTTCTCTTGGTTGTTATACTCACAATACTTTTAGCATTGTACCTACCAGTATTCTTCAGGTGTCTTTTGGTAACCTTCTTGATATTTTTGAACCAAACCCTTTATTCAATTGACAGGAGTGGATAGTTCTCATTCTGCTTAGGGGAGATAACTCATCTCTCAATGCTCACCAATCTTATTTACTTTTGTGTAACTTGTTTGTTTCTTCTAATGATCCAGACTCTCAAAAATTATGAAACTTATCAATAGTCAATATGGCAAATGTCCAATTCAAAACAACTTCAGAGTAAGTTTTCTCCCAACTGCTGCAGAATGTTTAATATGGAACTAAAGCAAACAATGAAGATCAGCAACAATCCATTTAAGGAAAATATTTGGCAAGAAATGGTACAAATTGATAAATACTTGAAAAACAATTTTATCAATTCAAAGAAAATTCCTTAGTCTTGATGTTAATTTATTAATAAAAGAATGAATATATATATATATATATATATATATAGCAACATGCATAAATGGATTTCTTCATTGTCTTGACTTTTTTTTCTGTAGAACAATAAACAAATCTTGCAGATTATTAAAGCATAGAAAGTTTGAGCCTCACTATGTATCCCACAAATATGGCCCTGTGCCAAACTAAGCTAAAATTAAATATTTAAATAAACATCTACAGTCAGATTCCATACTTTGAACATCAATTAAGTCTTTCCAAACCTTAAGTGGAACTTATATATACAATCCATTGGTAAAGACACTGGAAAAAAGGATAACTCATTCGACTGTTCCAAAAAGAAATTGACTCTTGCTACGCTTTATATTTTCAAAACTCAGATTAGACCCAAAATGGAATATTGCTGCCATATATGGGCTACAGTTGTTCAATCCTTGCTTTCCAGTCATGATAGAGATTGAAATTATTTATGCTTCTTTGTAAGAGAAAAACTTACCCTACACTCAACAGCCTTTTTCTCGCAGATGCAATATTGCAGTCTATTGTTACTCCCACTTGTTCAGATGAACTCCATTCTTTAGTTCTACCATTTCAGATCTTAACAGCTAGAATATACCATGCTTCCTCCAGGGAGCTAAATCACCTTCATTTCCTCTGTATTCCAAATGTTAAAAGGAAAACTTTAATTCAGACTACTCCTCTCAAACAACTTCTACATTGTGCAACAGATAAGCACAAGGACGATTCCCTGAACACTAGTCATAACCTCTTCAGGTGAAGAGTTATATGTCCTCATAATTTTTTCTTGTTATCTCTTTCATTTGTATCACTGACTTCATTCCTTAAAACCATTTTAATAATAACCCTCTGCTTTGATGGCTAGTCTTTCAGACCTCTGCTCATGCTAAGATTTTTATCTTAGAGTTCTCATTACTGTAGCTTTGTGCCAGACAAAGTAAAGATTAGTGAATATCTTCCTTATGGCGCTTTAAAACACTGCTCAAAGATCTTAAGATTTTATGAAATAAATCATTAGTTTCAAGCTTTCTATCCCCCCCGATCTCCACAAACTAATCAGAAACAATTGTTATCTGAAACCAATCTGACAACAATGAAATAAAATGTTTATATAAATAAAAAAAGTTCTTTAGACAATATCCCACAGCTATACCGTTAAGATCTATACATTAATGCAGCTTCTACCAAGATTCATTAAGTTTTGGACAATATTGTTTCAATAACATGTGAATAGAATACATTTACTTCTATTTCAGTAGCTAGCAAACCCTCAACAAATAAGAGAGTAATATTCAGCATTTTATTCTTGTCACAATAACATAATGAAATTTAGATGACTACACGGCCAATCACAATTTCTTGTTAGGTTAGAGAAAATAACGGCTCCAACAAGGAGAAAAAGGGTTGACCAGAAATAATGAGTGTCTACTATTTTGTCCCAGACTTTCTCTACTGTTGAACATGTTACTTGTATTATTTTGCCTGTATAAATTAATTATTTATAAAATCAGTAAGGAAGTTAATTGGATTGCTACAAACCAAACACATTGCAAAAATTGTTGAAGAGGAAAGAGGAAAGTCAATAAATATGCATTGTATTTCAACATCAAAATTACAACCTTTTCTCTTCCAACAGAAACACCAATGACAGGAAATAGGGTTCTTCCTTTTGTTTGATTATTGATCAATTTGACTTTACAGGTTATCAACTCTTTACTGGTTATTTAAAGCCAGAAAATATTTTTAGGTTGATTTAGCAATATAAGTCTTCCTAATTAATCCATAGCTGGGCAGGGAGAAGAGGTGAATTCATACCCCTTTCCAAAGGGGGTATTTGTGCATTAAGTGAATATAACTGAACCCAGGTGGAATTGAAACTTTGCTCCGACAATTCCAAGTGATTATCCATTGCAACAGCCACACATCCGAGCTTAAAGCAACTGGTATTCCCCAGCAGTCACCCATTTAGGTACTGACCAGTGTTTCAACATGATGTAACCATATACCCTCCTTTTGTGACAATATAGCAGATGTATGGCTCAGTTGATTGTATCTTTGTAAAATACTTTCATGGTAATTTTTCTGAGGAAATTTCTTCATTGGTACCTGACTTTACAAATTTAAGTATTATTATTATCATTATACTATATGGCAAGTAGTCATCTTACAGTTGAAGTGGCTAAATGTAAGTTACATGCTAACAGTTTCTTCTCTCCCACTTCTCACTTGTGGAACTCTTCTGGACTCTTGCTTTCCAGTCAATTCTGATCTTCAAAGATTTAAATGCAATATCAATCATTATCTTTTGTCTTAATTCCTGTTCTTTAATTTTTCTTGCTTCTTAATAATAATAGTAATGTTTTTCATTTTTGTATATTCTTTTACTCAGTAAACCCTTATATCTTAGTGGCTTTATTGCCTTGTTTAAGGTGAAATGATAAAAAATGATTGGCAGATATAGTTCGATTCAAAGTTGCAGTCAATGTTTCAAACTGACCTAGTTAATTTTTAACTATTGGCTTGAAACTTAAGTGTATTATAATTTTTTTTAATATGCAAAAAAGTATAACTTAGTTAAATCAGTGTGTGTGTGCGTGCGCGCATTTCTGTGTACATGTGTGTGTGCACATAACTTAAAGTTTCAAATTTCCTCACTGTTAGGTAAAAAAAAATAAATAAAACTTTGATATTTCAAAAAGTAACCAAGTCCTCAAATGTGTAAAACTATTCATCCTTCCCTGTTTTGTCCTATAAGAGATTAAATTTTATCAAATCTCACACACAAACACATATTTACTACCAAAATATTTTGATATGCTATGGCATTCATTCTACCAGCTATTACCGATATGTTTCTAGTACTTTTTGTAGAAATAACATATCCAAACCATGACGCTGCCACCCCTAAATTCACTTTTGGACTGGTGTTCAAAGGCATTGCCATCTTTCCTCCATACAAAATTTCTAGAATTACATCCAAACAACTCAATTTTGATTTTGTCTCTCCATAATGATTTTTCCTTATCCTTATGTTCACAAACAAATTTCAACTTAGCATCTCTGTATCTTTTCAATAGCAATGGAGTTTTCTGAGGGGTGCATGACTTTAGATTGTTCCTATGAATTTCATTACTTATTGTCTGCTTAGTGGCACAGATTCCTGGATGAAAGCAAATCATCCTTGATGAGTAACTATTGGATTTTGTTTAATTTGAGGCATTAATTTCCTTGAAGAAATCTTCTGTGGAACACCTGTTCTTTGGTATTGAACAGTCTTGACTATTTATAGCTTGCAATGAATGAATTAATGGTAGTCAATTAAATATTCAGGTTGTCCGAGATTTTCCTGTAACTTTCTTTCCAGAGTTTAACAATCAGTTCTTTTTGCAAATCTGTCAACTCTTTACCACTTACCATGACGATAACCTTCTTGCATGAATATCAATTACAGAATGTTTTGTTTGTATTTTTAGGCTAAAAAGAACTACTGATATTGGAACATTCTAGAATATTTAAGTTTTAAAATCTGAAATTTGTATTGTACAAATACTTTTTTCATCCATTAAAATGGATAAATGGGATTTGTTTCTCTTAAATCAAATTTTTTTTTGTTTTCTATGCATATTTAGTTATTATGCATCTGTGTACAGTTAATTATATGAAAAGTATGTTTATTCATTAGTTGGAAATACAATAAATAAAAAATTTGTATGTGCATGAATATTTGTTCCCTCCACACACACACTATATATATATATATATATAGATATATATATATTGAACAATAAAAAATATTAAAAAAAAAAAAATCTTCAGTCACACTGGGTTGTAGATTAATATTCTTTCGTTTCATATATATATATACAATTTCAATAAACTTAAAGGTTTAATCTACTTTGACAGAAAAGGAGACAAACTACTACCACTGCTTAGAACACACCCATAAAACTGAGAAATAGGAGTCTAATATCTTCAGAAATTTGTTAGTCAAGAATCGTGAGTTCAATCCTAGGTAGGACCACAAGAGTCAGCAGAGTTAACACAGACAATTTTCAGAGTTAAATTTGCCACATCTTATTAGGATTTGATTGAATAAACTTTTTTTTATTCTTATAAATACTGCGTTTTAAGGACTGTTCAGCAGAAATTTGGAATAATCAGTTGGCATTGATTTTCATAAAAATTCAACACAGAAATAATTTTTCCTGCTTTTTCTGCTGTGATATTTCCTTAGACATTGATTTTGTTGTCAGTGTTAGGCAAAATCATTAGCCAATCACAACTACAGACACACAAAGAAAACTTTAAAAGTGCTGTTTGTTAGGGTGGGAAGAGTAAAGAAAAAAAAATAATCAAATGGATCTTTAGAAAAACTGATTTATTATGAATCATTTTGGCTTTTACTATTCCAATTTAAAGAGGAGCAAGAGGGTTGATCTTGCCCTCCTTCTCCATGAACATTCAAGAAAAGTTCCAATGGTTTGAAACGTATTGAAAAATCAATGAGCTTTATTTTAAAATATTTTTATTTAAAGCAAAACTGGCACTTTTCATAAAACTTCATGCAGCCTTTTATTTTCAAGGGTCAATTTTCTTTTTACCACGTCTACTACATAGCAATTTAAATGCTACTTGCCAGCCACTAACTCAAAGAACAATGGTAAAGTTCTAAATTGACTCATAAATCAGTTTTTTATCTTTTATCATTGAAGAAAGCAAGAATAAACAAACAACAAAATGGTGTGCCTTGTAATAAGAATTTGCGAAAAGTCAATTTATGGAATCAGAGGGCAGGGCTTCAATTGTAATAATACGGCATGAGAGTTAAAAAGATGGCTTACTAGAAGCCAGACCAAATGTGCCTCTGGTATTGGAATGATTAGAATCAGAGGCATAAAAACTGATACCAGGCTTCATGGTAACTTTGTATTTTATAATTAGGCTTCATTATTCAGTTTTGTAAGCCTAAAGACTAGAGAGTAAATCAAAACTGATATTCAGTGATTTCAACAAAAAGTTTAGACATCATGCATCTCTATTTTGATAGTTAACCTCTAATTTAAGATCATTTATACAGCTGTGTGTTTTTGCATGTAGCGACAGGCTGGAAAATATCATCATAGGAGTAAGCTTTCATTTTTCTTTTAAACACAAGTACTAACAACACACACACTTAGTGTAAACTTTGTTAAATCCAAGAAAAGACAAAGAAAAACAGTAAAAAGCTCTGACACATCAATTGCTATATATAAGCCATATTTTAATAGTTTTTCTTTTCCTAACCTGAATTGTAACAAGAACGTTATTGACAGATTTTTTTTTTAAAGCATTTCACCCCAAGCAAGGCGGGAAGCCACTAGCACGCAAGGGGTTACAGAGGATTTGGAGCGAGAGGAGATAGGAGTGATAAAGGAAAGGATGAAGAGAAGGATAGTGGGTAGATCAAAGCAACTGGAGATGTCAATTGACATTACATTTGAATATTTGGAAATTATAGCTATCAGGGAAACAGGAAAAAGGAAGGGAGTTCCACAGGCGAGAGGTGCTATTGAAGTAGAAGAGACATTTAACAGTTTCAACAGTGAAAGGGCGAGAGTGGGATGCCAGCCTCATAGGATGCTTGAATTCATGAAGTCTGGGAACTAGCGCAAGTAGCTCATTGGAGCAATTTCCATGAAAGTATTTGTAAAAAAAAAAAAAAAAAAAAAAAAAAAAAAAAAAAAGAGAGAGAGGTAACAACAAGTCTGTGAGAGAGCGACTGCAGACGAGATGTCAGATCAGGACCAATTACATTGCATATCCGTCTCTTGATCTTATCAAGAACCCTGAGACAAACAGAAGGGGCCCCAGACCATATATGGCAGCAATACTCCATGTAAAGGTGAATGGTTGATTTGTAGATTTGAAGGATTGATTCCGGGGAGAAAAATTTCCTGGCGTGGCACAGGGAGCCAACTTTCCTTGCGGTGGATGAAGCAATTGACTCAATGTATTCATTCCATCTCAGATCAGCAGTCAATGTCAGACCAAGCAGCCGCAAATAGGTGCTATTGAGAAGTTGAGTGTCAGACATTCTAACAGGGGGCAGGGAAGGATCTCTGTGGTGATTAATAGAGAGCAGTTTTGTTTTTGAAGCATTAAAGTTAACCAGCCAATTCCTGCCCAGTTCACAACTGATTAGAGGTCCTTTGAGACAAACGGCCAGGTTAGTAAGCCGAAAGTTTAACAGAGAAGCATTGTTTGTTTTTAGTATTACACCTATATGCAAAGATGGGTGGATGCAAAATGATACATGATTATGAGCAGCTATCATGAAGCAAAAGACAAAAGTATTTCCATTTATAATTTCCTTCAGCATAATTTATAAAGATTTACTTTTACATTTTGATAGCACCACTGTCTGTATTTATTGCCAGTAGCAGAACTCATTCAATATTATGAAAAAATTAAAAATTTCCAAGTCTCATTAAAATCCTTGGAGAATAAGACGTGGGTTTTGATATCTTTTTGAGATGATCAGATAAGTGGATAGAAAAAAAAAAAAAAACCCAAAAGAAACAAATGGTAAGACATTTTTCATTATGCAAAGCTTTCAATTTGAGCAGCAAGTGAGCAGTTCACAGCAACACCTAATTGCAAGATTTCCCTTCTATTTTAAAAATAATGGAACGAGGAGTTTATTAAAAATTTTTGTATCAATTGTTTGGGGGTAGGTGGGCAAGTAATGGTTATCACCCAAGAAAGTGAAACTGACAAATTCAAGCTGATGTTGGTTTTATTCACTTTGCATTAATGGTGGAAGGCATGAAATCACTTTTTCCTGCACTCCAACCTACTGCTTGCTACAAGGCCTCATCACTAGTATGGCATGCAGTGTCTTGTTGATTACCAAGGTACATGGCTTCATGGGGTCTGAACCATCAGTCCAAAACAACTGGAACTAATTCATGTAACTAGTTTTCCAGGGCCTAATTAGCTATGTCATAAGTAGAACACTGGGTCTGGTGTTTTCGGGGGGGATTCTGGAGGGATCTTCTGCTCCCATATCCTATAGAAGATGGACAACATCTGGTACACATGATTTGAGCTAGTGCCTCTTATCTGTTACTACAAATCATTTTTACCAAATGACTAGTCACAATCATAAAGCATTCATAGTCAGCCAAATAGTATTTCTAATGCACATGTGACACTGTAAAACATATGTCAAATGTCTCTGTTGATATGCATTTGTTTTCCCAAGTCTCATGCCCACCATAATGTCCTGAAGTCAAAAACTGCTACTCCTTGTGAGAAGAGTTCTAATTATTCATCTGGATTCAACTCACAATATTATTCTACTTCCAGCAGTCAACAATGATCTTAATCTTAAATATATTTCCTTTTTTAGTTAATTAGAATATACAGTAGAATCCCGCATATCCGGACATGATTTTGATGTGTATATTTGAACTATTTGGGTGATATATAACCGATCTGAAATTTTTTTTTTTTTTTTGGATATGCTCATTTCCCTCTAATGGCTTGTATTGGTGCAAAAGATGATAGGAATAAGAGGAAAAGAACAACTTTAGAGTTATCACAAAATGTGGAAATTTTAAACAGACTAAACACTGGTGAAAGTTCATTGTAACTGATGTAATGAATATGCATACACCTGGATTCCCCTCACAGTAATATGATTGGCTGATGTCAGCCATAAATACAAACTGATGTGGAGGTACATGGACTACACCTATTGTCTTCGCCTATTGCCTACACCTATTGCCTACCACTATGACAAGGACCAGTCCATTACGGTTACCTGCTAGATTGTTCTACCCAGTTACAATAGTCAACAACCACTTTGCTACTTCAAACAAATATATCCCTTTCTGGGACATATCAGTAACTAATGGTGGAGTTCAACATAGGAAAGTCAACATTGTATGATATAAAATCTTCCAAAGAAACTATTCTCGATTTCAGTTCTTTTATTTTAATCTAAATATAACCCCCCATATCCGGACTTTGTAACCAATTCTTCATATCTGGAAGGCCTTAGTCTGGTTGTCAGAGATTCTACTGTAGTACAAAAATACAGTTTCAGAATGTGCCAGTAATGTTCATAAAACTCAATCTTAGGTCATTAATAATGTTATAATTAGAAATTTTTTTTTTTTTTTTTTTTTTTAAATCATGTTAGCTGTTCATAAGCAACATGCATTGTCATCCATTTTGAAATCTCTTCATTTGTCAGGATTATTGTCAATCACTGATTTCATTCCATTATCTTTCAGTATCTGTATATATCTCAGAGATGAGGTATTATGCTTACTTCCATTATTTACATTATTCAGACTTATCCTCATCTTCATTGCCATATTCACAACATTTCTGCTGTTGTATTAAGGGAAATAACAGAAAAACTGCAATATGAGCACTGGTAAAACAAGGTTACTGAGACATTAGGTTTATAAGTCTCAAAAATTCATACACAGTGGATAAAGGTGTTAGCTAGATCCAGTGACTAGATCCAAAGAGTTGAGAGTTCAATACCTGGCTACAGCAGTAGTGAACCAAGGGAAATGGCAGAGACATCTGAAAGAGTTATGGCACGTGGAACTAGAATAAGTTACCCCAGTGGACAAAATAAAAGGTTTGGTTCGAAATTCCAATCACCTGAAGAGGGCTGAAGCATACAATGGCCAAAATTTTGTGAATATGGTAATGAAGATGAGGATAACAATCCAGATAATGTAAATAATGTATCTTCTGTGTATTAATGTCCATTCTTAGTTATTTGTCTGTTGTAAACTAAGGCAAGGTTGGGGAAAAACACCTAAATGATAGCTCTCCCAGTTATTACAGGAATAATAGGCAGAGAAAGGAAATGAGACGAGAGGTAACAAAACAACATTGTCTCAGAAGGTACTGCAACTTTAGGAACAAAATGCCCATGGAACAGACTTCATAAAAGGCACCAATTCTTGCCTACCCTTGACTGCTGGTTTTCCAACCATTTTTAGTGACAGGAGATGCTAACAGAACCCAGATCTAGACAAGTTGCAGAGAAGCCCATATCTGAAAATCATGCCAAGCTGTTCAACTGCTAACAGGGGAAAACCCAGATGTAACTGGTTTTGACAGACATGTCCACATGCAATTCAGGGCCCCTTTTGCATCTGCACTGATACACATTCGCCACATTGCCTCTTATCATACAAATCCTTACTATCTGCAAAACATTTAATAGGGATACCTTCCTTCTTGACCATTACAAATCAATTCATTGTAAACAAATGACATGGTCAACCCCCTCAACCAGTGCCAGGACCTAACTATTCTTTCTTTCTTTGACTGCCAAGTGATGGGATTAATCCTACCATTTGCAACCCTGCCTCAAAAATGTGATAAAACATCTGGCTTTCTTCATTAGGGAGGTTCTCAAAAGAAGCATCTGTAAATGACACAAATCTGCTTGCTTTCACAGTTTTTAACAATTTACGGTTACCTCTTCAGCTTAAATTATCCAAGTTATTTACACTTAAAATTCTCAGCGTTGCTATTATTGATTTGAAATGTGATTGTAGCTGCATTAAAAGCAATATCAGGAATTGTATGTTTAGAAAGCCAAAGTAACTGTCTAACATTTGACTGTAGCATAGATTTCTTTGTAGAGGATAAAAGTGAATATCTTTATCTATGCCTATCTATAGTGATTGTTTTTAATACAGGCATAGTCCTTCTGGTATAAAGTGATACCATCATTACCATCCTTTCCGAAGTGAAACTTTTCATCTATTTCACATCCACTAACATGTCCCATTCAAACACCAATAATGCACATTGTCTTGCCCCAAACAGCCAAGCTAGCATACATACTGACTCACCAGATATTAGAGAACAGCTGACTGAGATCTGGGCAGTTCTATGCCTTCAGGGCACAGTGGCATCACCTACCATTACACAATGATGCCACATGGCTTTTTGTAAGTATATAATCAATCAATATTTGGGAATAACTGTGTTCAAAGAGCTGTTACTGATTTCTCAGGCCGGTAAATATTATTAATACTGTTTATTATAAAACAGAGCATTTACTTAAATATTTGTATCTATAAAAAGAATGTATAAACATAATGTCTTAAAATAAATGTTGGATTTTGTCCATTTCATAGTGTGTTATTTCTTGACAAGAATTGTATTTCAATCATTTTTTTTTTTTTAAATCCTCTATGTAAAGATTAAATGAAGAATTGATTACATGCAATTATTTCAGTTAATGCAAAGAAAAAAATAAAATAAATAAATATTTAAAAAATTGAAGCAAATTCTACAAAGATTTACAAAATGACCTTTGCTAATATATAAGAGATTGACAAATTTTATTTCTTAAAGACTGTTTAACTTTAGAGTTTTAACAAACTCCAGTTTGATATACTATCTATAGGATTTGTAGTCGATGTGCTTAAATGCTCTCAGCCTAACAGGCTTCTGAAAGAAAAAAAAAGAAAAAAAAAAAAAAAAAAAACTAAAAGCCGATTTCTTTTTCTTTTCTCATCAAGATTAAAGAAACTTGAGAAATGATATGCCAGGTCTGAACTTTATAGTGAATATGAAGGATACCATTTAAGTAGAGCATGACTCTGGATAGTCCTTGTTGCTCAGAAGGTGGGGAGGAAGGCTGCTTTCAGCCCCATCTATCCTTGCAATTACAGTTCATTATACAGAAGAGCATGCCTCCAATTTTATAAGGGAATATTTCTTAAAATTGGATATCACATTATATAAAAAAAAAAAATTTTCTGATGGTTTCATTTTATCAGTTTTTAGAACATGAAGCTTTTTTCAGCACCCTCCCTGCTTACCTCATAGAACTTCCACATTCCCTATTTAGTCTGTTTCCAAACAAGTTCCTTTCTTAAGCCTACATTATAAATTTATGATATTCTAACATATTTTGGGTGAAAGTCGATCATCTCTGCCATCAAATTCAGTAATTTCTCTAATCAAATTGCAATCACGTTAAACACTAATAGAAATTTAGTGATTTCTATTTTCTTAACATTTAAAACACATTTTCAAACATCAACATTTTTCGGTTCATACTTGGCATCTGGATGTGCAAAAGTCATAAGCACAGAAAGTGAAATTAACATGCCAAGTTCAATCCTCATACAATTCTACTTGGTTCCCTAATACCCTTGGAAAAGGGTGTCTTCGTCCAGCTATGGTTTAAATAGTAGTAACAGACTGGATTCTCTTGCCTTGAGGTGGCAACCAAGAGAAGGAAAACTGAAATCCCCAAAAACTGCTTGACAAGTGATGGGCCCTGTCAGACTATCATGTCACAGTCACTGCTATTATAGCTGCACTACATGTGGTGTACCAACAACAGTAATGGGTTATGGGACTTGATACGATGCAGCATTTGAAAAAAATAAATACTTTCCAGATTTTACACAGAACCCAACTTCAACATTCTTTCATTTTTTTGTACTTTAATTGGTAAATGAGAATTCAGTACAAATTTTTCAAATAATCATACTTTTCCATTCCTTACAAAAAAAAAAAAAAAAAAAATAAAAAATAAATAAATAAATAAAAAAAAAATAAAATAAAATATCCGTTTTCATAGTGACTGCATGACATTAATATTTCTTACCTAGATAATTAGTGCCAATAGATTTTATACAGAAATGTTTATTTATCTAAAGGAGAAAACAAAGTATTGCAGATTGAAGCCAAGAGTAGAAACCATTTTATAATAAGGATAGCCAGAGTCAAATTATTTGGGATGTTTTTGTTTTAACAATCTTTAAGCCATGTAACATTCTTATATTTCCTGTATTATTCAAGACTACTGGAATTCAAATTAATGCAAAGATTTAAAGGCCTGATAATTATGGCTCAATTGATTATAGTACTGCTTTATCTACATGGTTACAATTCTGACAAAGAGGTGAATAACTTTGCATCATCCTATCATCAGTATTCTTGAAGTAGAACAAAAATAGTCACATCATAAATATCAATTTTAGATACAAAAAGCATCTGTTTAAGTTTAAGCATACTTTATACTTTTTTCCAGATTTTCATTGTCTTTTACATCATGATGGACAGCCAAATTGGATTTTTGAATTGCAAATTGAGAGTTAAGGATTTTTTATGCTATTATTTACTGAATGCAAGGCACGAGAGTCATTTAAGGTAGAGGATTACTACTAAATGATGTTTTATGGATATAGGAGGAGATAAGAATTACAGATCATGAAAATATATATGATAGATAATGGTTGATTCTGGACTTAAAAAGGTTAAGATCATTGCAATGAGAGAAGCATCCTCTCAGGAGTCTGTTCCAGTAAACATTGACTCTTGGAAGAAGAAATTCAACTGAAAATTCCTTCTTAGAAATGAAATACAAAGAGAGAATGATGAGGATTCGCTCCTGGGTACATAACAGATTTTAGTTGTAAAGGTCTGAACTAGTAGAACTAAGAAATATATCTTAATAAAACCATTTTGCATGGAAATAGTGACAGGCTTGCAACATTTTGTGGTAAAGAAGTTGTAGAGTGGAAAATAATTTCTATTTTAAAAGGGAGACATTTAGAGACAAGAAGGGAGTTTGACTTCATATATTTTAAGAGAAGTACTTTGATGGTAGAGAAACAGATTGTGGCTAAGATTTTGAGGAATTGGAAAGCAGAGTTTGAATTTCAATAGAGTTTATTATATTCATTTACATGCTAATAACCTTGGGAAAGGTATGACTTCAATGCATTCCCCCCATCTATGGGTAAATAGTAAGACAGAATGGGAAGCAACTCGTCTAACAGAAGGAAAACTGAATTCAAAATCACACCAGCTATAGGCAAATAGTGACCCCCCACTCCTAAACAAAAATAGTATGAAAGTGTAAAAATCCATTTCAATAGTAAAAATACCAGCAACACATTTTATCTGTAGTTGATAGCATACAATTGTGTTCGAAAAATATATTTAGTTGAAGCCATAAGATTATGTTCAAATTATTTAGATTTCAGCGTTAAATAACTTTAATTCTAGTAAACACCTGACTTCATGACAAAGGATCAAAATGAAAAAAAAATAAATAAAAAAAAATAAAAATAAAAAAAAATAAAAAAAATCAATAAAATCTGAAAATAAATGGAGATCCATAATTTGATAAATTTAAAATACATTAATAAAATAAGTAAAGAAGCAATAAAATATATTTTTATCTCAATTCATTTTCTCATCTGATAAATACTCTGTTTTAGCAGTTACAAAAATACTAATTAAATTTGACTGTAGTACACTGCACTCAATTTAAAGGTAGAAATATCAAAACAGGATTTAAAAATTCAACTAAGCATCTTTTTATTAAAAAGAAGCTCACAGTTTTAGTCATTGGTTTTAGACTTCTATAAAAGGATAACAAAATAACCTACTGTATATATTTCTTTTACACCATTTAAAAAAAAAAAAAAAAAAAAAAAAAAAAACACTGTACGAGTTTAACACTACACTCTTAAAAAAAATTTTTCTTATAATAAATAAAATATTCCAAGGCCTACATCTATCATGATGCTCAGATCTAACCACATATTTTAAAGTGGGGAGGAGTAAGCAAATTTGTTAAAATTTGTCTGTGGTCCCAGGTTGCAAATTACCCAGCTGAAACATTTAAGAAATAAGTCAGGTTGAAGAACAAAATAAAATGTTTTTGTATCCATTCATGAAACCTTTACCTGCTGTTTAAGGGTTAAAAGAAACTTCACATGTCCACTATTCGTTTTCTTACTCAACTTCTTAGCAACTGTATGGAAGTAATTTTCACATTAGTCTTTTCAATTAAATTCACCTATGTAAGGTTGTAAAGCCACTAAGATGCAAAGGGTTACTGAGAAAGAATGAGAACATCAACATTAAGGAGTGAGAACAAAAGAGTAAATCAGTAAGACAATAGATAATAATTGACATTGCATTTATCTGGCCACTTCAACTGTAAATTGACAAGACCTTGTTGCTAATCTTCAAAAAGTCTATGTATCAAAGTGAAGAGCATTATTTATTTGTAATATTTACAAAATGTGGCACAAGGCCAAAATGGGGAAAAAGGACGGTCTGTCTGTCTTAACATTAAAGTTAGCAAGCCACAAACACTGACCCAAACATACCACACCAAAACAACACATTCTTACTTACCTTTCTTACTACATCCACCATAATACCTCATTGTCTCTATGAAAGTCCTAACTAATCCCCATATATACAATTCATTGTCTGTTGGAGGAGGAGAGTAAAACAACAATTAACAGAGTGAAGAGCTCATCCGAACAATTATCATAAAAGTATTTGTAGAAAAGAGTAACAGTGAAGCTACCTTATGGCAGTGAGAAAGTAACTGCAAATAAGATGAAAGGTCAGAACCAGCAATATTGCTAATTTTATCAAGATTCTTTATATAGCAGGGACACCAGACTATATATAGCAGCAATATTCGAAGCCTGGGTAAATGGTAACCTTATAGATATGCAAGATAAATTCTGGGGAGAAAAATTGTCTAGCATGACACAATGAGTATCTGTCTATATTTCTGAGATGAGGTATTATGTACACTATTTACATTATTTGGACTACTGTCCTCATATTTATTACAATGTTTCGGCCATTATACGCTCCGGTCTTCTTCAAGTGGTTGGAATTCCGAACTGAACCCTTTATTTCGCTTACTGGGTTCGACTGTTATAGTTCCACGTGACATGTTTAATGGATGCCAGCTATCAGTTATCTTCTGTTAATTTCCTCTCTGAAAGTTCTCCACTGCCTTAAACTCAAGGACACATGTCATAGTGGATAAAGGTGTTAGTTAGATCCAGTGACAGGACCCAAAGAGTGCGAGTTCAATACCCGGTTAAGGCAGTGGAGAACTTTCAGAGGTAAAATTAACAGGAGATAACTGACATCCATTAAACATGGCACGTGGAACTAGAACAGTCTACCCCAGTGAGTGAAATAAAGGGTTCAGTTCAACATTCCAACCACCTCAAGAAGGCCGTAGCGTACAATGGCTGAAACATTGTAATAAATATGGTGACAAAGATGAGGACAATAGTCCAAATAATGTAAATACATGATACAATGAATCAACTTTTCTTTCACAGTTGCCCTAGGCAATGGATTCAATATAGTCTTTCCACTTTATGTCAGCTGAGAATGTTAAGCTGAGGAGGCACAACAAGTCACTCTCCTGGAGTTTAGCATCAGCCATGATTATGGAAGTCAGAAAGGGATCTCTTTATAAACAGTTAATCCTAACCTAAATTAAAGAGCTTATAGATTGAAACAAAATGCCTGGAGTTTTCTGATGGGAACAGTGATGAGGGGTCAACAATGAGCTTTGAATTAAACATTTCAACAGAACACCATTACAAGTTTTCCAACAAATGAAAAAGCAAATTTATCAGAAATAATCAAAGAATTCCATTCAGTCCACAACCCATTTTTTTTGTCAGCCAAGGTATCAATTATTTAATTAGATGAGCTACTCCGCTCCAGATATTCATTTCATGTTGGTCTGTGGAAAACAACTTAATTAGATTTTAATCAATTTCTTGAATTATCAAATAAAACAACTAATATTGAACTTCAATGTTCAAAGTTCATCAGAAATGCTTACAGGTCATAAATCAACATTATTTAGTTTGTTAAAAAGAAAAAAAATATTAAAAGTAAGTATTGAATTAAAAAGAAAACATTCAAAAACATGTTTCCAATTCTATAAATCAGCAGAAAATACCAATTCATATTTGTAATGATGATCCATTTCTGAGTTAAGATCATCAAAAATGAGGCAGTTTGGTAAAAATAATAATGGCTGTTACAAAGAACAAAAATGTTTATAAAAGGTTTCAATTTCTTCTCTAGACGATGACTGGTAATTCAAAATGTTCCCTTTTATCATTTTTTTAAATTTTTTAATCAATTCACTTCTAGCAAGGTGATAACGCCACTAAGACGCAAGAGGTTACTGAGAATGAAAGAGAATGAGAAGACTATAGAAGGAACCATAAACCCAATCCTGAACAGAAAACTAGGGATAAATCTCTTCTGTCCAAACAACCAAGGAGGAGTGTGAACCAGACAATAGGCAAACCTATCTACTCCTATTGATTGAAAATGATTAAAAAAAAATATTAAATCATTTTAAATTGGAAGAAGAGCCATATATATGGTAGTGCTGAAAAATTTTCAGCCTAACCATGAAAGAATTCTGATGTTTGGCCAGTAAAATAGATTTTGGGGATAATGGATCAAACAGAAAACAATCCCAGTTTAACCTTAACTCAATCTATTTAAAATTAATTTTTTTATTAAGATTAATGTTTTTTATTTTAAAGTAAAAAAAAAAAAAAAAATGTGGTTCACTTACCAACAGACTTTCATAAAAATAATGATTTAGTTATGTTAAAAGTAATATTAATTTCTCATTTGACAAGTTACAATAATAAAACAAGTCAGACAGAAACTAAAATATTCTGTTAGAATAACAAATTTTTTTTTCCTTCTCTAAGCAATATTCCAAGCCGCTGATGACAAGTCCAAAAAAATAAATTGACGCTATGAATATTTACTAATCTTTGTTTAGTTTAGTATACAGACACCAAAACACCAAAGAAAACAAAAAGAATTCAACTCACATCAGCTACAAACAAAGCTAGCTTGTTAATCATAACTATAGCAGGAAATCATAATAGTGGCCTAGTGGATAAAAGGCCCGAAGTTGCATCTATGTACTAGTTATGTTTAATCCACACTAATGACTAGAGCTACTGTCTGATTATAGATTATCCTTAGAGTTAGTAATTTACAAATCAACCTCTATAATTATTGCTTAATAAAAAGCAGCATTTTTTTTTATTAATTGCCAAAAGTAAAAATGAAAGACACTGATACAGGGATGTATCAAAATGTGTAACAGAAATAGTAATGGATAGCGACTTGGACTGAGGAATCAGAGAGCCAAGTTCAAATTCCAGTCAAATGTATGAATCCTCTTCTTACCCCCCCCCCCCAGCTATGGGTAAATAGCAGGATAGACTGGGTTCTATATCCTTGGATAGCAACTGGTCTACCACAGAAAAAAATGGTAACCTACTGTGGGGAAAAAAATCTGCCTTGTCAGTCATGTATCACACATAACTGGCTGATTGCAGTGATTTTGTTTTCTCTACAAAACTAAAAAATATAATAAATATTGTTAGATCATCATAAGAATACCACCACCAGATCATTATATATATATATATATATATATATATATATATATATATATATATTCCAGTGGGTCTAAAACTGAACATATGGTGAGAGGAAGGAAACTAAAACAGTTGTTTCAATTAATTTGCATAAGGGTTTATGGATCATTGGTTGCTGAACAAGATTTTTGCATTAAATTCTAAGGAAAAATTCTCCATTTCTCATTGGCTTTGCAAGCCATCCATTTCACAAACACTCGGGAATTTTCACTCAGACACAAAGTAAAAGTACAGAACATAAAATGCCTGAAGGTTATTTTTTGCATTAATCTGGACAGATGAAATAAGTCACATTTTAAAGTGTAGAATGTAAATTGTAGAGACAAGAATCACAAAGCCTGAGATCATTTACAGAAGATTTATTTTCTAGAGAAATAATTCCAGACATTGGAACAGATTTTTCTCAAAGAAAATCTTGTAGCAATGTAAGTTCCAAATAAGTCATCAACAAGAGTTTCATATCAATCACAAATTGTGGCACCAGGAAATGATGTATGGATTAAAAACCTGATCAGTAGGAGACAGAATTAGGTTTAAAAGTGTCAGAGTTAAAAAGAAGTCTTCAAACAATATTTAATGTTTATTTGTATCAAGCAAACATGTTTCATAAGAAATTCCTAGGAATTATCATTTACATTTGGACTAATATCCTCATCTTCATCATTATCACAAATGTTTCATCCATTGTATCCTGCTACTTTTTGCAGTGTTTGTTGATCTGAGTAACCTTCAAGGAATCTTTAAGTCAACCCTTTATTTAATCAACAGGCTTAGGCTGTTCTTGTTTCACTGTCTATATCTACAGTCATTTAGTTTTGTTCTGTAGACTAAATGATTTGAAATTCCCAGAAGGTTATCCAGACTGGCAGACAACTGAAGAAATGCGGAAATTAGTCCAAAGGCAAATAATGTATGCAAGAAGAATTTACATGTTTTAAATCTATAGATCAAATATTTTACAGCTATTTTTTTATTTTTTTTTTTATTTCATACATTTTCAAAATATCTGAATTGTTTGTACAAAGATTATGTCCAATAGAAGGATAAAATTAGTTTTGGACTATAAAATCCCATCACACAACTAAGTAAATGCCATAAAGATGAAGAAAATGAGAATTATTATCAAATGTCAAATTTCAAAACATTGCTATCAATTTATTTTGGTTGAATAATGTCAACTGCAAACCGAGATTTGAAATTCAAACTTTTTTTTTTTTTTTTTTTTTTTTAAGAAAAGCCTGTGAATTTCACAGAATGAATTTATAGACAACCAGAAAGAAATATATTTACAGATTCAGGGCCTCGTTAAAATATTATTTAGCCAATGACAGTCAGTTATGTGCCATGCATGATACACGCTCATTGTGATCAAGTATCTTTTGAGACATAACTGACAAGGCAAATTTTTTCTCCCAGTAGGGTGCCATTTCTTTCTGTGGTAGACAAGTTGCCATCCAAGGTTATAGAACCCAGTCTGTCCTGCTATTTACCCATAGCTGGGGTGGGGGGAGAAGAGGATTCATACCTTTCCCAAGGGTATTAGCATGTAAGTAAGTAAATGCAATGGATTTGACTGGAATTCGAACTCGGCTCTCTGATTCCTCAATCTGAGCTGCTATCCATTACTCCACCATGCCTCTTGACCTAAGGGTCAGATCTGCATAAATATAGCTGATTGGAGCCATAGTAATTAGTCAGAATAATAAGTCTAAAGATTATAAACCCATTCTAAATAACCCACCAAAAAGTGAAGAAATTTAAGGAGAAAAAAAAAAAAAAAAAAAAAAAAATCAAATTATGTCATTAATTTCACAATTAGTAGATTATTGTTCAAGCTGTCTAATATGTTTATTATTCATTTGTTTAATGAAGCATTCTTACATTAATGAGTTTTAAATTTTCATTTTTTAAGTGATAAATATCTTTTCACTTGAATCAACAACTGAGGAAAAAATAAATAGAAAATCCAACAGATTAATAATCTAATGCTTTTATTCAGGAAAATTAATGACAAAGCCAAAAGGAATTATCATAGAATCAGATAAAAACTATTCTAGGAGTTATGCTGTCCACCTTATTCTTGTCACTATTTGTTCAGAAAAGCCGAGAATTAAGAAGGCCATTGTTAGAGAGAGTATTGAAGGAACAGAAGACTAGGTAGAGGAAACAAAGATGTTTATTAAATACAAAGAATGGAAAAACTTGAATAAATCAAATACTACTCAAATCCTATTCTAACGTTGTTATTTGCCCATATTTATAAGTAGGTGCAGTCCATTATTACTGTAGTAGGGAAGAGCAGGAAGTATAGTCCTACTCAGCAACACAATTGAAATTCACAATTCTAACCAATTGTATAAAATACTGAGATCAGACAAATTTCTGTATCTTGCTCACCTAGAGCTAAATCTAAGCAGGTGAAAGACACTTGAATATTTCCCAACACTAGTGGCCAGTGATTAAGCACAGATAGAATTTAAAATACCAATTTTCAAAGCATATAATCTCCTCTTAGAAGACTGGTACAATGAAATCTTTCTAATACTATATTTAGCCTTATCCCCAATGTCACTTATTGGTATTTACATATGATGAAGTTTGCTTGGTGTCTGAGGTAGTGGGGGATCAAAGCTAGGCTTTTAACGCACAAAAGAAAAAAAAAATTTAAATAAAGTAGGTATATTTTGCCTATTTAGAAGATTAACCAGATAATCATTTTGCTCCTTTGTCCTTGTGTCAGACAAAGTTTTCATGGGAGCAGAAATTTATGAACTCACTCAACTAGAGAAATAGTCATAAATAATAAACCAAGCATGCAACTTTCAGAAACCAAAAAACAAAGACATCACAATATATGCAAACTCTAAATCAAGCAATAGTTGTTGTCCCAAGGGACTAGAAGCCTGGGTATTGTTCATTGAATGGGAAGAGGATTTCTGGTAAAGTAAGCAAGAACAGTGATTATTGGCAAAGAACATTGACTACTCCCAAGGAAGGATACACTATAGCAGAGGGCCATCACTAAATGAACAAGCAATATATATAGGCTGAAGATTACGACTTCATTTTGAAAATAAAAACTGCCAATATTATCAGGGGTAGAAAATGAACACAAAACAACAAAAAGAACAAGAGGAAAATGACTACAGTAGCAGCCATATGAAGAAAGAAAAAAGAAAAACTGAAGAAAAAATAAAAAAAATAAACAAAATTAACAAATGAGCTTACCAATTATTGAATTATGTTCTCTTCTTGGGCAATGTCAAAATCAATTCATAAAAATTGCCTCCTTATCTTTCAAACAAACTCTATAATTTACCAATTGTCAGTGTGATGCTGACTATAAAGGTAGGACCACTCAACTTCTAGAAAAAAATGCCCAATATATATCAGAAAAGGTCAAATAGAAATTTTGCATAGGTGTTTTGTTTACATCCAGGTCTGTAATTTCAGAACATTAAAATATTAAATTAGAAATTAGGAATTTCCTTTTTTGAGTGGATCACATTCTATCACTTGAAAGTCTATGAAACAATTTGTATTAACTCAAGACAACTAACTTTATACAAACAAAAGGATTGTTTGTTAGGTCTCAACATTATCTGTTTATAGACATAGCCATATTGATATATTATTGATGTACATGTATTTTCTTTCTTTATGCTTCCTCTTTTTAGTCTGTGTGCAAAATATTTTAATTTCCTTGATTGAATTCTGATTAGTGTGGCATGACAACTGGTTAGTGCAATCTATAATATTTTTTTTCTATTTTCATTATTTTCTTTTCATATTGCCAACTACAGTAGTTGAGGTTTTCTTCTTGACTCTTAATTATGTTTTTATTGCATTGAGAAAAGCCAGAGGTTTAAAGACAAAAATCTCCAAATAATTTTTCCCCAATTTTAATATTTGCAAAAGATGGTGGTGGTGGTAAGAATCATCCACAGAACCATTTGCGTGTATAATGATAATTATTGTCTGCAGAGCAAGAGTTTTGCATTAAATTCTAATTTCTTCAAGATTCTTTCAAATAAAAGGTTATGAATTCCTCAAATTATAGAGTAAATCATTCCACACACAATTATTTTCCTTCTTAATTTCATATTAGAATCAAAAGGTTTTTTGATTCAATAAGAACCAATGTTTAAAATGGTGCTGAAAATATTTAGATGATGCCTAATCAAGGCAAAATATTACTACTACTACCACCACCATATAGTCCAATAAAAGGCACTTTTGATTTTTAGAATCAAATATAAAAATAATACTAAAGCAAATCCATATACAAATCTAGAAAACACTGATTAACCATTTCAGTACTGTAGAGATTTGAGGTAAAGGAAAGATTTTATAAGAATAGGTAATATCTTAAATACTTTTAAATTAAATATTATCAATTATTGTTTCTTTCATCTTAATTGCTTTCTCGACTATCATTTTGGTACCATTAAAAAAAAAAAAAAAAAATAAAAAAAAATAAAAATAAAAATAAAATAAAATAAAATAAAAAAATAAAATAAAATAAAAAAATAAAAAAATCAGCCATAAAGACTAAGCTCAGCTTTTTTCTTCAGTTTAACAGCTGCTTGATTTTTTGAACTGGGAACAAATCTAACCATGGCTTTATTTTTCACTCCACTCCGGTGGGGTGGGGGAATGGCTAGTGAAAGCTTTATTCTTTTTGATCAACATTATAGAATGATAATCTAAGTATTTCAATGTCTTTTGATTGTGATGATCATCAGTGGGGACTCCAATGCTGCATCAACAGACTAAATCTAAAACATTTTTTTTGTGTGTGCATTATTTTAGTGAGGGGGTTGAAGGAGAATGAGAGTGATGTGTGTGAGAGAAGTAGTAGTAGCAAGGAGGAGGAGACATATCAGTAAGTCAGCTATCTATTATCCTCTCCATAAGTATGGCATCTTCCTGCTAAAACACAAAGTAATCTGAGAGAAGAAAGTCTGGACAAGCATCAGAGCTATCGACTTATCTTGCTGCAACCGTACTGCACACTTTCATGAATTTGTAAATCTTATATCAAAATTTAGATAAAAACAATCTGTTAATGTCAGGATTCCACACCCATAAGGTGCAAACCAATGCCACTCAGTTCCAGTTGTTTTGGATTTTAGTCCAAGCCAGTACAAGAGGGTTTGGAATTACATTCACTATGATTATTATGTTGTCCTATCTAGCCTACACAGAATTGTTTGCAATTGAAAGCAACTGAAATTAGAACAAAAGAAATAAAAATCAAAAGTTAACAAAAAGCAGCCAGACATTTTCTTTAACAAAAAGAGCTGTGGCCTACAATTTTTATGGCAGTAAGCATTAAAGTTATTAGCAGTAAAAAAGTTTGATCCTTGATCCTGATATTAGAAGCCAAAGTTTATAAAGACCAAACAACCATGTCAAAAAATTGTTTAAAGTGACTTCATGAACTAGAAGTGAGACCATTCACATCAAAAACATGCCAACACTAGTAATTTTTTTATTGACAAATTTACCAAATTAAAAATTAATTAAGTAACTGTAGTGTTCTTTTTCTTCACTGTAAATAGATTCTCCAAAACACATGAAGCTCATATCAATGCTAAAAACTTGACAATTTTCTATGGCATCCCACAGTGAAAACAAAATTTATCAATCCAAGAAAAGATCTGAAACATTTTCATCATAATTCTTTTCATAATATCAAACTGACAATTTTCCAAAAATAGTGACTGTAAATTTGGATAGTATTTATCAATAGTCATAGACACTTGTTCATCTGACTCAAAAACACAACTGGTAAGCAATCTTTAAGCTAACAAAGAGCTTCCCCAGGAGAAGGCAACTGGAGTTGAAATGTGCCCAGAAAAAAAAAGTCAATGAAGTTGGTAAGAGGCAAGACTGACCTACAATGAAGTTTTGTTATTGAGTTTATGCCTAGAAAATGAAGAGCAAATAGGATGTTGGTAGGGGAAGAGTGTAGTGTTCTTGTCTAGATGAACTACAATTAAAACAAGTTGTGGTGAGAGTGCAAAAAGAAACAGAATCTATTTTATTAGGGATGATCCTTTTTTCATTTTTTTTTTTTTTTTTAGTAAAAAAAAATAAAATAGTGAATCATACAAGATCAAAGAGCTTCCCCAACCAATAAAGGGTATGATATCTCCAGAAATGGGGAAACAAAAAAAAAAAACAAATAAATAAAAGTGAAAGCTTTAAATAACATAGTAATTTGAGAAACAAATTAAATTTTCACAAAATGCTTAAAAAATAAAATAGAAAATAAAACAAAATTATATATATATATATATATATATAACACAACATATTAAACAATATACGGACAAGACAGTGATGATAGTCTGTCAATGTTTAAATGTCCTGTTTGTTGCTGTAAAGGTTGTTCAATTTTCTATTTCAATGTGCCTTCTCACAAGGCTACATTTGTAATTCCAAGTATTGATATTATTGTGGGCTGCTGGATCATTCTCATCAGAGAGAGAGAAAAAAAAGAGAGAGAAAAAAAAGAGAGAGAGAAAAAAAAGAGAGAGAAAAAAAAAGAGAGAGAAAAAAAAGAGAGAGAAAAAAAAGAGAGAGAAAAAAAAAGAGAGAGAAAAAAAAGAGAGAGAAAAAAAAGAGAGAGAAAAAAAAGAGAGAGAAAAAAAAGAGAGAGAAAAAAAAGAGAGAGAAAAAAAAAGAGAGAGAAAAAAAAGAGAGAGAAAAAAAAGAGAGAGAAAAAAAAGAGAGAGAAAAAAAAGAGAGAGAAAAAAAAAGAGAGAGAAAAAAAAGAGAGAGAAAAAAAAAGAGAGAGAAAAAAAAGAGAGAGGAGAAAAAAAAGAGAGAGAAAAAAAAAGAGAGAGAAAAAAAAGAGAGAGAAAAAAAAGAGAGAGAAAAAAAAGAGAGAGAAAAAAAAGAGAGAGAAAAAAAAGAGAGAAAAAAAAAGAGAGAGAAAAAAAAAAGAGAGAAAAAAAAGAGAGAGAAAAAAAAGAGAGAGAAAAAAAAGAGAGAGAAAAAAAAGAGAGAGAAAAAAAAGAGAGAGAAAAAAAAGAGAGAGAAAAAAAAGAGAGAGAAAAAAAAAGAGAGAGAAAAAAAAAAAGAGAGAGAAAAAAAAAAGAGAGAGAAAAAAAAGAGAGAGAAAAAAAAGAGAGAGAAAAAAAAAGAGAGAAAAAAAAAGAGAGAGAAAAAAAGAGAGAGAAAAAAAAAAAAGAGAGAGAAAAAAAAAGAGAGAGAAAAAAAGAGAGAGAAAAAAAGAGAGAAAAAAAGAGGAGAAAAAAAGAGAGAAAAAAAAAGAGAGAAAAAAAAGAGAGAAAAAAAGAGAAAAAAAGAGAGAAAAAAAGAGAGAAAAAAAAAAAAAGAGAGAAAAAAAGAGAGAAAAAAAGAGAGAAAAAAAGAGAGAGAGAGAGAAAAAGAGAGAAAAAAAGAGAGAGAAAAAAAGAGAGAAAAAAAGAGAGAGAAAAAAAAAGAGAGAGAAAAAAAGAGAAAGAAGAGAGAAAAAAGAGAGGAGAAAAAAAGAGAGAAAAAAAGAGAGAAAAAAAGAGAGAAAAAGAGAGAAAAGAGAGAGAAGAGAGAGAGAAAAAAGAGAGAGAAAAAAGAAAGAGAGAGAAAAAAGTGAGAGAGAGAGAGAAAAAGTGAGAGAGAGAGAGAAACAGTGAGAGAGAGAGAGAAACAGTGAGAGAGAGAAACAGTGAGAGAGAGAGAGAGAAACAGTGAGAGAGAGAGAGAAAACAGTGAGAGAGAGAGAGAAACAGTGAGAGAGAGAGAGAAACAGTGAGAGAGAGAGAGAACAGTGAGAGAGAGAGAGAAACAGTGAGAGAGAGAGAAACAGTGAGAGAGAGAGAGAAACAGTGAGAGAGAGAGAGAACAGTGAGAGAGAAGAGAAACAGTGAGAGAGAGAGAGAGAAACAGTGGAGAGAGAGGAGACAGAGAGAGAGAAACAGTGAGAGAGAGAGAGAAACAGTGAGAGAGAGAGAGAAACAGTGAGAGAGAGAGAGAAACAGTGAGAGAGAGAGAGAAACAGTGAGAGAGAGAGAGAAACAGTGAGAGAGAGAGAGAAACAGTGAGAGAGAGAGAGAAACAGTGAGAGAGAGAGAGAAACAGTGAGAGAGAGAGAGAAACAGTGAGAGAGAGAGAGAAACAGTGAGAGAGAGAGAGAAACAGTGAGAGAGAGAGAGAAACAGTGAGAGAGAGAGAGAAACAGTGAGAGAGAGAGAGAAACAGTGAGAGAGAGAGAGAAACAGTGAGAGAGAGAGAGAAACAGTGAGAGAGAGAGAGAAACAGTGAGAGAGAGAGAGAAACAGTGAGAGAGAGAGAGAAACAGTGAGAGAGAGAGAGAAACAGTGAGAGAGAGAGAGAAACAGTGAGAGAGAGAGAGAAACAGTGAGAGAGAGAGAGAAACAGTGAGAGAGAGAGAGAAACAGTGAGAGAGAGAGAGAAACAGTGAGAGAGAGAGAGAAACAGTGAGAGAGAGAGAGAAACAGTGAGAGAGAGAGAGAAACAGTGAGAGAGAGAGAGAAACAGTGAGAGAGAGAGAGAAACAGTGAGAGAGAGAGAGAAACAGTGAGAGAGAGAGAGAAACAGTGAGAGAGAGAGAGAAACAGTGAGAGAGAGAGAGAAACAGTGAGAGAGAGAGAGAAACAGTGAGAGAGAGAGAGAAACAGTGAGAGAGAGAGAGAAACAGTGAGAGAGAGAGAGAAACAGTGAGAGAGAGAGAGAAACAGTGAGAGAGAGAGAGAAACAGTGAGAGAGAGAGAGAGAAACAAGTGAGAGAGAGAGAGAACAGAGAGAGAGAGAGAGAAACAGTGAGAGAGAGAGAGAAACAGGAGAGAGAGAGAGAAACAGTGAGAGAGAGAGAGAAAACAGTGAGAGAGAGAGAGGGGAAAACAGTGAGAGAGAGAGAGAAACAGTGAGAGACCGAGACGAG
>OZ010579.1:7049582-7239582 GCA_963932145.1 Acanthosepion lycidas
TCGATTAAAGCATTATTTAAAATATATCACTACTAAATTAGCTGCTAGGTCTTATTTTACAGTTGAAATGGTTAGATGTAACCATAAGTTATATGCTAACAGTTTCTTCTCTCACACTTCTCACTTGTGGAACACTTACAGTTTCTTGCTTTCCAGTCAACATTGCTCTTAAAAAAATTTAAATGCAATGTCAACTGTTATCTTAATTATTAGGTTGGTGCAAAAATAATATCGTTTTTTGACGTTAAAAAATACATCAAAAAAACGATAATATTTTTGCACCAACCTAATATCTATCTTAATAGTTCTTAATTCTTGCTCTTTTATTATTCTCTTTCCTTAGCATTTTTCTCTCATGTTCTATCACACTCAGTAAACCCTTACATCCTAGTGGCTTTATTGCCTTGCTTGGAGTGAAATGATTAAAAAAAAAATATTAACTATTTATAAGAATTCTTGAATAAGAATTTCATCTCTTATTTTAGTCAAGTTTCTTTGTAGTTCCTGTTGAATTTGAATGATTAAGTTATGTAACCCTTTTGGTCTGGGTACAAAGACAGTCACTTGAAAGAGGCTGGAAAATATAATGGCCAAAACATAAGTAACTCATCTTATTGATCATTTTTCTTAGGAGATCAATAGATTTAAATTTAAAATTTGTTCATTTTGCATTTTTTTTTCCTTGTTTATATTAGTCAATTCATTATTTTGTACTGTCCATGCAAGGTTGAAAAAAAAAAAAAAAAAAAAAAGATAAAAATAAAATAAAATAAAATAAAATAAAAAATTAAAAAAAATTCTAGTCATGTCCTGACATGGAGACAAGGGCAGAAAAGAACTCACCAACCCTTAATCCCAAAAAATAGACCTCAGTTAAGATGACAGGGTAAAAGGAATTTGTTTTGTTTTTTTTAAGATAGTTGGCCAGAGAAAGTGATTGTTCGCCAAAAATATACTTTTCAGTTGAAATAGTCAACTTAATTTTTCAAAAAATTTCTATATTTATTCAGTCTAATAGACTACTTCAGTTCTATCCTTCTAACATCTCCACCTAAACTCTGAAAGTTTATTTACTGTTTATTCATTTATTATTTTTTTACTCAACAGAAGCAGATAAGTTCACCTATTGTCCAATTCACATGCATCACCTGGTCTTTTGAACAGGAGTAGAGGTTTATCCCTTTTTCCTGTTTAGGAACAGGTTTCTTGTTCCTTCTAGACTTCTTTCCTTCTTTCACCTTAGTGGCATTATCGCCTTGCTTTGGCATGATGCCTTTTACTCTACCTCGAGTGACTCTTGGGCCTTGTACAGAGTAAATATGAATGAACAAAAAAAAAAAAAAAAAAAAAAAAAAAAAAAAAAATCAAGATGAAATGCTAGTCAAAATAGCAAAGCAGATATTTATTCAAGAATGCTTCCACTTTTCTTAAATGTGATTTAATACAAATTTAACAGACTTTATTCTAAAACAAAAAAATCACTTCTACAAAATATGGAGTTTGAATTCTTAAGCTCAATTTAAAAACAATATGAGCAACAATCAATACAAAAGCTGCTTATATGAGATTTGAAAAATTAAATCAACTTTATGAACCCTGAGAAAAACTAGACAATTAAAAAAATACAATTCAGAAATTGCAATTTTATATTTCAACCCAGAATGAGCACAAATATAATTTTGGAAGTAATATGCAAGTGTTTATTTCTTGGCATGCCTGAATTAAGAAATAAATTATTGGTTTGGACCATTGTAAGATTTCTAAAAAATACATTTGAAGGAGATTGTGCACAAGAGGTTTCAGGGATATTCTAAAGAATTAATAGAAACAAATGACATTCTGGAACACAATAGAAACATTATTCAAAAAATCATTTCAATTTCTACCTGAATTTCTGGAATGAAGAGCTATTTACATGCGGATTATTGTTCATATCTTTGTTGTTGTTGTCACAAAGTCTCAGCAGTTGTGTCCTCTAGTGAACAAAGATGGAGGACAATAGTCTGCAAGTAAATAAATCATGTCAAAATTATCTCCCTTGATCACTCCATTTTGTTCAATAAGTTCTTCACTCCTCATATATGGGATTGCTTTCTTTACACTACTAATATGTGTGTTAAGCACAGATAAAATTCAAAATGACATCACAAGTTACAAACCAATCTTTATTGGCCATCTATTGCCATTTTTAAATGTTGACGAACTATTATCACAAGAATGATTTTTTTTTTTTTTTTAGATCTTTGCCTTAACAGTCATCACAACTAATCAATTCAAATTCAGCTCAAAATGATCAACACACCCACTTACACAACCAGAGGTTTTAAAAAAAAAAAAAAAAAAAAAAAAAAAATGAAAATTGGTTAATGTTGTAATATAATTATCTTTATTTTCATTTTTCTTCAAGCAAATCAAGATTGGAAACATTGTCATTCTTAGAACCAGGATTTAATGAAATCTGATGACACCTCCAATTAACCTTCATTAGACTAAACTAAAAAGGTGCAAGGTGCTCTCTCTAACCTATACCAACAACAAAAACTAAAATACTTCATTACAATTCTCATCTAGCAATATTTTATCTCACTGTCTTGTATGTCTAATGGTAATATTTCCTTATAAGGAAACAGTTGACATTCATTGAACACCCAGTGTCACTTTCTGTTGAAATTTATAAAATTTCTCTTAAAACAATTTCTAGAAAATAGGTTTCTCAAGTTCAGTAATTGTAATTGCTATTTCCAGTACTGATGGACATTTCCTTCCTAACCTTTTGTTTGAAGTCATGTGAAATATCAACATCTTCATTATGTCCTTATCCTCTCCAAGTTACAGGTGCTATCCATTTTAGCTGTTGCTGCCATTGAAAGTCCTCAAGTGATGTTGTTTCTGTTACTTAGTATAGTTCTTTGTGATTCTGTAGCACCAGTTCACAAGGTTTGAAGAAGGATGGTTCACTCTAAGACCACCAGGCCTCATTTCCTTGAAGTCATTTTTTTAACACTGATCTGAGAAAGCAATTGACAGTTTAGATATTTCTGAAAGATTTTGGCACCATGCATAATATCTAATTGAACGTCTCAATCTGATGAGGCTATTTAGAAACATGACTCAAGTTTTAGGTTAATCTTTTGGTTTTGTAGCCATTTACTGTTTGGGGGCAGAACTACCTCTAGTATAGCCTATTTCATTTTAGATTTCTTCATCTCCTATACTAAATTTTTTGTAATTGATCTGTACTCCGGGATTTCAGATACTGAATTTTTATGATGGATTCCATGTTGGTGCCATCACTGCTTTCATTCTAATTCCAGGTCATAATTTCTATTTTTATTATTTAATTCTGCTATCAGACAACAGGAACTACAAAGAAACTTGACTAAAATAAGAGATGAAATTCTTGAGACACTCAATGAGGAAAGAACACTTTGATAATTTAACACTCACAAGACACACTGAAGGCATGATAAACTGAAGGAGATAGCAAGCAACCTACAAGTGTTTGATATAGATACAAGAACAAGTATTGACAAAGGATCATAAAGGAGAGTGTTACAGAGAACAAAAGGCAGGAAGCTGTGGAGACCCATGATCACACAATCTGAAGAGACAGCACAGAGAATGAACTTATGTTCGTAATAATGTATTATTGCCTTTATAGTATGAAGAAATGTGCGAAAACCCCAGGCTAGAGCTAAGCCAAGTATCAACATAGTGGGTTTACAAGTTCAAAAAGAGTCGATAACTTCCAAATTCCCACAAGAGATTTCATGTGGCACTACCATATTCATCTTATTTCTTCCAGACAATTCCCTTCAGATTTCCCATCCTTTCACCATTTAATCAAAAAGATGTCATTCCTTTTGCCAAGTGGTATTTAAAGAACTCAAGCAGAACAAAACCAACACAGACAACATGGTTGATTTAATCCAGATCTACACCTGCCAATATTTAGCACTCATCTGTAAGAGCTGAATTTTCCCATCTTCTCATTGGATAATTAAGATTTCATTCCAGCTTTTGTTGAGCAGCAACACTTCAGTAATAAAGACAAATTAATTCTTAATAAAAATCATTTACTTTTGAATAATTCTGTATGTTTATTAGAGTGATGTTTTATCAGACACACACAGAGTGCAAGTGAAAACGCCAAGAAACTTAAGCCACAAAAAAAAAAAAAAAAAAAAAAAAAAAGAAGGAGAATGGTGGGGTTGTATATATACTTTACACCCAATATAAAAAAAATTAACTTGATCTTCATTTATCCTGCAACTGACAGTTTTTGTACACGAAATCTTGTGTGTGTGTATGTATATATATATAAAGTATATATAAAAGAGATATAATTATTTACCCGCTGACCCACGCAGCAAGATGTGGCACAAAGCCAAGTTTAAAGTGGGGTATTCAAGCCCATAGGCTCAGGCAAAAATTCCCTATAGACCACGTAGAAATGGAGTCAGTTTCCCAGAGACGAGATTCTGCCCTTCGTCTGGGGGATACCCTCTGACATAAGCCAGGTAAATATAAAAGATATATATGTACCCGTAATCTTAAAGCAGTAGGAAAGGACCAGAAGTGCTTTCTGTATGAATGGTTAACCTATTGAAACATAAATAAGGCAAGAAATACACTGTAACAGTGAGAATCAGTTATTTCCCCAAGTGTTACAGTACATTTCTTGCCTTATTTAATTGTAATGTATAGAAAAATATTCATCAATATGAAAGGATTATGATAAAAATAAGGAAACAATGTAATTTATTCAATCAGAAATGCCTAAAAGAGAGTTTACTGCTTAAATATATATATATATATTTAAAGATATGTTTGGTGGTACAAAATTTTATCACTGCCATGAGAAGAGAAAAATTAGTTTTATTATTACCACTCATGATAAGTAAAAATAAAAAACGGGCTAGCTAACCAGTTTCGTACCTCGCTCAACAGAGCTAAATCAAGGTAAATAGAGTAAATTATATAATAAAAAAGAAGAACAATGGACAAAGTTTATTGTTGGAAAAAATATTTAAATGGTAATTAGTTGGAGGCCTAATATAAAGTCCTTCTGTTTACAAAGAGAAGACTTTAATGATATATATATATATATATATATATATATATATATATATATATGCTCTGTATATTTATTTATTTATATATATATATATATTTTTACAGCAAAAAACAAAATACTATGTTCCTGAAAGACGAAATGCATCACAATTAAACTTTTCCCCACATTGTATGTACGTACAGATAGATAGTGCCTTTAATTTATATATGCAGGTGGACTGGGATAGAAAGCTGTTAAAAAAAAAACAAACAAAAAAAAACCCAAAACAAACAGGTTTAATAATGAGTTCATAAATTAATTTATATCATCTTTATTACCATACTACTGACTTTCAATACCTCAATCTAAGCAACTTGAAAAATGTACCTTATATGATAACAGTATACGTCTTACCACACACTACCGACCTCCATATATATATATATATATATATATATATATATGGGTGTGTGTCTAAACACATACACCAACCAATAGATTTGCCTTTAATTCAGAAAAATTAAATTCTTCTATAAGTGATAAAGTTCTTTTTTTTCTTTACTTTGTAATTTTTTTCTTTTATGTCAAGTCTGCATATCCTTGTAATATCTGTGTCTTTCAATTATTGTAAAAGAAACATCACACACAGAGGCAGGCAAGATTTTTTTTCTTCCAATCCCTTTTATTTATTTTCAACAAGGCAAAAAAAAAAAACTGAATATCAACTTCCAGAAGAGTTCCTTACCAAACAAGGGAAAAAACCTGCAGCTAAATTTGTTTTATTATTATTATTATAAATCAGATTTATTTATCTGTACAATTCATTTATAAAGACTACTTTTTTTTTTCTTTTTACAATGGTCATATGTAAACAACAATCACAGCATTTACTCTGAACCATAAATTTTTCAATTTAAAAAAATATTTCTATATTTTAATAAATGGTAACTTGTTATCATGACTGAAAAGTGGACATTAAATTTAGAGTTATTTGTACTCATTAATACTAGAAATCAATTTCCATTAAGAGCACAAACATTTTACAAATCAGTTCAGTGCCATAGATCAAGCAAAGAGCTTAGTACATTGATATTACAAAGTAATACAAAAAAATCAACACACAAGAATGATTATCAAGGGACAAAGATACATTCTCAGTTTAGCAAGAAAACTGAAAGGCAGCAAAAAACAATTGTTGAAAAATAAGCAGATATAAAAACTCAAAGAAAAACAAAACTTGCTCAAGAGCAGATGTTTATATCTTGGGTACTCTCCAATTTCACAGAAAAACAGGAATTTAACACAACAAATTTAAGAAAATTAATGAAATTTCCTGGAAATTCTCAGCAACATGAACACTAAAAGGAATCAGAAAATGGTCAGAGACATTTGTATTTCTAAATGGAATGAAGTGGTAAAAAATAAGCAACATTTCCTCAATTCCAAACAACAACTTGGCAACATCTTATCACAGTTTTGAGGATTTTTTTGTTGCGACTGAAGTGAAAGTGAAAGTAAATTCTAAATAGAGAACCTGGAGTGCAACCTTTTATTTAGCATTTATTAAAATGGAGATATGTTAATGAATTCTAACAGGACTATAAACTTCAAAAAGATATTTTGCACTGTAAGATAAATATAAAAGGCTGTATCCATTTTCGTCTTTCTTTTAAAATAGAGATAGTTTACCTACTTCTGGATTTCTTTCTTGATATGCTCGCAAAATTTTATGTGAAATATAATATATTTTACATGCAAAATTTTAATTTTGCATACACAAAAAAAAAAAAAAAAAAAAAAAAAAAGACATTTGATTCAAGTTAAAAAAAGATGAGGCATTGCAAAAGTTTCTTCCAGAATCTCTCCAAAAAAATAAAAAATTGGTTTATGGATCATTTCTTTTGGTGTTCATATATAAATTGCTCTTTTAGGGATAAGGGTGGAAAATGTGAATATTTTACAACCTTTTCAAAATGAACACCACTGACAATATACTGACAAAATATCCCTCCCCATGGGCAGTAGAATTAGAACAGCCTAACCCTATAGATTAAATAAAGAGTTTAGTTTGAATTTCCCTGTAGGCTACCCAAATTGACACAATTGAAGTCCAGAAGGTACAAAACAATAGCCAAAACATGGTAAAAATGAGGAGAATCATCCCCATGTAAATAGTGGGAATAATATTTTTGCTGTTTATTTCTCCCTCACTCCATTTTTATATTTACTCAACCATTTTGTAATTGAAAATGCTTTCTAAATTGAAAAAAAAAAAAAAAAAAAAAAAAAAAAATTATAAAATATAGAACAAAAATCATGAAAAAAATAGTGTTTAGTGACCAAATGGTTGTGTATGGCCCACCAATGTCAAATGTCAATATCCAAGCAAAGATCGTTGCCAAAATATTTCTATTTTAAAAATCAAACACGCCATCACTATCTGGGAAATTGGCAAAACTGTTCCATCAGTCTACAGAGGTGACATCAGAGAAAGATATGAAAAGCCTTTAACATTTTGGTATTATGTTAACAAGATACTGTAATCCATCTAAATATATGAGCCAACAAATTAGAAGACTTCTATGACATCCACAACTTTACATTGTTGCCCTCATCTTTATTTTCATCTTCACAACATTTCAGCCATTGTACACTTGCCTTCTTCAGGTGATATACATTGGAATTTTGAACCAAACCCCTTATTCCAGAAGAAGGCTGCAGTGTACAACTGTCGAAACATCATGAACATGACAATGAAGCTGAGGACCACAGTCCAAACAATGTAAATAGCTACAATACCTCATCTCAAAAATAAAAACATATCCACAACTTTGCTTAATGAATAACAAATTATGCCACAAAGTAAAAATAATACAGTAATAGACTTCAATCCAAAAATAGTACAAGTGCTCCTAAAGCTCATTCAATATTTTGTACAAATCTCCAACCATCAGGTAACAGGAAAAAAAAAAAAAAAAAAAAAAACCCTTAACTTGACATTCCAATTGATTATTTTTTCAAAGGTCCAAAATAATAACAATTGTAATAATAACAATAACAAACAAATAAGAATGAGGGCTTGATGATATTTCGATTGGTAAGTTATTTTGAATGATCATAAAAGGATGCACTTAATAATATGGGCCACTTTCTTACCCAATATTCCAAATAGTAGGCTGGTGGAAAAGTCAATACTTTTGTCCAGTTGCTATCATACAGAAGAGATGAGGTGAAGGAGAAAAGGAAGTTTTCAAGCTATATGACCACCACCCTCCCTCCTACCTACCAAACGATGTTAGCAGCAGCAGCTAATAAAAGCTGCTTGTAGAAACATCAAAATGTCTCACTTGCTGGCCATCATGCCCCACCCAACAACATACAACCTCCTCCCCAGCAAACATTACCCAACAGACAGAAACTTTTGCATCCTTAATGCACTGATTGGATGCAGTTAAAAGAAATGACTAGATTTCTTGATTATAATTTAATGGACCCATTTCAATTTTTTAGCTTTTGCTTGAAGAGATTTTCTAGTGTGTCCATGAAGATATTCTTATGAAAATGTTATACAAAGAGAAACAATACTGCAGACAAATGTACTAGAATTATAGGCAGATGCTTGAGCACTACCGGCTTAAACTATAACAGTAAATAGTAAAAATATATAAAAACATTAAAACAAAAAAGGTATGACAGCTAAACTAAATGAGGCATAGATTTTAATAGTAGATAACAAAAGTCGATACATTCTAAGTTCTGTAAAAATCTTTTGCAAATAATCAGAAATTGATTAGTAGATAATAGTTTTAATGCAAATGAAACTATCCTTTTGTAATATCAAAGGAAAGGGAACAAGAGATGACCATCTCCTTTCCAGAACCTAAAGCTGAGAAGTTCACAGCCCAACATTTATGATAACCACATCAATCAGTGTACACAAATATCATCTTTAACAAAATTCATATTTACTAAACTTAATCTGGTATAAGACCATGAATATGGAGGCACTTAGTGAGGATCAAACTCAAAGTTGCACTAATTATGCATGAACATAGCTTGCTCCACATGAAGACCTTCTTGTTTAACCTTTTGCCGACAGAATTTCTTTCTAAAGTTCATACCTGCATTTTCTGGAAGATGACCAAATTTCAAGTAATAAAGTTTCCAATGATCAGTATCAGGCATAAACCTGTCTATATTTCTGAGATGAGGTATTATGTACACTATTTACATTATTCAGACTATTGTCCTCATCTTTGTTGCCATATTTATTACATTTCGGCCATTGTACGCTCCAGCCTTCTTCAGGTGGTTGGAATGTCGAACTTAACCCTTTATTTCGCTCACTAGACTGTTCTTGTTCCACATGCCATGTTTAATGGATGTCAGTTATCAGTTATCTCCTTTTAATTCCCCTAAGTTCTCCACTGCTTTAACTGGGTATTGAACTCACAATCTTTGGGTCTTTGTAAGCGAAATAAAGGGTTCAGTTCAAAGATTCCAACCACCTGAAGAAGGCCGGAGCGTACAACGGCCGAAACATTGTAATAAATATGGCGAGAAAGATGAGGACAATAGTCTGAATAATGTAAATAGTGTACAGAATACCTCATCTTAGAAATATAGACAGATACTGAAGGGCAGAAATGTAATAAATATGGCAACAAAGATGAGGACAATAGTCCGAATAATGTAAATAGTAGGCATAAATCATTTATGGGGACAATCAAATCAGACTGACCTCTCCCAATCCACATTTAAAAAAAAAAAAAAAAAAAAAAAAAAAAAGGCAGAGAAAGGACCCCTAGTGTTGGTAAAAAAAAAAAATAAAATAAATAAATAAAAATAAATAAAAAAAATAAATAAAATGTTTGATAAATGGAAATTGATTTAAAGTTCAAGTGAAATTTCTAATTGTCACTGTCCATTAGCAAGACTGTTTTTTTTTCAAAAACTTCAACCTTTGAAAGATTTTAACCTTTGTTCATTGTTAAATACTCAAGAATAAAGCATTTATTACTTTCATTATATATTTTATACATATATGGATAGAAATCCAGTGAAACAATCACATTATAACAATTGAATTTTTCCACAATCAAAAGGAATACACAGCTACGGCTGCTGCTACTAACAGGCCAAAAAGACAACAGAATCAAAAGAGAGAGAAAAAAAAAAGTTACATCTGCTAACATTTGTTCTTTGCTTTCACTGAAATCTGTCCCATTCACTTGCAGATGCAATGCATGCACAAGAAAATGCAGCTGCCAAAATAGACAGATTGGAGTTAGGGTCACTTCATTTCCATATCAAAGAGTAAAAAGAAAATTCATAAAGCCAAGCAGAACAAACAAAAAAATAATTTCCAGGATGGTTAGATGAAACCAAAATAATTTTAAATAATTGGAACAAAAAAAAAAAAAAAAAAAAAAAAAAAAAAAAAAAAATTGTTAGGACTCAGTTTCTTTACCAGAAAATTTCTTAAAATACAAACTAAAATAGAGAAAAATGATTTACAAGACAATGACACTAGAAAAAACATCTTTAATCACTAATTTGACATTTCTAACTTACAAGCAGAAACATTACAGATGCTGGAAAAATAAGAAAATAAATATAAATAAATATAAATAAATAAAATGTAAAAAAAAATAAAGAACAAAATGATTTAACTTTATTAAACTTACATACTTGAGATATCAAATCAAAGACAATAGCAGCTTTGTAATATTTATCAATGTTTTCCTGAAAATCAATTGGTTTTAATTTTTATATATTGTTAAATTTGATAGTCGAGTGAAAACCATCATTTATTCAATTTTTCAATTTACTCCCCACTTAAAGGGTGGGGTGTAACAGAGCTTTAATATCAAAATCTAAAAACCTCAGCCCCATGCCTAAGGCTTCAACATGCAATGCTTAAACAAACCAGTCTCCATTGCCATGAAGACAGTCCTTCTGTAGAACCAAATTTCTGTTGCTTCAAGTCTATCATTGAGGAAATAGTCATATAGAAGGACAGATATCATAATTGGTTCAGTACTCTTTTCTTAGTAACAATTTTTTTCAGTTTCTTAATACACTTAGCTTTTGGAATGCAGCCTCGACTATCATAGTGTGTCATTGGTTTTCAGTGTTGCACTTTCCATCCTCTGTTAAAACACTTCACATATCTCAAATTTTGTACTTCTTTGATTTTCGGTATCTTCAATTTGTAATTTTCATTTTAGGCCCATCCATTTGCTAACAACCATACATTCCATCGTCTTGCAGTTGATATTTAGTCCTGCTCGCTTTTCTTTCATTACCTTCTGTAGAGGTTCTTGTAATTTTCTTTCTGTGTCTGCTATCAACACAATGTCATCTTCATATGTTATGTTAAGATTGTGGCTACCAACAACGAATCCTGGTAGAACTTCTGATCCTCTCAAAATCACCTTGCCATATATGTTGGATAAGTTCAGTGAGAAGACACATCCTTGTCTTACACCCCTTTTTGTTGATTTTCTGAATTCATTTTCTATCCATACGAGGGCAGCTTGCTACTAGTACAGGTTCTTTACTGTTCTTGATACTAACCACAGATCGTCAAAAGTACTTGAATCAAAAGATTATGGAATTTGGACAGTTTCTTTAGAAATCTGTGCAACAGCATTTCTACAAACTGGAAAATGTAATAAATTTGACAGTTAAAATTCAATAGAATAAATTTGAATTTATGCTGCCAAGTATTTGAGAATAAACTTTTTAGGCCACAAATGAAAGATAGCCCAATGTTACAAAGAATGCACTAAATTTGAACATTCATTTTCCTCATTTGTAACAAACATTGATATGGCCACTTCCAATCTGACATGAGAAATGAAAAGTTACTGCACTAATGCCACAAAGAGTTACACCCTGTGATGGTGCTGGGAGGCCATGATGAATGAAAGTCATGTCACAAGTCTTCTGGCAGAGCCAAGGTTATGTTACCAGATACAGTGAGATGGTGTAATATGGTGGAAAGGAGCAGTTCTACTATAATATGGGCACTAAATTACAGTAGAATCCTTCTCACAGGGCCAATATGTCTCAGTAATGGCAGACTGGCCAAGAATTTTTTTTCTCTCCATATCACCCCACCAACAAGATGCAACCTGATGGTAGTCTCAACTTCAAACTATTAGGCTGGTGCAAAAATCATGACGTAATGATGTCATTTTTTGATGTTAAAAAATACGTCAAAAAACAACATTATTACATCATTATTTTTGCAGCAACCTAATACATCTAGAACAGAGATAAATACATATCTGATTAGAAAATACCAAGAATTTAATGATGACCAACATTGGGAATGACCAACACAGGACCCATCTGGCTAAGGTATTTGGTTGCTTGAGAGATTACACTGAGCTGGAGGAGAGTTTCATTAAATAACCTTTTGCATTTCTCACTTGAATATGCATCCAAAACTTTAATTTTTTTTTTTTTTCTATTCAAGGTGTTTTCCCCTCATGTTAGAATTTGTTTTCAGTCACTCAACACAAATATGTGGTGTGCCCAGTGATTGAAAATAAATTTTGCACTTACCAATAATACAAGATTGCAGTCATATAATTTGTGCACAGGATCACCTTGTGAATGATGTTATGACTTGGGGTCATGACAAGTTTCGGGTCTTCCAACATCATACTTGTTTGCCCAAGAGACCCTACCAAAACAGTACTTATTCCAGCATGCAATCCTGAAGCAAAAATCCGCCAAGCACACAACAAATGGACACATTAAGTAACTGCCACTGCTGATCTTGAAATCACAAGCGACCAATCAGTAACGGCCTACGTCACTTCCTCCTCAGCCAAGACAATACAAAAAAAAAAAAAAATAGACAGTATGCTCGTCTTTTTCCATCTTAGGTCCAACACACAAAAAGAAAAATTAATAAAGGTACAAATCTGCTTCCAAAACAATATTCTATAAAGAACTATTTAATCTTAAACACTTAGTGACAATGGCTTTCATAATCATATCAATGAGCAAAAAATTTTATTTTTACAATCAACTAATCAAAACAACATGCACAAACTAAATTTAAAACAACTAAAATTCTATTCTTTAATGTAACCAGATGCACTCCAAATGCTAATGGCAACATTAGCTTTTTCCTTATAAGAAAACATTTGGCATTCATTTATCAAGCAGTCAATGCTAATTTCAGTTGAAATTTATAAAATCTTAAAACAATTTTTCAGAAAAATAGGTTTCTCAAGTTCACTGTTCTTTCCAGACTTCGTCCAAAAGGTTAGGATAAAAAGCCATCAATAGATAGGTTTTTATCCTAGCCTTTTGTTTGAAGTCATGCAAAATATCAGCATCTTGATTATGTCATTCTCTCTTTGAGTGACGTGTGCTTTCTATTTTAGTCATTGTTATTGTTTAGTTTTCAAGTGAATATGGTTTCTGCTACCTTGTAGTGTTCATTCATTGTAATTCTGTAGTGCCTCTTAACAAGATTCAAAGAAGGATGGTCCTTATGAAAACCTACAGATTTCATTCTCTTGAAGCCATTTCTGACCACTGATCTGTATGTAGCTGACAGTTTAGATATTTCTACATGACATCTATGTGAAAGTCTATCCGATGAGGCTATCTAAAGACATGACCCCAAAACCACCTCTGATGTGACATGGAATGCCTCCCTTGATGTAAGACCATGTTTGGCAGGATAGACTAATGTCAGAGCTTAATCAACCAAATAAAATAATAAAAACAGCCTGTGCTAAATTTACTTATTTCCTGCACATTTCCATAACTCCTCTAGATAGTTTTTCAAAACTTTTTCAACTTTATGGTCACTAACACTTTCAAGAAGAATACAAAGAAGAAGAATACAAAGAAGAAGAATACAAAGACGAAGAATACAAAGACGAAGAAGAAGAATACAAAGACGAAGAAGAAGAATACAAAGACGAAGAAGAAGAAGACGAAGAAGAAGAAGACGAATACAAAGACGAAGAAGAAGAATACAAAGACGAAGAAGAATACAAAGAAGACGAAGAATACAATGAAGAAGACGAAGAAGAAGAATACAAAGAAGAAGAAGAAGAAGAAGAATACAAAGAAGAAGAAGAAGAAGAAGAATACAAAGAAGAAGAAGAAGAAGAAGAATACAAAGAAGAAGAAGAAGAAGAATACAAAGAAGAAGAAGAAGAAGAAGAATACAAAGAAGAAGAAGAAGAAGAAGAATACAAAGAAGAAGAAGAAGAAGAAGAATACAAAGAAGAAGAAGAAGAAGAAGAATACAAAGAAGAAGAAGAAGAAGAAGAATACAAAGAAGAAGAAGAAGAAGAAGAATACAAAGAAGAAGAAGAAGAAGAAGAATACAAAGAAGAAGAAGAAGAATACAAAGAAGAAGAAGAAGAATACAAAGAAGAAGAAGAAGAATACAAAGACGAAGAAGAAGAATACAAAGAAGAAGAAGAAGAATACAAAGAAGAAGAAGAAGAATACAAAGAAGAAGACGAAGAATACAAAGAAGAAGACGAAGAAGAAGAATACAAAGAAGAAGACGAAGAAGAAGAATACAAAGAAGAAGACGAAGAAGAAGAATACAAAGAAGAAGACGAAGAAGAAGAAGACGAAGAAGAAGACGAAGAAGAAGAAGACGAAGAAGAAGAAGAAGACGAAGAAGAAGAAGAAGACGAAGAAGAAGAAGAAGACGAAGAAGAAGACGAAGAAGAAGAAGAAGACGAAGAAGAAGAAGAAGACGAAGAAGAAGACAAAGAAGAAGAAGAAGACAAAGAAGAAGAAGAAGACAAAGAAGAAGAAGAAGACAAAGAAGAAGAAGAAGACAAAGAAGAAGAAGAAGAATACAAAGAAGAAGAAGAAGAATACAAAGAAGAAGAAGAAGAATACAAAGAAGAAGAAGAAGAAGAATACAAAGACGAAGAATACAAAGACGAAGAATACAAAGACGAAGAATACAAAGACGAAGAATACAAAGACGAAGAATACAAAGACGAAGAAGAAGAATACAAAGACGAAGAAGAAGAATACAAAGACGAAGAAGAAGAATACAAAGACGAAGAAGAAGAATACAAAGACGAAGAAGAAGAATACAAAGACGACGAAGAAGAATACAAAGACGACGAAGAAGAATACAAAGAAGAAGACGAAGAATACAAAGAAGAAGACGAAGAAGAAGAATACAAAGAAGAATACAAAGAAGAAGAATACAAAGAAGAAGAATACAAAGAAGAAGAATACAAAGAAGAACAATACAAAGACGAAGAATACAAAGACGAAGAATACAAAGACGAAGAATACAAAGACGAAGAAGAAGAATACAAAGACGAAGAAGAAGAATACAAAGACGAAGAAGAAGAATACAAAGAAGAAGACGAAGAAGAAGAATACAAAGACGAAGACGAAGAATACAAAGACGAAGACGAAGAAGAAGAATACAAAGAAGAAGACGAAGAAGAAGAATACAAAGAAGAAGACGAAGAAGAAGAATACAAAGAAGAAGACGAAGAAGAAGAATACAAAGAAGAAGACGAAGAAGAATACAAAGAAGAAGACGAAGAAGAAGAATACAAAGAAGAAGAAGAATACAAAGAAGAAGAAGAATACAAAGAAGAAGAAGAATACAAAGAAGAAGAAGAATACAAAGAAGAAGAAGAATACAAAGAAGAAGACGAAGAAGAATACGAAGAAGAAGACGAAGAAGAAGAAGACGAAGAAGAAGAAGACGAAGAAAAAGACGAAGAAGAAGACGAAGAAGAATACAAAGAAGAAGAATACAAAGAAGAAGAAGACGAAGAAGAAGACGAAGAAGAAGAAGACGAAGAAGAAGAAGACGAAGAAGAAGAAGACGAAGAAGAAGAAGACGAAGAAGAAGAATACAAAGAAGAAGAAGACGAAGAAGAAGAATACAAAGAAGAAGAATACAAAGAAGAAGAAGACGAAGAAGAAGAATACAAAGAAGAAGAAGACGAAGAAGAAGAATACAAAGAAGACGAAGAAGAATACAAAGAAGACAAAGACGGTGCAAAGGATTAAAATTGCATACCAATTCTCTTGTCCCCTTACAACAAGGGTTGTCTATTATACATGGTGCACCAAGCAATTTCCAATGGCATGAAGTCAGAAATGACATCATGAAGTCCATCAAATAACTACCACAATGCAAAGATGATATTTAGCTGTTTCAATTTTAAGTACATATACTATATAAAATATATTGTAGAACAGGTATACTGACACTGACTTGTATAAAAATACATATGCTGTTGGCAAACTGAATGATTTTAAAGCCCAAAGTCGGCACATAGTGAAATGTTGCCAACCCTTGCTTTACAAGACATGGTCTTTACTGATAAAAGATTAAAATTAAACGTATACACATGCAAACATGTATTGTTATACAGTTCTCTCAAGAGAACTGAACTTCCATGTAAACATTTAGCACAAATCTAAAAACTCTAATTACCATCAGATTAAAGGCATTAGTACTTTAATCCAACCACAAAAAATTGCAGAAGCTCTTCACATCAAAAGATGGCAATTCAGCATCAATACAATTTGTTTTGGTATTTTAGTATAACACATGCTAACCATGATTTGTTTTGGGATTTATAGTGGAGTGGTTTCCCATTGCCTTCTCCATGGTGATTTATGGAGACACCACTTCTAGTTAGCTGGACATTGACACAGAGTTCTTCTAAGTCTTGTTTTTCATCCTGCTGGCTTGCTAAGGAGCCACCTCACTCAGTGGGGGAGGTGACTGAGGGAATGAACGTGCCGAGAGCTGCAAAGGATAGAGGGAAGTGGACAGCCATGATAACCTACATAATGAAAGGATACATCGCACAGAAGGAGAAGATGATAACACATGTTAAAATGCCATTGAACTGTAAAGTTATTTTAGAGAAGCAATGATCATTTTCAACTCTTGACTATTAACATAAAAATCCACAATTTCATTAAGTTCCTTTACACTTCTCCACCTAACAATATACAACTTATAATCCACTCCAGAAAAGCTTAACATTTTCTATTGTATTCAAGACAACAGGTTCAAATAAAGGGTTTATATCTAAATATGCTATATTCATGCATACACACATTCATATTGTATATATATATATATATACATACATATATATATATATATATATATATATACACACACACACACACACACACACACTTTCAGTTGTATGGTATGGATATGAGTTTGTAACCCTGGGTTTCACACTTTTGTGATCATCAGGAAAATTTTTGTCTGATGATCGCAAAAGAGTGAAACCCAGAGTTACAAACTTATATTCATACAACTGAATATGTCAGTTCTATCACTGATATTGAGCACTTTCCAATAAGTACTACATATATATATATATATATATATATATATATATATATATATATATATAGTGATTGAAAAGTAACTCCCTATTTTATGTATGAGTTGCCAGCCAAGAATTCTGACTTAACACGGATTTATTTATTTTTTTGAGGGTGGGGGTTAAAAGAGCAAGTCTACTATACCACACCAAAACCTTAGAACTTTATGGGGGAATACAAGGAGTTATGTCTTTCATACCACAAGAGTTCCCGAGAAGATGGCAGCAAAATCTGGTGGCCATATCAATTTTAAAATAAAACCTCATGCTAAACACTTTCCTCTCATAAAAATTATAGTTGATAAATAAATTAAAGTATTTTAAAATGGGGAGTTACTTTTCAATCACCATATATATGTGTGCGTGTATATGTATGTATGTGTGTGTGTTCGTGCTTACTGTCATAACCAATTGTTAATATTTTTTTTGGTACAATAAGTTTTAAAGATTTGGCTAAGATGCTTATTTCAACCATCAATTATGCTGTATTTTACTATAAGCTTTAGATTCAACTCCTGCGGATAATGTAATTGTAGGGAAGGGAAAAATCCATAAAGCAAAAGTAAATTAAAAAAAAAATGTATTTTTTCTTTTAAAATATTGATCAAAGTAAGACATATCAATTTTACAAGTTTGGTAGAAAAGAGTAAAAATTCAGCCGTTAGAAATTTAATTTTCAGGAATAAGAAAAAAAAAAAAAAAACAAAAAAAAACAAACAAACAACAAAAATGAATACAAGAAACTAACAAACTGAGTCATCCTAATAGAAAAGGTGAAGAAATTTTCCATTGGCTCGTATTATTCAAAGAAATGTCTTGCAGTTTAAGTATTCACCTGTCATGCAGAATTCCCCTTCTCCCCACTCCCAAGAAAAAAAATTAAAAAAAAATAAAAATAAAAATTTTAATAGTTAATATAGAAATTCATGCAATAATGTCATTCCAGAAATAGGAAACAAGAAAAAAAAGTTTCAAGATAAGGTTAAGATATCAATGCAAAATCTCACAAGGAGTCAAAAAATTAAAAAGTTCAACTGACCAAATTTGTCCTCATCATGTTTTAGTTACAAAAAAAAAAAAAAAAAAAAAAAAAAAAAAAAAATCTGGTATCAATTTTTCATTTAAGCCAATGAAAAAATTTCCTCTCTGACCTCAGCTATTATTATAATTAATATTATTATTATTAGTGTTCTCCAATGCTGAGATCATTGATTTATTGACTTGGTCATCCATCCATTCCATAAGGAGAGGGAGAAAAAGTCATATTTTGGGAAACAGGAAGCAGTCTTTGGGAAAAGTTTCCTTCAAATAAATATTTTTTTTTAGGCACATTTTTAGACTAGAATTGTTGGTATGAGAAAAAGAACATGTTGGGACATCTGGTTATTCAAATTTTCATGTTTGTTACTAAATAGGAAATATGGCCAGGGACAAGTTAAGTTAATAAAAGGCAAAGTTATAAGGAAAACATTTTTATGCTGTGATGAAGAAAAATGAAATTAGTGTTTATGGAATAAAAGCCTTATTGTTCAGGTTATATCACTTCAAACTTGTTTCAAACCTCATCAAATATAACCTCTTTTGTAATATTTGAAAATTTCAATGCTGGGTCTTTACAATCAAGTGTTTTTTGGGGGTTTTTTGATACTGTAATATAAATAAGTTTTCAGGTGATGTAAGTGGGGCAATGGTTAGCAGCTTGGGACATGAAATCAGCAAGCTGAATTAGTCAAAATCAAGCAAGTACAACAATTTAAATATCTGGGAAGTGTTTTAACAGAACATGAAAAATGCAACACTGAAATCCAAAGGCACATTGGGATAGTGAAAGTTGCCTTCCAGAAGCTAAGCAAAATATTAAGAAACAGAAAAATTTCATTAGAAACAAAATAAAGAGTACTGAACTGTTATGTAATATCTGTCCTATATGGCAATGAATGTTGGACAACCTTGCCACAAATGAAAAGAGACTTGAGGCAGCAGAAATGGGGGGAAAAATTCTTTAGTGTGAGCCCATCATGGATGAAGAGAGGGGGATGAATATTAAAAAAAAAAAAAAAAAAAAAAAAAAAAAAAAAATTATATATATATATATATATATATATATATATATATATATATATATATATATAGCTTTATTTGCAAAATAGCTTTAATTTCAAAGGACTCCTTATTTATTGATTAAAATTGCAAAATGCATGTGACTACAACTGGGAACATTTTCCTTCAGACATTCATTTGGAGAAATGTTTTCAAATAATTAAAGAAAAAAGACAGGTTACTTAATATGAATTCTTTCAAATAAAGTGCTTAACCAAACAATCTTTTGAAAGAAAGCAAATATAAGAATAGACCAAAAGGTAGACAATTATGAGGATAACTGATCTTAGGAGAAATTAAGAAATTAAAAATATAGAAAACTTCTTACTCTACCAGACTAAAAATTCATTACTAGTTATCTTAACAAAAAAGAATGTCCAGTTAAAATTCAAAATTAACAGAATAAATTTGGTTTTTATTTAGAGTCGATAAACTGTTTTCTGGCAGGTCAACAATTACATGATTAATTTGGTCTGAAATATTATTTTCGCTTGCAGACAATATTTCCAACCCTAAAAAGGGGAAGTAAAAGGAATTAAATTCATGTAGTTGCCATGTCAACACATGCTTAATATGAATGACTATGGGTTTTCAATGTAGTAGATGACTAAATTCTAGAGGTATATGCCTCAAGTAACAATAAGCAGAAGAAAAAGGAGGTAAAAGACCAAATATGAAGCCATAATCCAGAGCTAGTGTAAGAGTCGACAGAGATGGCAACATGAATAGCTGACAAATGTTTATATGCAAGATATGAGACTAAAGGGTTTGATTTAAACAGGAATTCAAGTCTCATACTGAATTCAACTTTTGTAGGTAGAGAGAACAAAAAGACAAAATTTATCAAAGCTGCAAAGGACAGAAAATTGTGAAAAGCCATGAACACCAGTGTCCTGAAGGGACACGATACACAGAATATAACATTTCAAGAAATGAAACCTAATTAAAATCGTTACAAACTTTTCACCAGACATGCACAAGAGGAAAAATGAGATAACAAGTGAATTAAATAAATTGCCTCTTGAGAAAAAAATCCATGTAGAATCTTTGAAGGGTTGATTGATTTGTCTGTTTAACAACATATCAACTCCTTATGGGTCATTTAATGCTGAAATTTAATTTTCTTGGGAGCTTCAATGTAATAAAAATGATACATGTTATTCTGCTTTCACAATTGAATACATGGTAGATAATACTCAGCTTTTGTTCATATACATGTTTGTGAGAATGTAATTACTAGAGGCAGTGATGTGTGTTTGGTATTGTTTTGAAGCTATATTTTAGAACAGTTTAAGAAATTGTCAAATATATAGATTAATGTCATGAAAGTTCTTTCATGTTGGTTGTTTGGTAGTATTTTAAATGAAGTCAATACAATTTGTTAGTATGTGAATATTGTTGGTAATTTTACTATACATATGTATTGTTGGTAATTTTTTTAATATAAAAATGTATTGCTGGTATTTTTACACTTTCATAGTGTTTTGTATTTGTTTGGGGGCTCACTTTACTGGGACCCTAAGAGGTGCTAACACCCCTGAACAAGGTGGACCTGGGAGTAATTGCAATTAAGAAGTGGTTCCATGCTCCTGAAAAACCTCCAATCTTCTGATCAGAGGCCTTGCCTCTGTAGTTTATCATCATACCCAGGACTAATCTTTGATGGGAACAAAATTATTTACATGCAGATTATTGTTGATCCAGGTAACCTACAAACTGTACATGCCAAACTGATATTATGAATAAAATTCATTTAACAGACAGACAAATAACTATGCAGTGGCACTTATGACAAAACCACAAGAGTTTATTAAATTATGAAATCATGCTGTAAATATTGTTTAATAAAGGTCTACAATTTAGTAGAAGAAACACTAGAAATGCAATTAAGGCCTAACATGCCTATAAATGAGCAAACAAGAATATAGATTAGATGCAAGTATTTTCACAACCAAACATTTTATATTGTTTCACCAACTGCTTAATAAAAGAAACATTACTAAATTGGCAGCAAGGTCTCAACATTTTACGGGTGAAATGACCAGGTGTAACCCTAAGTGCTAGTTGTTAAGGAGCAAGAACAAAAGAACAGGAATTAAGAAAATGGTAGATAAGGATTGATATTCCATTTAATTTTTTGAAGATCAAAGTTGATAGAAAAGCAATTCCTGTTCTTTTGTTCTTGCTCCTTAACAATGTTTTTCTTTTTCTAATATTCTTTGACACTAAGTAACCCCCCTTGTGTCTTAGTGGCCTTATTGCCTTGTTTGGAGTGAAATGACTTAAAAAAAAATTTTTTTTTAAATTAAAAAAAATTTTAAAAAAATTAAAAAAAAATACAAGAATAAAAGATGTAGAATTTACACAAGGTAAATTTAATGTTTCAATGCTGTCTCTGCATTTAGGATCACACAAAAAAAATAAATAAATAAAATAAAAGTGTCATAATTAAAAGCCAAAAGGGAAAAAGGCATGTGGCTAAATGAACATAATTTATATCTACATCAGCAACCAGTAACTGGAGAAAAGAGGAAAAAAAAAAAAAAAAAAGATTTCCACACTGAACTATTTATGAAAATTTCATATCTTTGTACACTTCCAAAATCCAATTCTTTGGAGACAAATATAGAATAAAGTTTACATTTATTCAAAGTCTAAGGAAAGACTACACAATTATAACTAATCCTGCTTAACATTAAATCTACAATCCTAATACGACTAATCACCTTATCCTGTCACAACAATTGCATTAAAACAATTGGTAAAAAGAGCCAAAGATCTTTTTCTTTTCTTTTTAGACAATTTTTCTTCCATACCTATGCATAATAATGGGTATGTCCCCATTTGCATAAATACAATAGTAAATACTGTATGTTGGTCAGCAGTTGAAGATTTGTCTCCAGCTGTGCTGGTCAGGAACTGCCTCCAGCTGAAGAGGATCCCCAGATGAGGCTATTTTGAAGGGCAGAGTCTAGTCTCGAGAAACAACTACCCAACCCCATTTTATAAGAGACCTACGGGGAATTTTTTTGCCGAGCTTACAGGCTCGGAGACCCCACATTAAATTCGGCCTTGTGCCACATCTGACTGTGTGGGTTGGTTGTTAGATATCCTGCAGTTGGAGATTCATTGTGGAATTCACTTGACTACTTCTATGTGCCACTGGCAAATCTTATACATGTTGTTCTTGTCCTAAGTATTATCATTCATTACCAACATTCGTTTGATTATTCTATTCAGTAACCTTCCCTAGGTTAAAACATTTAGAAAATTTGATAGAAACACTAAGATAAAAATTAGTAATTTCTATGCAATTACCAATAGTTATATTCCAATATTCACAATTTTCTGGGAGGAGATGACTAGACAAAATCTAATATGGATTACACATGACCAAATTTTGTTACCATCAACATTCTGACTCCAGAGTTTTCAGGGAGTATCAGCAATTTATTGCTTAGATTTTTTTTGATCTTTCCTTTTTATGTACATTTAACATTGATGTAAGTTTTTTTTTTTAATGTACTTTGTGTGGGTATTTGTTCTTTCTCTTCCCATGTGTATGCGTGTGTGTACGGCTTTTTTTAGATATGTGGATTATTTTATGGCAAAATGCAACATTTTGGAAATATTGTGATAAGAAAATGAGGAAATTAGTCAGAATGTAAATGAAGTTAATTTCTATATGATCATGGTTACAAGTTTATAGCAGAAAACAGGATTTAGAGATGAATACTTATTTCAATAATTTGTTTAAAATTTTAAATCCTAGAATCAAATGATTTTTCAATGGATCATGCACAGCATTTAATAGAACTGCACAAAGAAAAAAAGAAAAGAGAAAAAAAAAAAATAACCAATTTGCTTGGTTTGAAATTCTATCGCACAAATACAAGTTCAGTTGCCATATGGGCTGGCAGTCAGTCTTTTGTAACATCTTGTATTGAACAAAAAAAATATCTATCAGGTAACAAAACAAATACATCAATCTGATTAAAATCAATCTTTCTATTTATTTTTGGGAATAAGTGATCAAATATTTATTCAGGCACTGATTACACATCAGCAAATAAAGTGTAAGTGAAAGGGAGTGGGGAGGAGCTATACAAGAGTCTGAAGTAGTGATTGTAATGCATCATGTGATCAAAGAAGACTAAATGGACAATTGTACAAAGTGTTTTATAAGTATTTCCAAGTTATTGGGTAAAAGAAAAAAAACTTTCAGGAACTTCAAATTCGGAAGATTTCAGCATTAATAGTGGCAAATAGAATCATCCTAATTAAAAGAATTCTCTCAGTTGATCTCAAAAATGACCTACAGTCAGTTAACTAAAGCAAAGAATGGCTTGTTAATTTTAACATCTCCAAAACAAAACTGATCTCCATTAATCATCTGAGAGACCCCTCCCTGCCTTCTATCAGCATGGCCGATACTAAGTTCCAGGAGAGCGATTCCTTGCATCTTCTCAGGCTAACATTCTTAGTGGACAAAGTGAAAAGGCTATGTTGAATCAATTAATAGATTTGCTGCTAAGAAAGTTGGTTCACCGTGTCATGCTAGACGATTTTCTCTCCTGCATCTATCTTACATATCTATAAGTTTACAATTTGTTCATGCTTAGAATATTGTTTCCATATATGGTCTGGTGCTCCTGCTATATATTTAGAAATTCTTGATAAAATCCAAAGAATCAGCAATATTATTAGTCCCGAGCTGACATCTTGGCTTCAGTCACTTTCCTCATCACAGTAAAGTTGCTTCTCTGGGTCTTTTCTATAAACAGTTTCATGGTAATTGTTCAGATAAACTCTTTGCTATGGTACCTTTATGAATTTAAGCACAGTATTAAATTAACAAGGTCTCATCAAATTACAGTTGAATTTAATCAATGCTGAATGATTAATCATCTTACATCTCATGACCTACTCTCTGACAAACAATATAGCTTCCGTTTTGTTAGGTCTACTGCTGATGTGCTTACAATCATCACTGAATATGGATATCAAGCTCTTGATAATAGCAGCAAAGCTCAAGCTGTGGCTCTAGATATCTTGAAGGCATCTGACAGGGTTTGGCATGCTGATCTTCTATGTAAGCTCCAGGGCTACATTATTACAGGACGATTGTTTGATTTAATTCAATCGTTCATATGAAATCATGAAATGAAGGTCATTTTGAACAGACTCACTTCCAGATTCTTTCACACAAATGCAAGTGTCACCCAAGGATATATCCTGGGTCCTATATGGTTTCTGATCTTCAATTTTCTTCCTGATGCCAAGAAGGATCTGCAATGTAATTGATCCTGACTTTACATCTAAACTTCAGTCACTTTCGCAGAGATGTGATGTGGCTTTCCTCTGTCTTTTCTACAAATATTTTCATAGCAATGGCTCTGATGAGCTTTTTCCCCTGGTGTCCTAACTACATGAATTTCAGCATGCTACTAGATTGACATCTACGTTCCATTTTACTGTCGTTAAAATAGTTAAATGTAACTGCGACTTCTACTCCAACAGTTTCTTTTCTCACACTTCTCGTCTGTGGAACTCCCTTTCATTTACTTGCTTCCCTGAAAAGTACAATCTTCAAAAATTTAAATACAACGTCAATCACCATTTTCTGTCTTCAGTCCGAATCATCTTTTAACCTTTCCTTAATCCCCCCTACACCCAGTCTTTTCTCACTTTTACTCTTTGTAACCCCATACATAGTGGCATTACCGCTTTTCTCGGGGCAAAATGATAAAAAAAAAAAAAGAAAGAAAGAAAGAAAGAAAGAAGATTGGCTAGATGTAATCTTAAGTTCTATGCTAAAAGTTTCTTTTCTCACACTTCTCATTTGTGGAACTCTTTCAACTTATTTCTTTCCAGTCAAGTTTGATCTTCAAAAATTTAAATGCAATGTCGATCATTATTGTCTGTCTTCCTGATTACTCTTCTACTGTTTTTGTTCCTTAATGTTTTATAATTATTTCATACCTAGTAATAGCGGCTCAGATTGAGGAATTGGAGATCCGAGTTTCAAATTCCAATTGAATCTATTGCAATGCACTCATGTGTTAATACCCTTGGGAAAGGTATGAATCCTCTTCTCCCCATCCCTTCGCAAAAGTGGGTTCTATAGCCTTGAATAGCAACTGGTCTACTACAGGAAAAAAAATCTGCCACGTCAGTCATGTATTGAAAGATACATGATTGCCTAAGTGTGTGACAAGCATGGCACATAACTAACTGAATCCCTTTTATCTTAGTGGCTTTACTGTCTTGCATGGGGTGATTTTGATTAGAAAAAAAAAAAAAAAAATTCTCCAAAGTTATTTTGGCTTACATCCGTATCAGTGAAACACCGGTTCTTGTATGATTACCAAAGTTAAGCAACAACAAGCTTGGTCAGTAACTAGATAAATAGCCACTTGGAAATATTAGGCAGTGTAAGGTTGAATGTGCAATAGTCTAATGGATAACACCTTGGAAATGGAAATCAGATAGTTAAGTTCCAATTCCAGTTGGTTCATTATATTTACTTGTCCTCAAATAACCCTTGGAAAATGTATAAATCCACCTCTTCTCTCCATAGCTATGGGTTAATTAGTAGGACATATTAGTAAATCATCGTAAACCATAAAATAAAAAAAATAAAAAATCTATTTTGTATGGATATTTTCCTGCCCTCCCCTCTTCAAGTGAATAAAGATGCCTGAAATGACCACCATCTGAAGTTTTGATCCACCTGTCTTCAAAATGAAAGGTTTGTTAGAATCAACCCCACTAATTTAGATAATTACCATAAAGAAAAACCAGGGAAATTAAATTTAAGTAAAGAAAATAATTGTTGAGATAAATCTATAGAATCTGATCATCAGTCAGCCTGAATGTAAAGAAAGTCAATTTCTATAAGAACACAGTCAAGTTTGTAGCAGAAAACAGAATTTAGAAATAAAAAAAATAAAAAAAAATGCCATAATTCCCCATGTATAATACGCCTTCATCCATAATATGCACACCTAAAATTGTGCTGAAAGTGTGGGAAAATGCTTCTACTCATGCATAATACGCACCCCTTGTTTAGTAATCAAACCCTATAAAGTGTACCTCTCCAATTTCACTACGACCAGCATTTCCTACTCTTATTCAAGCTGTAATTGAAGATATTTATCAAAATTTCCGATCATTACAATTCTAAAAGGAAACAGAAATACCTATATTGTGTTTACTGCACAGACCTGTTTTTGTTTGATAAAATGTGCAATCTACTGGATCTGTATATAGTTCGAGTTGGTTATACATAACTCAAGTTGTGCTTAATAGTTCGAGTTGGTTATACATAACTCAAGTTGTGCTTAAAAAGTAGACAGAATAAGAGTTGGTCTGAGAAATATTTAACAAAAAATAAGATGAAAAAAGAAACAAAGAAATCAATTCAATGATTGAATTGGTCTTGGTCATGTGACAATTTCTCTGCAATTGAGGTGAGTAGTCATTATGGAACTGAAATCGACTGATGAAATTTTTTAAACATTTTTTTGCAGCTGTGCATAATAAGCACCCTTAATTTTGCTTATTTTTAAGAAAGAAATGAATATTATATATGAGGAATTATGGTTATTTCAATAACTTGTTTAAAATTTTAGATCACAGAAGCAAATGATTTTTCAACAGTTGGTGCATTTAAGGGAGTTGCACATGAAAAAAAAAAAAAAAAAAAAAAAAAAAAAAAAAAAAATTTCTTTTCTGTTTCAATTCACCCAAAGCAAGGTGATGACACCACTAAGACACAAGCAGCTACTGGGAGTGAAAGAGAATGAAGACTTTAGAAGGAACCAGAGACTTAATTCTAAACAGAAAACAAGGGACAAACCCTATACTCTTGAAAAAATAGAGAAGGGGCACGAAATATATTGAATGACTCCTCCCCCTCTTCAATGGCATATCTTCCAAATAAACTAACTAAATTCTCCATCTTCTGTCTTATCTTTTGTTACTGCATTTGTTGTTCAGTTGAGAAACCTTTTGCTCCATCTGTTATCCTTCCTGATATTTCCTGCCTGCCTCCATTTTTGTTGCTTTGATATTTTGGTCTGTTCTCAGATCAATGTCAACCTGTTTCTGGCTCAAAATTATACCTATTATTATTCTTCCCAGTGATTTTTGTAATTTCCATGTTTTTCATCCAGACATCATAAATGGTATCATACACTCTTTTAATACACTTTCTTTTAAGCAGACTGTCAAGAGACTTTTCATTATGGATAAGTCGTTATGTTCTTTTCAATTAATCCCTTTATCTCATTTTCATGGATTTTATTTTAATGTCATTATTTATCCTAAGTTGATATTTTCTTACAGTTCTTCATCTATTATTATTATGATGATCTTTTCCACAATGATACACTTTATTTCTGCTAATTTTTTTTTTTTTCTTTTTTTTTAACCTACTCTAAGATTTTCCCTGTTTAGGTTATTTTTGCATTTCTTTTGCATCTAAAGATTCTAATATTACTAAACAGCAAATCACAGCTGGTTTAAATATTCTCCATTTATGCTTATTACTAATCCTTCTTAATTTCTGGGAAGAGGTTTTTCAAACCATGTTTAGGCAAAATGGGCTCTGTTTGTCTTACTCTTACTTCTGCATTTTTGTAGCTAAATTATTGCAGTGTCAAGTGTCATCACATATATATATATATATATATATATATTATTATTTCAAAAGCATGCCATTATTATGGCATGTGCTGTTAAAGAAGATGGAACATTTTATTCAATCTTTTGTTTTTTCTTGCTTTCTCGCAAGTTTTTTTTTTTAATATTTGGATCTAGTCTCACATAATAAATCTAGCACATACATTGGACACACAACCACAACTCTCTCATGTAAACTCACATACTACCTTAATGACACCAGCACCATAAAAAAAAAAAAATCATCTTGTAACAACACACTGAACCACTAGTAACACACTCAAATCATCCGAAATAAAAATCTTAATTAGCACCACCAAAGTCCTCTATAAAAACAATTGCAAAAAACGATTACAAATTCTTGAAGCTATCCTAATTAAAAAAACAAAAACCCAACATAAATAAAATAGCATTTAATACTGGCAGAAACATCTTGAACCTATTTAATAACTAATCCTCCAAATAATAAACACCCACCCTCTCCTTATTAATAAAGAACTAATCCAACCACATCATCTAAATGACCAAAATATCTATAAAACTAAAATAATAAGCAATCTATTTCTGATCAAAACATACAGCCATGAGGACAATTGATGATAACATGAAAGTGCTTGGCAAAACACTTTTGACTCGGGTCTTATTTCAACAACAGACTCAAGTATAAAAAAAAAAAACTTGGGGAAAAAGCAAGAAAAAAAACAGAAGAGAAAATGGAAAACTTCCATAGTTTTTAACAACACATGCACATTTATATATAACACATACTCAATAACTTATCTAATTTTCATTAAGAACCTTTTTGAAGTCACTGTGCCTTCAAGTTGAAAGTTTGGTTGATGACTAAAGATAGTGGTTACTCAATAACATTACCTGGCATTAACAAGTATTATGTAAGTATTAACCAGACTTAAAAAGAATAAATTCCTTATTGTTAAATGTAAGTAACAATTTTATTAAAAAGAAAAGGAGAACAACATGTTCAATAGTGGAAGATTTTTAATCAATAATATTGTGAATAACACTAAGTTTCAAGAGAGTATTTGATCGCAATTTTACAAAAGAGGCACAGTAATCAAAGCATGCGAGCACCTCGAGGTGGTGTAATGGTTAGTTTGCTTGTCTCACTAGAACAATTATGGCTGAGTAGTGAGTTCGAGCCTCACTGGGTGCCCCATACTTTCGGTCCTGTAGCACATTTAAGCTACACTTGGAAAATCACTAATCAAAGTTTATGCACCAATTTCAAAAGATTAAGATGAGGAAATTGAAGGATTCTAGGACATGTTAGAAAAAGTGCGAGACACAATTAACACATTTTGTTGGGAGACTTTAATGCAAAAATTGAACACAAGAAATAATGAAAAATATAATGTGGAAAACCAGGAATAATGAAAAGGAACAAACAGTGAAATGTTGGTTAATTTCTCAAAGAGATGCAAAATAGCATGAATACATTGTATTTTGTTTGTTTTTAGGGTTTTTTTTGTAAGTGACAAGGGTTGTAAATGTACTTGAAAAAGCCTAAATGTTGTAAATAAAATAAATAAATAAAAAATAAAATCACACACACAGGTAAAAAAAATCTGAGGGTAAGTAATCCAAATAGATCCTATTAATATAAAATATTAAAATGGATCCACAAAAGAGAGCTCAATATATTTCTTATTATAGAGCATGTAAATGAATTACAGAGATCCAAGCAATTTACTGCATACAGATGACTATTTCATCCCTGGGAAAGAAGTTTCTCCCTGGACTTATCAATGCAAATAATACATTTATTTAAAAAAAAAAAAAAAAAAAAAAAAAAAAAAAAGACACGCACAATTTTTTTTTTTTTTTTAGTATTAGGTTGGTGTAAAAATAATGACGTAATAATGTAGTTTTTTTGACGTATTTTTAACGTCAAAAAACGACATTATTACGTCATTATTTTTGCACCAACCTAATAAATGTATTTACATTGATAAATCCAGGGAAAAACTTCTTTCCCATGGACAAAATGGTCATCTGTATGCAGTAAATTGCTTGGATCTCATTAATTGTAAGTGACACGTGCTATATATATATATATATATATATATATATATGGTAACCATCATAAGCAAAATTCATATAGGAAGTGACTAGAATAGAAGTTTGTAATATTAAATTTAGTTTTAAAACAAGTTATTTACCAAAAGAAAACATGTTCTCAGAAGATCATTAAAACTTTGGTAGAAATAAATAATAGATTGAATCCTACATAGAACAAAAAAACAATCATATTGATGAAAATATGAAAAGCAAATACTTGGGGGAAGTGTGGGGGGGAATAGGGACATTTAAAAAAAAAAAAAAAAACAGACAAAATTGAAAAGCTGAATTAAAATAGTCAACAAAAAAATGAGAAGAGAGATGAATATGGAAAAGATAGAAGTTAAAAATTTCAAAATAAAATCAACAAGCACACACCAAGCAAAGAGCTTGTAGTCCCCACAGTAATGTTACCAAAAGCTTACATTAAAATGACAAAGTTACCAAATGTAGGGACAGAGAGGTCAGAGTTAACTGGAGAGTACTATGCAAAGCTGCAGGTTTTCGAAATAAATAAAAAAAAAAAAAAAAAAAAAAAACACCACCAATCATGAGTGATGTTTCAAAAGTAATAGATGAAATAAGGTTTGTACTTCAAAATACAAAACACAAAAACACCAGGTGAACATGGCATAGTAACAGACCTTTTGCAAGAGAATTCCACAATAGATTAACACAGCTATTTAATTTGTGCATGCATGGAATATATAAACAATGAGAAAATTAATAGAAATTGCTAATTATCCAGAGATTTTATTTCCAACTATGGATATTCAACATAAATAAAAACTAAAATGCAACAAAATCTTGAATAGCACCAAAATCTAATTTAAAAAATATTGATGTTTGGCCTGTGCATTGAACTATGACTAGACTTTGAGATAAGTACTTTTCTCTCCACTAATTCATTTACTTGTAAAATATACGACAGCAAAAGAGAATAAATGCTCTAAAAATTGCATTTGGTAATGTAATTTTAGAAAAGTTTTTAAGCAAAGAGTTTTTTGCTGTTAAAAGTCTTTGAAAAAGTGGGCCTAATAAAACACGCAGACAGGTAAACAGCTTATGGGAGATGGCATAAAAGAGAATTATTAACAAATCTTTGCTTCTTGCAGCTTCCAAATCAGAAGCAAGCTTTTATTGTTAAACACTGTCTAATGCTAAGTGTCCAGAAAAGATACATTTATAACATTAGTAGACTAATTCTTCTAACTTTTACAACCACAGCCAAACAGTTTCTGCTTTGAACCTTGCCAAAAATAAAAATATATATAACATATTCAGAAAGCTGAAGTCACAAAAGGAGATCAAAATTAAGAACCAATTATCATAAAATACTAAAATTAATCCACTTATCTTCAAAGGATTTGTATTTCTTTCCACTTGCAAAACAGAAAGTTATCTTTCCCTGACCCCTGCCAATTGCTAAAGTAACTTCCATGCTTTATAATATTAACCAATACCACCCGACATCAAGTGGACTTAAATGTATAGTGATTCTAGAAAACAGTAATGTTCAGCTCCGATGAACATTAAAAGAAAATATCTTCATAAAGTAGACTTTTTCATTCAAAAATGCCCTGTGCTTAGACTGGTTATGTAGAGGCTATTTATAATTTAGAAAAGAACAAATTTAAGTATTTAAAGTGACAAAAAAAATAAACGCTATTTGCTGTAAGGCAGAAGTTTGCAGTGTTGACATTTTTTTTTAACTGTTCATTATCATTCTTCACATTATGGAAAAGAATGAATGAGAAAAAAAAAAGAAAAAAAAAAAAATTAGAACTCCATGACACAGCATTTACTTGACTGCAGCAGAAAGAAAAATCCCTTGATAATCATTAATCTATCATAATTCTTAAGCAATTAATGACATTATATATATATATATATATATATATATATATATATATATAGATATAGATATCTCCTATAATTCTTATGCTACATTTAGTGGACATGGGTTTGAGTAGACATTACACTAAAAAAGAAAAAAAATAAGTTAAACATCTACCAGCCTGGAGATTGAAAGTCTTTATGATAGCAAGAAACTTTCAAATATTAACAATACTGATCAAAATTAGATACTAACAGCCTAGTAGATTAAGACATTATTCATGAATTTGGTGATAGTAATTAGGAATCCAATCCCAGAGTCAGCTTGTTCACACTTAGCTGCTATAAAAACAGTTCAAGCAATAACTGAGCACTACTAAATAACAAAACGAGACAATCCCTAGACATAGACAGAAGACAATCTAATACCATATATTAAATAAAGTTCAAAATTCTCATTTATAGGCTGGATATATGGCTTAGCAAATTCATGAAGAACACAATGTCCAAAACACTATAATAATGATTAAGATGAATTTAATTTTTTGAAATTTTCATTTACAATTTTTTTATTCTATCAAAGTAGAAAATTAAAAGGAAGTTTTGGAAACTAAAAGCTTTTCTTTCTCTTGTGAAAATTACAGAACTGCTTTATTGGTTCTCCAAAATATATAACTGATGTTCAGAAACTGTATCCCAACCTAAAACTATTTAATAAAATGGGAATGAAACTGAATACTAAACAAAGAATTAGAAGAGAGAAAAAGAGGCTTAGTTAAACATTTGTAAGTACTTACAAAGAGAAAAAAAAGGTCCTCAAAAGTCAACCTTAGGATAAGAAGAGCTAATCATTCTTCAATATGTCATGTCTCTTCAGGAAATAGGCGATAGTGGCTCTCCACAACTTCCTATCCTTTGTTGTTCTTAGTAACATTTGTCTTTTCATCATACTTCACACTTAAACCATTAGATATAAACTTTTGAGACAAATTATTTCATTTTATTTCTTTTGTTGGGCCTTCATTCAAGTCATTTTTATAAGCAAACATCAAAACAATTACTAAACATGAAAGTAATAATTTTTTTTTTGTTTCTACCAACATTCTACTAAGCTAATGAAGGCATTTAACTACAACAACTTGAAATTACTTTTACAACTGCAAATAAAATCCTTTTTATAAACTACATACAAAATTAATCTACAACCAGGGTTTATGACTGAAATCTCATTGACAGTAGCAAAAAGTACCTACAGATTATAATGAAAAAAGTTTCAAATCAATCCCAATAAGTTATTTCAGTTTTAAATTTTTTTTTTTTTTCTTCTTTGGTTAGTCACTAAACTTTATAATATAGTATATTGTAAAAATAAACTCAAGTTTAATCTTGTATGAAATTTATGGGAAAACCAAAATGGTCAAAATCTGAAATTTACAGCCATTTTTTTATCATAATTTAGAAGAACAAAGTGGGGTTTTACCAACAACCCCCACCCCCACTTAAGTGCAAACAGAATAAAGACAGGATTATTCAACAAAACTTACTTCTCTAAAAAGATAACTATTATTAGGTTGGTGCAAAAATAATGACGGTTTTTGATGTTAAAAAATACGTCAAAAACCGTCATTATTTTTGCACCAACCTAATGAATTTTCTTTTGACATTCTCTAGAAACTGAAGATAGAAAAATTGGTTGTTTCACAAATGACAATTACTTTTACAATGATTGATTAATAAATAAATAAATAAATAAACGAGAGATAAAATTTAAGTTTTTTCATTCAGTAAGAATTAACGTCATTGCCTGAAATGAAATTTTATCATTTTATTTTTTTCTCTATCCTTGATAGGAGTCAATAGGTTCACCTATCAATTTAGTTCATACTTCTCAGTCTTTTGAACAGGAGGAGGAGTTTATCCATTGCTACCTATTCCTTCTGAAGTCTTTTACATTTTCTTTCATTCCCTCTTGCATCTTAGTAGCTTTATCACCTTGCTTGAGGTGAATTGACAAGAAATTTTTTTTTAAAAAACTTAGAGAAATTATCCATAGCAAATATGATTTGCAATTTTTTTCTCTAATTTTGCTCCAAGTCAAATTATTACAAATGGCAAATCTTTCGAAAAAGATAAGTTTTTCATATTTTTTAAAATTTTTCTAGTTCTTTTAGGATATTCACATTCAAATCAGACATTTTGCTCAGTTAACCCACCTCAGATAGAAACGTATTCCCCACCTCCACAACCAACATATCAATAGTTAATTATCACAGTTCAAACAAGAGGCAATTGTCATGGTTACTGATTATCAGATCAGCAGGTGTTCATTCCACCTTAGCCAACTTTGACATGGAGTTGACAACGAATGAAGCAACCACTGCAACAACAATATATCAAGTCTGCTAAAGTTGCCAACGTTAAGACTGATATTGTTTAATAAATGACCTAATCAATATTTGTCATAAAGTGATTAGCTAAAAACGGTTTAGTACAACTATTTATAACTAATCCAAGATAAACTGGAAAATTCTGACGCCAAAAAAAAGTTGACAAATTTTTACAACTAACAGGAAATAAAATCAAAACAAATTCAGAAACTGATATCTTTTGTCCGAACAATTGTAGCATTGTACACACCTAACAAAGTGTAAGATTTTGATCTACAGAGTGCGATGGGTAAATTGTCCACATTTTATATTTTTTAATTTTGTGCATACATTTTTTTTGGTTTTGATTTTGTCAACTAGACAATATATTAGAGTCAGTTGGGCAGCTTGTGAGAAAAAGAGCACCATGACAATTCACTCCACCAGAAATTTGGAAATGGAATCTCCAATATGAACATTTCAGTGTGTGTTCGAGTGTCAATATGATAACCGTGTAGAGGATTTAGAAAGAGTTGGAAGAGTCTAAAAAGATATGTCAGCTCAGAAAACTCACTGATAAGAACTCAAATTTGTTGATGAAGGCCTCAGACTCAACGCAGAGGCCTACATCAAGTGCCTTGAGGAGGTAGTGTTGCCCTGGGTCAAAACAGTGGCTGCTGGAAGACCCTATGTCTGGCCACAGGACTCTGCACCATGCCACACAAGAGATCCCAGTCATTGCTGTCAGACAATTTTTGCAACCACATCACCCCTTACATCTGGCCACTTAACTCCCCAGACTGCAGCTGCCTTCATTATTAGACATGGGTCACAGTTGAGTGAGAGACCAACAAAACTCCTTGTAACACCAAAGATGAAGTGAAGGTAAGGAATATAGCAGCATTCACCAACAAAATTTGCAGGAGATTCCAAAGTCATCTGGAGGCCATGGTTGAAGCCAATGGAGATTTTATTGAATAAACTTACCCTTTAGTATTTCAAGATATTCTTATGTAATTTTGGTAAATGTATCTGCTAAAACGAGATGTCAGTGCTATTTTCATTTTTGCATAATTTAGATGACAATTTATCCATTGGATGCTGTATAAATCTCACAATTTCCTCAGTTTTTCTAATTGAAGGGTAAGCAGTAGAAACTATACACATCGATACTCCCGAGACTGGTTGATGAAAACATAAATGGTCATCAAACAGGTCTTGTTCTTGTATGTTGAACTTATTTACACTTAAGCTTTTTAAAACAACATCCATAAAGAGAGTGAAGAGCATGAAGTATTTCTTTTAAAAGCAACAGTATTCGAAACATTTTCAATCTAATCAAACAAGATTTTTTATATATATATATATATATATATATATCTCAATCCCTCTTATTTAAGTTTCATTGAAAACAACTGACAAGGTGCTGTAGTTGAGTTTTTATATAATTTCTCATCTGTTCATACAATTTTCCTCTATTCAGAACATAAATTATATAAAAATTGTATGAATATTTTCCAATCTCATTCGGCTATACTTTTAGCCATTATCAAGGATGAATTTTATTTTACTTTTAACTGAGTATATGGTTTTATGTATGTATGTATCTAGAGTTAAAGGAAAGTGCTATTTTCAACTGAAGTTGTGTACAGTTGGCAAAAATTATTTATTATCAAAAATTTAAAACTGCTAAACTCATCGTCAATAATAATTCACCTGCAAGATCCAAATTACAGAGAAAAAATATTATTCACAAATTCACATGTCCCTTAAGGAACTGTGTTTTTGACCAATCAAAATTTGTAAATAATTATAGTGGATATACTATAACATGTTTAACAAGAGGACTTGTGACACATCTCTCTGATGATAGCTCAATTAGGTCTCATTTAAATATACATGGAGACCTACCAAAACTATCCATAACATACTTGCTAATAATACAAATATAACATCATCCACATGTACAAAAAGGTAAAAAATAATTGAAGCATTATTAATAAAAGAAAAAGCTAACACTAAATAATATCAACTATGAACATGGCCATAATGTGCTTACCATGTTTGGCAAATAAAACATTCCTATAACCCTAGGTACATACATAAAATATTTCATATATTCAGTTAAAGGTAAAATAAAATTCATTCCTTGATGATGGCTAAAAGAAGATGAAAACATTTGAAAAACATTCAGACAATTTTTATATATAATTTATGTCCTGAAAAGAGGAAAACTGAATAACACACGAGAAATTATATAAATGTCTAAACCACAGCACCTTGGCCATTGTTTTCAATGAAATTTGCAACAAAATAATTTAGACCAACAACCGCGTAAAATTTTATAAATTATTATGAATAACTAACCAGCATTTGCGCATAACAAAATTGACAGACTATGCCTTTGGGTACAGAATTAAGTGAATTTGAAAAAGGTCAAATAATCCCACTCAAAAATGAATTTGAGTAGTAGAGAAATTGCTGTTAGGATTAAGAGTTCAAAAACGGTTATTAATAACTTTATCAAACATGGAAGAATATGGAGCCAGGAAAAAGCTGGAAGAAGCAAGAAATTAAGTGACAGGAACGTCAGTGTGATCAAAAAAGCAATGCTGTCACATCAGGTTCCGAGATTCAGGCAACTCTGGAATTGGGGGTTTCATGCTGGACAGTTTGTAGAGAACTTAACAGATCATCTGAGTTCAAGCTTATGACCACTCCATGTTTGATCAAGCACCATATGTCAGAGTGCTTCAATTCAGCCAAAACTCATATGACTTGGGACAAGCAATGGCAAAAAAATGAATTTGGACTGTCTCGATGGGTTATCATTATTGGCATGACCTTAGAAAGGAGAAGTTAGTCTTTTCCAAGTATGTGCAAAGAGGAAGGAGTGTTATAATTTGGTAGACATTTGGATTAACACAAGACTTGATGCTTTGGGTTATCAGAATTTGTTGTCTACTGTTCTCTTGCCTTATGGGGAAAAAAATTGGTGGTCAATGGGTGTTTCAGCAAGACAACGCTCATGTCCACTATGGAGTGGTTTAAATCTAACTGAATCAGTGTTATGGATTGACCCGCCAGATCACCAGATCTTAATCCTATCGAGAACCTTTGAGGGATATTGGTTAAATGAGCATACAAGAATAGGCATCAATTTAATAACAAGGAAGAGCTCAAAAGTGAAATTTTGAAAGCCTGGGATTCAATTAACCAAAACAACACTCAGAAGTTAATCTATTTTATGAAAATAGAGCATTTGAAGTAATAGCCAATCACAGAAAAACTAAATATTAATTTCTGTAAATTTTTAATGTTTTGTCACTTTTGTAATATTTTCTTTTTTTTTTTTTTTTTTTTTATAATGGCCTTATACAATCGTTTCAAGTTTTCAAGTCATTTTACAATAACTGATTTTCTATGCATAGTAATTATTTGAAACTTTCAAATTATTAATGCTATACAAAATATTAAAAAAATACCTCAACTGCTAAAGTTTAAAAATAAAATTCTGCTGGCCTTATATATGGTACAGCTAATAAATCTGTTGGTATATAATCCAAGTGGATCCTAGTAATATAACATTAAAAAACTGATCCACAAAAAGAGGTCAATGTATTTATTATTTCATAGCCAATAAATAGTATTACACAATAAAATCCAAAATTAGCTCATATGGTGGGGTGAGCCTATTTCAACTGACGAAAATTTAGTCTAATTCAACCCCATTGTATAGACCGACTTCATGTTGGAATTAGAAATTTAACTGTGACAACTGTTGAAAAAGTAATATGTACATATATGAGAAATTCAAAAATACCCCATACATATGCACCACATAGTGTGCATATATATATATATATATATATATATATATATATATATAACAGCCGTGACTGTTTTAGCTGAAACATTTTTGTGTGTGTGGTTCTCAGACAGAGCTAACTAAATTTGAATTTTGGTCATTTACATTTTCTGGTCAATATGAAAAGTAGCAAGATGCTAAAATTTTTATCCAAACATGAAAGTTAGAGAATTAAGAAATAAAAAAAGATCAATAAAAATTTACAACTCTGGAAGAATCTGTCATTTGTCATTTTCCATCCAACAAACATTTGCATAACAAAATGCATTATATTTTTTAGCCAATGAGAATCTTAAATTATTCTTGGTCATTTTAGATCTTTAATAATTTTTGTTCTTTCTAAAGTTTACCGTGTTGTATTTTATGTATTAGGCGATTCACTCATTTTTGCATTTGTTTCAAAGACCGTATTTGAAAATAAGACATTTTTCCAAGAATTCAAATTGCGAAACTACCAACGCATGAACTTTTTCGTCTGCTTTCAAACAAAATTCTGATTGTAAAACTTAAGTGTACTGTAGTAGTAACAAGTCATTTTTTTTTTTATAGCATGTTATTGTTAACCTTTTTCCTTACAGATATTTAAACGAATTTGCTTATATCACACAAAGTGACAAAGGAAACATTGGTGACGTTTCTAGGGTACTTTTCGCAAAATGCCATTCACAAGTTTTCAATGAATTAATATATCACGCGTAAGACTAAAAGAGCTTTAAAAGCTGAATTTGACACATTATTAGTTTTTACAAAAATGTTTTTGTTATCAGACTTTTTTTTTTTTATTTTTATTTTTTTTTTATCTACAGAGGTATTTTTTCCCGTTAATGTACAACTCTAAAGAAAAAGAAACCATATTATTTTCTTCCGGTATTAGTACAGTACAAATAAAAACAAATGAAATAATTATAATTTAAATAACTGAATTCAAAACTTAAGACTAAGAGATGCAAAAGCTCAAATGATCGATTGTTTTTTAGGGGTTTTTTGTGGTTTTTTCTTTTTTACACTTGGATAGGTGACCGTAAAATAAAAAAGGATAAAATAAAAAACTTCTAAAATTTGAAATCGGGTTTCATTTTTGCTTATCAGAAAGGAAAAAAAAAAGTCTGAGAGAGACTATATTGGAAAAACTCAGACACTACAGTTACACTGTACAATTGAAAAGTAACTCTCCCCTCTTAAAAAAAAAAAATCTAACATGGCTCTGTTTTTTGAAAATTTAATTACCCAAACTAAAACATCGATTAAAAAAAAAAAATCCAAAATAAAAATATCTCTGGAAACCCTGAATCTTTTTTCATACAAAGAATTTCTAGCGTTACCAAGAAAAAAAAAATTAATAAATTGAAACACTTCAATGTACACAGATGCTACACACACTCATTGACAAAAGTGCTGTGCCAATATTTTTACGGGTATTATATTCCGATTATTAATGAGTCAGAAAAATCAAAGCCTATATATTGTCTAGCATAGAAATAAATTTCCGTTTTCATGCGAAATGCAAATCAGTCTGTTAAAGACAGAGAAACAAATTTATATATAATGCCAATGGCGATAAAAAAAAAAAAGAAAAGGGGAAAACAAATAAAAATGTTCACATCGACAACTAGATGGGTCATAGAACACGTAACAAGTGAAGTATTAATACTTAAATTATATATATTGCTTAGTTTTTAAAATTTTAAATGAACAGATTTTTTTTTTTGATTTTTTTTACTGCTTCTTGCTAGAATTCGGCGAACGACAATAAGAGAAAAAAATGAAAGAAATTGAATCTAAATTTAATTCCTTGATTTGACTTGACTGAATAAAGTTTCACGATTCGTTCTCCACCCACATTGCGCAAAACACGTGGAATAAAAATAAGAAAAACTAAAGTAAAATTGTCAGAGGAAATCGAATCCCATCACCGTGTATTTTATTTTTTTTTTATGCTCTGGAAACAAACTTAAATGAAATCTTACAATAAGGAAAGCCAATTTTGCATCTTATGAGAAAAAAAAAACTAAAGATCGAAGAAAAAGCAAAGAAGACTCTCTCTCTCATTACAATGTAGATTGTAGACTCGACATCTACAGGTGACAAAATTTGAGTCAAACATCCAGTTTTTTGACATCAAAATTAAAAACTATTTTGAAATTTCAAAAAGCAGGAAGCAAGTCACCAATTTCTTTTGTTGAACACTAAAAACGTGTATGATACCATAAATCATACTGATTAACAAATACACACGTGTCCAATTCTTCAGATGCAGTGACTAAATAATTCACAGGTAGCATTTATTTTCGTTTTGTAATTTTATTAATAATACAGACGAGGCAACGGTTGGTTGATAAATGGTCTTAAAACAGATTGTAGAATGTCATTCCATTATTACGGTCAAGCAACGAAATTGAACTAATAATTTGAATTCTTTAAATTATCTATGAAGGTAAAACTAATAAAGTCAAAAAAATAAATGGTTACATTTTTTGTTTTTCAAAACGGTTAATGATGGGAAGTGGAAATTGCAGTGGAATTTAATTTTACTAATAATAAAAGTTAAATTAAATAAACTTGGAAGAAGAGTTAAGAATAAGATGCACAACCACCACCTGCCCAAATATTCATAGACAATTACTCGCGGCCCTTGTGTAAGTACTATTACCAACCAAATACGTCTGAGATGGTACTATATATTCATTCATTCATGAATGCAGAGCAAGTCGTGGATTGTCAGGAGTCACGTTTATTTGAAAAGAAAAACAAATAAAAAGAAGAAAATTTGTAGAATGAGTTATCAAATATTTTAGCAGAAGCACCAATATATAGGTTTTTAATCAGGTTTTAAATTATGAGAGTTTTGAGTAGGAATAAAAGAAGAGAAAAATAATGCAATTTGTGGTGAGTCATTTCAGGAAGGAGAGTGATTCTTCTTCACTCTTCAGCCTGACTAAAAACAAAATTCATATTTCGGGGACGAGAACAAAAAGAAAAAAAAAATGAAACAAGAATTGCATTTTACTTTTACTAGACAAGAGACATTTCTATTTTTTTTATTATTACTATTTTTAATTCATATGAAACATAACGAATTTTTCTGAACGAAAATCCAGTCTTTGATAAATAAATAAATACAAATAAAGGGGGGGGATTTCTTTTTTTAAATGCTAAGAGAAATATATATTTTTCTTTTTGCATGAACAGAACAGTTCTGTTATGAGTAGTTGTGTAGATCTTTGAGAGACAACGAAAGAGAAAAGGGGGGAGAGAGAGAGAGAGAGAAGGAAAGTAAAGAAGACTACTAAAAAAAAAAAGTGTAACATGTGGCATTGGGTGACATAAAATAAGTACTTTTTTTGTTACCAGGGAGTTTGACAACAAAGATATCTTAAAAATAAAAAAAATGCGACCACATGTTACAATTTCCTTAAGGAAATGCAAAATGCAAATCAAGGTGGAACAGCCGCTTAATTCATAAATGAAATCCAAATCGCAAGAAGGTAGAAAGAAAAAAATATATATATTAATGAAAAAAATTTTACAAGAACACAGTTTCAGCTTTTAGAAACTTTTACAATAATTAACAAAGTTATTTAACAATAACACCCTTTACTTTTTAGTTTTTACTCAAGGAGAGGTTTTTGTAAATTTACTTCAGTTAAACGTAGCGATATTTCTCATTCTCTGTCCTTAGTGAGAGATTTATTAATTAATAATAACATTTTGTTAGGAAAATCATTATTATTAGACAAAATTTTATCAAATTTTTATCGAGAATATAAAAAAAAGTATTGTAAACTTAACATTTTCCATGTTGTTGTTGTGGTAAGAGATAAAAATCACTAGTCAATGTTTGAAACAAGAATGGAAAGTTAAAAGAAACAGAAAAGTCAAAAATCAAAATAACCAACAAGTCGTAACTTATACTGAGGACAAAATAAAAATAAAAAAAAAACAGTCTACCTCTCAATTTTCTTGCTTCGTGAACTTACAGGTAGATTTTATTTTTAATGACATCTAATTAAGTGACACTTATTAGAAGAAAACATCTTTAAAAAAAATTTAAATTTCTAAAACAAAAACAAATACTTAGAAAGTTTCAAATTTTCAGAGAATTAATTTCAACTCCAACCCGGAAGGTATCAAGTTAAATTTATTTAGATTAGAGAACGAATTTTGACTCGATGCAGAAACATTTCCTCCAGCAAGGAGTTGCATCATTGATAAAATTTGTCTAGATTAAAATAAAGAACAATTAAAGAAACTTAAATTGGTAAACAAAAGTTTGCAGGTTGAAATAATAATTATTATGAAAGCTTCAAATCTGGTTATGTTTGTTAACAAAACATGCAAGCAACACTTCAACTTTAAAACCAGGTTTTCACAGCACACGATATTTATTAAGGTGTGGAAAATTCTTTAGAGAAACTTCTGAAAGTAGACGTTTATGGTTTAACTATCATCAGAATAAAAACAGATGTTATGAAATTAAAAATAAAAAATATTGCAAGTTTGAAAGTAACATTTTCACTTTTCCAGTCATGAAGAGAAAGAGAAAAATTAGTAACATCGTAAATAATTTAATAATTAATTATTACAATGTTACTAACTCGAATAAACAAATTGAAAAAGAACTCAATTTTAAAATAAGCAATTGTTTATTTTTATAGATAGACTTAATACTCCAAAGCGATCAAATTATTGACTCTCTTTTACTGAGTAAACATAACATGTGTGTTAAAGTGTCAGTCGGGTACAAATCCGGGTGGTAGGTACACAACACAGACATGACGCTACTAGATAGTTTAAGTGATAAAATAAATAAACAATAGCATAGCATCGTCTACTTACACAGTAATGTGGCTTCTCCTCAAAAATGGTACATAGTCCTCCCACTTCTAAATCGAAAGGTTCCACGGTGGAGTTATAACCAAACGTTGTTAGTCCATCCATTGAGAATCTGTGACTGACGAAGACTGGAACAAGCGTGAGCGCATCGACTCTTTTTTTTCCCCCTCCGTCGTAAAGTTACTTGTTTTATTCACTCACTCCCTAATTTTTTTATTAACTTTCTTCTCCCTATCTCTCTCTTTCGGCGGCTGCTGCTGCTGCGCATGTCGATTTCACTCTCTCGGTTTATAACGATACCGCTGTTACTGATGATGATGATCACTCGCGTGGCGGTGCTCTTGATACTTGCCTGCTCGCATTCGGCTTTTTTTTTCTCACGGCTTCTTCCTTCGCTTTATGTCGACGTCGTCTCTGCTCCTCCCATTTTGTGTTGTTGTTTCGTGCGTGTTGATGTTGAATGTCTTCCTTTTCACTAGTTGTGTCTTCGTTCGCCTTCCCTTGTGTTTTGTTATGCGTGTCTGCTCGTATGCCTCCATCAAGGCGCCACCTGCCGACAAAGAATGGCAATGTACGATGGTTTAGAAAAAGAAGAAGAAACGAGTCAATTTACTTATTATTACTATTTTATTCCACCACCTTACCAATTCAAGGAAGGAAGAAACTACAACAGACCCGAACAATCAAAGTTGGTGATTGTGGGGACGGGAATTAACAACAAAGTTGTTAGTCCGAACCAAGCAATCAATAAGTGTCAATAATTGATGATTAGTGAGGAAGTGTTATCAAAGTCTGAACTCAGATAAAAACAGTATTTATTATTGTTCCAATCGTCTTCACTACAAACTCGCTGCAGCTAAACAGTAAATAAAAACCTCAACAATAACGCAACTAACTAAAAAAAACTACCCGAAAAAAATACCCTGATCATTTCCTAGGTGTCTTTTTTTTTTTTTTAGTCTTTTTTCATCTCTTCTCACCATGATTTTTTTATTATTCATTGTCTTTTTTAATAGTCAAACAAAAATCACTTACACAAACACTTAATTAAATTACTACTCTGTGCGTGTGTTGTGACGACATGGCACATAGAACGTGATCAACAACAGGTGTGAGTGTTTTTTGTTTTTAGATTTTTAGTCCTTCTTTTTTTACACATCACAGCACTTCTTCTTTTCTATTTCATAATGCGTTAGTTTTATTTTGTTTACTCATTTTATTTTACTACTAGGGCAATGTTTCCATTTATGATTTATTTAATCAACTGACTTATTCCAATTTTACTTGACTTAAAATAAAACAGAACTTTTTAAATTAAGCAATTCAATGTTTTCCTTCCCTAGTCATGAAACAATAACAATTGAATTGAATAATAATCAGCAGTTGTAGTAAAAATCCAATATTCTTTTGCTTTTACCAACAGTTGAGTTTTAAACGCTGAAAAAGAAAAATTACGGCATGGGTTATTTAATGCCGACAAGATTTTTATTACTGGTAATATTTTTTCTTCAAAAAGTATTTTTGATCATTTTTTTTTACAAAAATGTATTGCCGATAATTAAGTGGTGGTTCCACGCTCCTTGAAAACCTCCTGACCAGAGGCCTTGCTGTTGGATGTATTGTAGTTTATCGTCTTCTTATAATACTCTTACCCAGGACGAAAAAATAATGCAAATTGGAAATTAATGATCAATATGAAACAAAACGAGCGAGAACAATAACCCGTAGTAAACGTTTTGACAGTTCGAAATTCTCTGAAAGGTTACTTGGATCGACACACCTGGAGAAAGCCGGAATGCACAACGGTCGAAATGTTTAAATAAGTTAACATAACAATGATGAGGAAGTTGCGTCATTGTCATCGTCCCAGACATTCAAATAGAAATGAACCTGTGAAATTTTTATTTCTAATTGTTTGAACATTTTTTTTTTTTTTTTTGCAATATTCTTCTTCTTAGTAGATTTATTTTGTTCCGTTCTTAATTTAATTTTTAAGTTATTTGAACATACACACCACAAAAAAAAACTATATAGCCACATTACAAGAAGTTTTCTGTTTCTTTTTTTTACTTTATTTGAATTTTGAAATCTTCCCGAATGAATGCTTTATGTTTCGATTTGCTTACTTTTTTAGTTTCTATCGAAACTTGCGTTTTTTAACTCACATTGGTAGAAACTTTAGTGGAGTGCCATGATCGCATCATGTGTTCTGATGAAAGAAGAACAACTTTAAAATTTTGTTATTATACTTTTTCTTCGTCAAATCAAACATCTTCATTTGTGTTATTTTTACATTTTAAAGCCGTTTTGGGTAGTTGTTTTTAAATTTCTTTTGACTTTCCCGTTATTACCTGGTGGTTTGTTAAAGTTGCTTATAAAAAAAATAGGTACGACGGAAATGGATTCTTTTTTTGACATGAAAGCAAATAATCTCTACACTACTGTTTTAAAATATTTGCCAAAAATCAGGAAGTTATCCGATTCAAACAAAATTTTCAATGAATGTTTTTGACTGAATAGTTTTTTGTTGCTTTTTGTTTTGTTTTTTTTATTAAAAAAAAGTCTTTGGAGAATTATTTTTCCGGGAATGTGTTTTACTTTTCGATATTTCTTGTGTACTTTTTAATTTGGAATGTGTTCGTTCAATTATTATTTTTCTTTTTTCACAATAATTAATGAAAAAAAATCCTTCTACAATATTTCATCAAAAAAAATTATTCTCAATATCAAGTGTGGTGAAACGTGAACACCAACACGGAAGATTTGTCCCGCATCTTACCAAAACTAATTCAATGAAACTAAAAAAAAAAGAATATTTTTTGAGAATTGTTGCTTGCGTAATTCAAACGCATTATTTTATTCCAGACAGGACAAAAATAAAAAAAAAAATTACCCTTTATTTAAAAAATGACTTGTAATTTTTCAGTTCGATTTTGAAAGTCATCCCATTTCTATTCGTCACAATTGTTTCTTTTAAAGACCTGTTTGAAGATTCAAAAAAGGCAAAATTTAATACCTTTTTCGTGTGTGAAACTTTTTTAAAAGAATTTTATTTTATTTTTTTCCTTTTAGCAACAGTTAGATTATTTTGGTATGGATGTACAAAAAGGATATAATTCTGATACCTCGCTTAACCTGACTACTATTCAATATTTGAAGAATCTAATTTCATATCTCCTGTTTAGGAAGTTTTTGTGAATTGACAACACTGTTTTCTGATCAAGTGATACATTTTGCTTTTTATTTTTTTGCGTGTCTTGTTTTAGTTTTCTGCATATTTTATAGATTCTTAAGAGAATATAACCAATACTTACTAATAATTCAGTATTATTTTAAAACAAATGTTTTATTTATCTTTTCTTGCATAATTTTTTCCACTCGCCACCAAGAAAATTTTTAGAATTACAACAAAAAACTATTTCATTAGTAAAGAATACTTTTTGTTTTACGAAATTTAGGTTCTAAGGAGACACTTTAAAATGAGGTTTTCGGCGGGGTGGGGGGGTTTTGGTTTTTTTTTTTTTTTTTTTTTGCTTTAACGTTCTGGTATGTACCTAAAATATTAAAATGTTTCTCTTCGCCCAATAATTTATGATAGAATAATTCATTTGGATGATTTTATCGTCTTTTTCTCTGTACAATAACAAAAACATTCTTTATTTTTCAAATTGCACATGCAGCAAAAAAAATTCTGTTTATATTGTGAAACTTCTTTAAAAAAATTCTTCTTACTACAGGTGGACATTGTTGATTTGACAAGTTGTTGAAATAAAAAATTAGCAATTTTTTTTACATGATGTTCACCCTGTACGAGGCCGAAGAGCTACTCGAAGGTTGCAGAGTAAGAAGCACAGTTTATTCTTCATTAATTAATTTTCAGTTGTAGTTGAATAAACTGATGAAGTTCTTACTTCTGCCATAAAATACAGAATCAACAGTATTTTTGCTGTTGTCGTCGCATTGAATTTTCTTTTCTTTTACAATTCACCACTAAATTTACCAGAAAATAAGTTTGTTTCAAACGGTGAGTAATTTTTTTTATTTCCCCGGATTCAATGGCAAATATTCCTGTAGTTGGAAAAGATGTAACGGATGCAGTTGAGAATTGTCAAAATAAATGATTTTATGTCGCGAAGATTCTTTTAAAAGAAGTATGACAAAGTAGAAAAGTTTTCGTGTGACACATTACGTCCTTTGGAATTTCAATGGACTAAGTTTGTTTTTATTCTACAACACATGACCTCACACGAAAGAAAGACGCTGAGAATTTTAATTTCTTTTTTTACTTTTTTTTTTTTGTTTTTGTTTTTTAGAGGAATATCTATGTGTGTACTGTAACCTTGTGATGTAATTACTGTTTTATTTTCAGATCTCCATCATTCGCAATTCCAAATAAAGATTAAACAGTATTTTATTTTTGATACCTATTTATTTTTGAATATGTGTTTCTAACCGATTTCATTTATTTGAATAATATTTTAGTTGTCAGGAAGTTTCAACATTGACATCAGACATTGTTGATTCTTTGAAAGAACTTACCAATGACTCGGGAGGAGATAGAGAAATATCCATGTGTAACCTCGTGATGTAATGTTAATTACAATTTCTTTACTGTTTTATTTTCAGATCTCCATCATTCGTAATTTCAAATAAAGAATAAACGAAACAGTATTTTTTGTACTCATTGTTAATAGAGATTTTTTGAATTACATACTACAATGGTGAAAGTCAAGTGCCCGATTCCTGCATGTGAATACGAGACAATTGACCTGGATGCAACGATTGTAGTTCTGCTGATCATCACGCATTCGATGTTACATAATGCAGCCATGTCAGCCAAAGTTGAAAAAAGTCAATCGACCCACCACTACATCTGCTGGTACCAGCAAAGACTGGACCTACTATCTGTTCAGACGGGAAGATTGTAAGCGGGCAACAAAAATTGTTGACAAAGAACTAATTATTCAGTTAAATGGAGTGCTGTGATGACACTTTGTGTAAGGATCTTATATGAGCAAAGTTTGGTTAATTGACTGAGAAATCAGAGGCTGAAGTACTTGCAGCAATTCGTCAGTTAACTGTAAGAGAAAAGAATATAATGGTTGCACATGTGTCGCTAAATAACATGTCTCAAGACTCAAGATTGGGAGGAACCTGTTCGAAAATTTGATGCTAAGCTTCGCGGATAAGCTGATATGTGTAAATTTGTTCAAAAGTGCAATAACTGTAATCATGAAGTAAATTATACTGATGCATTCTTACGTGACGTTCTTGTCCGCGGACTCTATTACCAGGAAATTCGACTTGACTTACTTGGAACTGAAAACCAGAACATGACTTTAGAAGAAGTGTTCAAGTTTGGCCAAAGAATCTGGTAAACCCTCGCCGTCCAAATTACTGAACTCACAGGGCACCGTAAGCTATATATCATCGCAACAGAAATCGTACAGAAGCTAGAACTCAGGAATTTCCCCGGAAAGGTCTGACAATCATGACTTGTGCTAATAACGTGGTAAATTTGGCCATGAGATTCGAGCACCTGCTCAAATAAGACAAAAAAATATGTGCTGCATATTGTCAAACATGCTTAAAATGCAACCGTGCTAATAACTTGTCTACAATGTGCAGGAGTTATGAAGGTGCTATATTTGATTCACTATGTGCCACTACAGACTTCAACTTTGCTTATACTATAAACAAAGTTCTTGTCTCGGACCATCATGTGTATATCAACATGTCCGATACATGGATCCAACAATCATCTAAACCCTAACCTTATGTCAGTCTCACAGCAATGACTCTCATAGAGAAGTAGGAGTGTTTTGGATATAAATCAAGTTTCCAATCAAAACCAAAGACTGTCTGATAATGGCTGTCAAAGTTGTAAATCACTTGGAATTGAATGAACGCAATCTAAACCCAGTGATGCTGAAAATTCATGCCGCTAACAATAAAGGCATAAAATATCGTGGGCATCACCATCCTTCACTTCTCTAGCAAAATCTTTGATGGCATTGCACTGGAGACATGGAAGATAGTATACATTACCGACAATTCCTTAGTTGAGAAGCATGTACTGCACTTGGTATCATTGTAATGAATTTCCCAACAATTGGAAAAACAGTTGAAAGTGCTAATGCATCAATGAATATTTTAACATGATACTGTTTAAGGTGCAGAAATGTCAATGAATGGTGGTAATGATACATTCGATATTGCCAACAGTGGATATTGAAGGCGATACACACGTGAAGTCCATTGGACAGCACGACAACAATTGTGTCATTAAATGTGGTTGCCCCAAATGAGAACCTCCACCTGTCTGGCCTACCAAATTACCATTCTGTACTATGGAGGAACATCATATGGATCTTCAACAGTACCTACAAGATCGGTACAAATCAAGTACATGTAACACATTTGAACATCAGGTTTTACCCCTTATAAAAGGACCACCTATACAGCTTATGGTGAACCCTTATGCCAAATCCATAATACACCCGTTACTGTTCCCCTTCATTGGCAAGAAGTTAAGTCGAGTTTTGATCAGGATGTTAAACTAGGCGTAATAGAATCTGTACCAATTGAGGAACCCATCACATGATGCCATCGTATGGTGGTATGCACAAAGAAGAATGGCACACCTTGGCACACGATTGACTTTCAAGGTTTGAATGCTCATGCTATCTAAGAAACCCATCACACACAGTCACCGTTTCATCAAGCCCGATCAGTACAAGATGGAACCAAGAAAACGGTCTTCGATGCTTGAAATGGATATCATAATGTATCAGGAGGATAGACACTTCACAACTTTACCCATACCTCACTCCACAAAGATTATTGCATTGGGAGATGGATATACCCAGCAATTTGATGAAATCGTTAGCAATGTTCCCAAGAAAACAAAACATGAAGATGATACTCTCTCCTCTTTGTTGACAATATCGAGAGGAGCTTTTCCCAGGCATGTAATCGGTTAGAAATATGTAGAAACAATGGTATCACTCTCACCCCCGATAAGTTTGTATTTTCCCAGGATAATGTGGAATTGAGTGGTTATGAAATCACGACTGACCGTGTTTGACGTTGCAAAAAATTACTTCCATGCCATCCTGGATTTCCCAACGCCAAAAAACATCACTGATATACGATCTTAGTTCGGTTTGGTGAACCAAGTTTCATACGCGTTTAGTCTGACAAACCGAAAGTTACCATTTTGTCAGTTGTTGAAACCAAGTATACCATTCAAATGGGATTTGAACCTGGATGATCTCTTCCAGGAATCCAAGATTATGATAATCAGTGATTGGTCAAAAACTCTTCCAAAAACATTGTAAATGTGAATAAACTGTGCCATTCTGCTGTACAGAAGGTTGAAAAATTACCTGAGTTGGAAGTAGATTCACTAGCGCTGCATAATCTTAATACTCATTGGTAGAAGGAGAAGCATTAGCAGTCGTGAACATTCTTGAAAAAAGCTCGCTATTATATGCTCGGTTGTGACAACTTTGTCATCACAGTTGACCGTAAACCATTGCTGAAGCTTTTCGGGGACAGATCGCACGAAGACATTCCTAATGAAAGACTCCGTAATCTAAAGGAAAAAACTTTTCGTTATAAGTTCAAAATGTTGTACGTACCAGGGAAGAATGCAACATGCACCAGACGCTGTCTTTCGCAACCCAACTGGGGACCCAGAATCTGTGGTGCTGATCGATGACGTTGCGTTTGTATCCTAGAAAGTTAACGATGCACATACTATGAATCTGCCCTTATTGATATACTCCAAGTGTGATACCAACAGTGTGGATGGAGCCCCAAAGTCCACATTAGTGTCCAACTACTACTCGTCTATTGAATACTCACTGGGTGATCTACAATGTGTAACATGGGACAAAGTTCGTACCGCTCCCTCTATTGATGAAGTCGTGCATCAGTTAATTCAGATGATAGAGACAGGTATCCCAGACTCGCGCAATGACATACCGCCCTCTCTACAAGAATACTATCTATTCCAGGAATATTTATCTACAGATGACAGTCTTACTGTTTGCAAGGATCGACAGAACATTCTTACATTGCACTCATCTTATCAGGCCGTTACTTCCACGACTTCGTGGGCAGAGACATCTGTGTTTTGGCTGGGAATCACAGCTGATGTTATGAGTATGAGAAACAACTGTAATCACTACAATCGCATGGTTCCCTCACAACGCAGTGCTCTCCGACAACTCTTGTGTATTCCGTGTACCCATTTCAATGTATGTTTGCTGACTTTTTTCCATTACATAGGTATGAATTACCTTGTTATCGTTGACAGATATTCTAACTGGCCTATTGTTGAGAGATCAACCAACGTTTCGAAAGACCTAATCGACAGTCTTCGAAAAACATTCGTTACATTTCGAATCCCTGACGAGTTGACCTCTTATGGTGGTCCAGAGTTTACAAAAACCGACATTAGAAACTTTTTAAAGACATGTGGTCTACATCTTCGACTCTCATCTGTTGTTTTGCCTCATAGTAATTGTATAGCTGAAGTCGGTGTCAAAACAGTAAAACGTCTCATTACTGAAAACACAGGACCGAATGCCGAACTTGACAGCATGCTATTCTACAATACAGAAATACCCCTGATAAAGATAGGAAACTTTCCCCGAGCTGTAAAAGATTTTATCTCTATACTACCAGGTCGTTAAAAACGTCATGATACATGACTAGACACCCTATCTCTTAGGAAAGCTGCTCTGCGAAACCGCCATGTTAAAACAAAAGAACGCCTCCGAGAGCATACACAGCGTCTTCCGCCACTCAAGGTTAGTGACTTAGTCAGAATTCAGAATCAGATCGGCTGCCACCCTCTATAGTGGGACAAAACAGGACATCAATTCGAGCAATATGACGTTCGGGTTGATGGGTCTAGAAGCATAACACTGCGCAACAGGAAGTTTCTCCGTCGCTACCCTCCAGTATATGAACTTCCGGTACGACGGACTATTGCCACCGATTTACAGAGCGCACAGAGACCTAATGTATCTCAGACGAATGTTCCATAAAACCATATTCATACTGTTCCATCCACTGGTCTCTTCATATTCAACAGGAATACCTCACCAGTATGTGCTTACGTATGTGCCCGGAATATGACAATGGTCATGAAATACCACGACCAGTGAGTGCTCCATGTGCATCACCTCAATTTGATTTATCGTTACCAGTAACCACGATTGATCTAGTGCCTCAGAAAAAGCTACCCGTTCCTCCAATCACACAGCAGTCAACAGTGTCCACACCTACACCTGTAATTCCGTGACATTCAACGCGACCTAATGCGAAACCGAACTGGCTATGTGATTATGTGCAGCTAGTAATGAGGCAGGACAACTGAAAACAATATTCATTATTTGATACATGAATGCCATTTATGAATACATAGCCTTAGTTCACTATTCATTTTAAAAGAGGCGTTTTACCAAATGTTGGACTCTTATAGGTTTTTCAAAAGCAAACTGCTTTTTTATTTTGTGTTGATAAAAAAAATACGTTCATACCTCAATCAGGATGTATACACAAAGAGTTTTCAGGAAGTTCCTACATTGATATCAGCCATTGTTGATCGTTGAAAGAACTTACCAATGACTCGGGAGGGAATAGAGAAATACCTGTGTAACCTCGTGATTTATGGTATTGTTAATTACAATTTCTTTATGTACTGTTTTATTTTCAGATCTCCATCATTCGTAATTCCAAATAAAGAAAATGAAACAGTATTTTTGCTATTCATTTATTTTTGAATATGTATTTTTGGGTATATATAATATCTTGCTGATTTCATTTATTTGAATATTTTAGTTGTCAGGAAGTTTCAACATTAAGATCAGCTATTGTTGATTCTTTGAAAGAACTTACCAATGACTCGTGAGGGTATAGAGAAAAAAAAATCATACCCGCTCGGCCTGGTGATCTGTGCTTTGTGACCTGCCGGGTCGGGTGTCTGTCGAACTCTCTGCTTGCAGAGAGGAACCCTGACGAAGCTCCGTCGAAGGGTAGAGTTTTGTTGGGGGAGGTTGACGGAACTGGCCCCCCTCGTGGGGTTTGGGTGGTTATTTATTTTTGGCTGAGCCTACGGGCTCGGAGATATCCACATTAAAAAGGCCTTGTGCCGCATTCAATCCTCGTGGGTGGATTGATAAATACCATCTATGTGTAACCTCGTGATGTATAGTAATGCTAATTAGAATTTCTTTATATATTGTTTTATTTTCAGATCTCCATCATTCGTAATTCCATATAAAGAATAAACGAAACAGTATTTTTGCTATTCATTAATTTTTGAATATGTGTTTTGTGTATATAATCTCTAACCGATTTCATTTATTTTATTTTCAGTTGTATTTTTTGCTTATGTTTCCATCACTTTTGTTATTAAATATCTCACATAAATGATCTGTCAATTCTTAGTTTATTATTCTGTTTTGTGACATTAAGTCTTAATTTATATATCGTTATCCCATATATATTTATATATAGAACAGCGCAGCTGAAAAGAGAAGAGAAAGAGAAAATTTATGTTTATGCGTATAAAGATAGCTCAAAAGAAGAAAAAAATACATTTCTGTGTTTAGTTGAAAATGTATGTTTTTGTGAGAGCGCCACCTAGTTGAGCGAAATTTAAGAAGTCCCTTCGGATGAAAATAGCCCCGTGTTGCCTATTACAACATCCCTGAACAAAAAAAGAAGGTAAGAGCAAGTCCTTTCTCTTTATACTGCTGATTGCCACATCATCTAGTGGATGTTGAGTGAAGTCCGGTAGCAGATAAGGTAGAGTAATAACACACTATTTTATATGATACATTCTTTCATGACTCTCCACAATTTCCTGCCTTGGGCTGATTTAGCTCTTTCCTTTTTACTATTTCCCTTTGTATTCCTTGTTCTGAAGTTCCTGTCCTCTTTAATGTCTCCTTATTGCTCACATGTTCTATGTCATTCACAGCACTCATCGGTAGAAACACATCTCTGTCTCTTCAAGTCTCCTCATCTGAGAGGAAATTGTCCGGTATTTTCTGTTAATATAAGAAAGTATTACATAGCAATTCGTTACTACCTTCTTTGTTTCGAGCAAAATTTTTTCCATCTTTTAATACTTTTCTTACTTCCTGGAAGACATCTTTTGCTTTCCCTAAGCGTCTTCAGATTTCTGTGTCATTCTTCCATTACCTGTTAACTCAAAATCGTCCATAGTGTTACCAGAGATCGAATGGGTGAAATAAATAATGTCAAAAAACCAAAGAAGCAACGAAGCGAATGTTTTATCCCATTTGTTCATCCAGGTCAAAAAAGCTTCTTAAATCAGAAGACACGAGTTTAGAACAACGAGACCCGGAACGGGCAATGGGAGATGGCAACAGATCTGTTTGGTTGCCAAAAATTCTTTCCAATACAAATCAAACAGAAGCCAAATTTGGTAACCTGGTCTGCCGAGAGAAAGGTTATTCATCTAGTTGAACTCACAATTCATCATGAAGGCAACATTGATGCTGCACATATCCGGAAAAGAGAACGGTACGAAAAACTGGTGGAGGAATGCGAGGACGTGGGGTGGTAGGCTAAACATCTTTCTGTTGAGGTTGGCTGCATAGTATACATAGGTGAAAGGATGCGAGGATGACTGGTATTTCTGTGGAATCAAGAAGAGAAAAGTAAGTGCAACCCTAAAAAAATATATAGGAATTAAATCCTATATAATATTTTTCAACAAATAAAATCCCATCAGGACGTTTGTTTGGTAGACAATGATTACTAGGGCAAATACTGTCTAAATACTTGGCTGGCATAGTTGTAGACCTACCCCGTGTTAATTTATGGATCATTTAGAAAATAACAATAACTACCGTCACCACTCCCGCAAATTCGAGAAAAAGATTTTCGCGAGTCAGTGTGAAATTATTTTCTAACAAATTCACAAAAGTTCGCACCGCTATGTAAGATTAGATTTTCGATCCTTTTTTACGGATATAAAAATAGAAGCATAGTGCTTCTCGAGGTTCAAAACAACTTCGAAGTTCAGTTTGATCTACACGTGCGTATGCACACATCCACACACATGCACACAATAGAAGATGACAGCCAGCAGCCGCCGACTAAGTCTACCTTGTCTTCCCACTCACAGAGACATTAGGCTGACCGTCATAAAGTAAGTCTGTCTACATATTTCACCCCCCTACGAATACTTAATTGCTTGATAAAACAAATTTCATTGCAAGGGAAATTTAACATTTTGTTGTTATTGTATATTTTTGAAAAGAATATATAAATGTTCTGCTACTTTTCCTTCAGAAAATAACCTTTTTTTCAGGTTTCATTTAAAAGACGTGTTATTGCCCTCATCTTTGTCGGCATATTTATCACAACGTTTCGGCCGTTGTACGCTCCGGCCTTCTTCAGGTGGTTGGAATTTCTAACCGAGACCTTTATTTCGATCACTGGGGTAGACTGTTCTAGTTCCACGTGCCATGTTTGATGGATGTCAGTTATCAGTTATCTCCTGCTAATTTTCCCTCTGAAAGTTCTCCACTGCCTTAACCGGGTATTGAACTCATACTCTTTGGGTCTGTCACTGGATCTAACCAACGCCTTTATCCACTGTGCCATGTGTCCTTGAGGACATCTGGAGGTGAATTTCTGGGTATTATAAACCATTTTTACCAGTGCTCATATTGCAATTTTGCTGTTATCATTACATGTTTTTACCAGAGCTCATATTGCAACTTTGTTATCATTGCTTTTCTCTGGCACTCCTTATTACTGGTTCCCATATTGTATTTATTTCTATGTTTGGTCGGCTCAGGAGATTTTTGTGGCCTAGCATATGTGCTGATTCCTTAAGTTTACGAATTTTCCAATGGTGTTCCCTGTCTATGATCTCAACATGATCCCATCGGGGACGGTGATCTCCCTTCCCTTTCCATATGTGGTCAGCCACGCCTGATTTTTCTACTTCCCCTCGTGTTACAGCTTTCTGGTGTTCTTGAAGCCTTACCTTGAGGGGGCGGCCTGCCTCTCCTTTATATTCCTTTCCGCAGCTGCACGGGATAGCGTACACACAGTCTTTAGTTATGTTCTCCTCTATGGGGGGTCTCACCCGAGAGAGATATCTGCGAAGTGTTGTCAAGCTTTTGAATGTTGTCCTGATGTTATATGGACCGCAGATCCTTTGTATTTTCTCTGATAACCCCTTCACATAAGGCAGGCAGACTGTTTTCTGAGTGTTGTTTTCCTCCTCCTCCTCCTCCTCTTGTACCCGCCTATCCCAGTTTATCCCAGCTGCCATGTACTCAGGGTAGTTGTTACGTTGTAGGGTACTACTTATACTGATCAATTCTTTATCTAACGTCTCTGGGTCGCCACTTACGACTTTTGCTCGGTGTTGTAAGCAACGGACGATCCCTTTCTTTACGCTGTATGGATGGTGGGAGTTGAAAATAAATATGGTGACAAAGATGAGGACAATAGTCCGAATAATGTAAATACTGTACATAATACCTCATCTCAGAAATATAGACAGACTCAGATGTGTTATTGTTGTTAAATGTTTGGAATCCCGGCAGTAGCAGCAACTCAATTTCCCAACAAATATACAAAACAACAACTGAGAAGGCAAGACATTACATCTGACCCAGAAAGAAATAATGAAAGAAATAATCCTTAAAAAGATGCAAAGTAGTCGGCAAGCAGTAAACCAGTCGAACCAGATAGTGGGGCTTCACATCACGGGAGGTGTATGTTGGGGAGAGGGGCAGTTATATCCGTCGAGAGATGGGCCCCGAAACGGAAGGCATTGTCTCCCGAGGACTCTGAAAACTTCCTTGTATCTAATACACGTAGCATTCGATTGACAGCACTTGCAGTTGTAAGCTGTTCTCAGATCCCTACTCAGAGAATCAAATTTCCAGAACGACGTGATTTTGATATCCCCGACATGTAACTCTCTGTTTGATATTGTGGAATGTTAATATCTTAATTATGCCATGATTTTCTCTTCGAGATACATGTGCTATCCATTTCAGTTGTTGCTGCTGTTGAAAGTCCTTAAGTGATGTAGTTTCTGTTATTTGTTAGTGTTATGGCTCTTTCTAGTATTGATGGGGGTTTCCTTCCTAACCTTTTATTTGAAGTAGTGTGGAACGTCAACATTTTAATTATGTCATTATTTTCTCTTCGAGTTACATGTGTTATCCATTGCTATTAAAAGTCTTCAAATGATGTAGTTTCTGTTATTTGGTACAGTTCTTTGATGATTCTGCAGTGCCAGTATACAATGTCCAAAGAAGTCTGATCTTTGCCAAGACCCCAGGCTTTACTCGATCAAAGCCTTTTTTCATCATTGATTTTAGTGGGCGTATACCGCTGACAGTTTAGATATTTCCGAACAAATTTGGTGCCATGCCTGGCATTCATTTGAATGAATATGACAAGTCTATTATGGTGTTGGGCGAAACTTGTAATCGCCGTCGCCCTGTTTGAATGCGTGAGGGAACTGAGATACTGCGCGAATTATGTTGAAGGTTATATTATTCCATCAGATACATATGCTGCTGTGAAAACTGCAATTCAGACAAAAAGCTTTGCAAAGATACAGCCATATGAGTTTGAACATAGATCGCCAGTGAACAAACACGGGCGATTCTATAATTGAATTAAGTAGACCACGTGACCATAGAGGAAACGCGTAAGTAGGAATTAGCTTGGCGTCTACTTGATCCCTGTTTCTATTCTATCCTCTATTGCTATACAGACCTCTATTCTCTGCTCTATTCACTATACTATTTCTCTATTCGGATCACCATACGGATTACTGTTCGAGCGAGTATTATCGAGCAAGTACTATCAGTTCGAGTGTTATTCGAAGGCATCTAACACGAGCATTGCTATAGTATCTGCGATTACAAAGTCTCTACTGTAACGAAAGTGACAAGGAGTATTCGTTGACATTACAAAAGTGTCAGAAGAGTGTTCGTTGAGATCACAAAAATTTGGTAGAGGATGTTGATTTTCCGTTCAAGACCATTCTTATCCCAACTATGATTATTTATACCATCAGCTTAATCCCTTTCATCATTAGTACACTGACCTCGAGAGAGAAAGCAGGATCGTTGTCTTCTAGTGGTAGACTCGTTTGGAATGCTGTAAGGAATACATAAATGGTCAATACCATCTCAACTATGTTTGTAAATGCGCATGACATAATCTATGAAGTGATTCATTAGACTGTTGATGTAGCAATACCAGTCAGCTGAGGTTTTTGAAGATGAAAACAGCAGGACCGGTCGCAAAAATGAATTCGGAACAATTAATTTCGACCGATGCCTATCAGTATCCTTCAACGAGCAGCTCAGACAAAGAGAAGTCACTGAATGAAGATAAATTGCTTTTTTAGACGACCACACCAGGACCATGCTAGCTATAAAACTGACCAGTAACCGACACAGAGAAACGAAGCGGACTAGGAAGACGCCCGTTAGATTGTTCATACCCCTTGACCTACGCCTCATCTCAATTTCGCTCGGTTATAGTTACAACTCAAGAATAAAATCTGTTTTACTGCTAGAAATTGTTTTGTTTCTCACTTATGGGTAATGATCTGGCCAAAGAGTAATTTTTAAGCCACAAGTGTTTGACTGGACGAAACTGGTGTCTGGCCTGAGCTACAACGCAGTATTGCCCTAATTTTCTCCTTGTTGTACTGTGGATAATGCCTGAAATGTTTCCGTATTGGGGTCCTCGTCAGACATGTAAGATTCTGTACATCGATACAGTTTCTGAATTAGATCGATGCATTCGGAGCTTAGAAGGCGGTTTCTTTTGGACGAGAAGAGGAAGTGCTGTGGTCATACGCTGCTGCGAAAACGGTCGTTTCTACAATTAGGACTTTTGAAAAGATACCCGGACCCCTTTACTTCTATGCTAAGTCTACAGTAGCACATTGTCAGCAAACACTTCTTTTTCTTTATTTCTCTTTGGATATTAAATATATTTGAATCCCACAGGCGTTGTGTTTCTTTCTCTTCAAAAACTGATACCCAGTTCATTCGAAAGCACTAATCTTCCCTAAACTTGGAGATGTAGACTGGCGTATTATCGTGGATATACTCACCACAGCACTTTGTCCTAATGAATTCTTGAAACACCTATTTATTCCTCACAGATTATAAAATCAAAACAATATATCATCAAACAAGAATGAAGAAACGTTTTCACCAAGACGGATGAAGACTTTATAATATATAATGCTACGACAAATAGTTGCAACAGACACACGTACTGACAAAGTTGACAACAGAACAATAGATTGTAACTCAACGCTAATGATCGGAACGTTCTCTGAAATTAAAAAAAAAAATTAATGAACCTTTGAAAACATATCAAGTCACATTAAATTAAAATTGATGAAAATAGTGTGAAATGAACTTTTGGGAAATACAAATTAGAAAGAGGATCAGTTTTTATTTTATTTTGTGCAAAGTTGGAATAAAATAAACGAATGAGGAGAGCGATATCTATAGTTATCTATTAGAATTTGAAATAAAATTTTCAAAAGAGGAGCCAGAAAAGAAATAAAGGTGGCAAACGCTATTCACAACATAAAACGGTATATTTTTAATTTCCCACTGTAAGTTGATATAAGCAAATTTTATACACATTTTGAAGGAAGCGTTTGTTTGAAATTAAAAAAATATATATATTTTCTCTATAATGAGGGCTTTTATTTTAAAATTACTTCTTGCGGGAGCGCACATTTCAGGGAGCGCTTAAAATGCTATTTGGGGAGCACTTATTTGAGGGAGGCGTTTCTTTAAAGAGTGTTTCTTGATAGAGGCGGTTATTATAAGGGGTGCCTATTCAAAAATTGCTTCTTTATAACAGGGCGTTTATTTGAGATAGGCTTTTATGTAAAACTACTTTCTCATGTGGGCACATATTCAAGTGTGTTGGGGGGGTGTTTATTTAGCTGATTGTTGATAGGAGCACTTATTCAAGGGAGGCGCTTATTTCAAAATTACTTTTTGATGGGAGTGCTTATTCGAGGGGGGGGGAATTATTTAAAAATTACTTCTTGATGTGTCACTTATTCGAAAGAGGCGGTTATTTAAAAATTACTTCTTGATCACTTTATCAAGGTGGGGATTAAATTTGCTGATAGATGCGCTTATTCTGGCGGGGAGTAATTATTTAAAAATATGATGGTGTAGTTGTTTGAAGGAGTCGCTTATTTGAGGTGGGCGATTATTTAAAAATTACATCTTGACCGCTTATTCGAGGGATCTGTGTGTGTTTTTTTTATTATATCTTGATAAATGCGCTTATTCTGTGGGTTAGAGGTTATTTAGAAAATTGCTTTTTGAGGGTGGAGCTTTTGAAGGGAGCGCTTATTTAAAAATTACATATTGATCACTTATTCGAGGGAGATGTTTGCTTAAAAATTATTTCTTGATGGATGTGCTTATTCTAGAGGCGATTATTTAAAAATGACTTTTTGACGGGAGGCGCTTATTTTAAAATTATTTCTTGGAAAGGCGCTTGCTCGAGGAAATGCAGTTTAAGTCCTACTTTGTTTTAAGTTTTCATCAATAGCCTTCCTGGTGGCATCAGCTCTCAACTTCGTATCTACACCGATGACACAGCCATTTACACCTATCTCAATAGTAAGTCTGATCAGTTCGATAATGTCAAATTGGCGGCTGATCTCAAAAATGACCTATAGTCGGTTGTTAACTGGGACAAAGAATGGCGTGTTAATTTTAACGCTTCCAAAACAAAACTTTTGTCAATCGTCTGAGAGACCCCTTTCTGCCTTCAGTCACCAGGAGAGTGACTTGTTCGCCTTCTCAGGCTAACACCCTCGACTGACATGAAGTGTAAAATCTATATTGAATCCATTGCTAAGTGTGCTTATGAGAAAGTTATTTCACTGTGCCGTCATACAATTTTCCTCTCCAGAACCTACAAGTCTACCATTAGTACATGCTTAGAATATTACTGCCATATATGGTCCGCTGCCCCCGCTACATGTTTAGAGATTTTTTATAAGATCCAAAGAAGAATCAGCAATATTATTGATCCTGACCTGGCATCTCGTATTCATTCCCTTTTCAACCGCCGTGTAGTTGCTTCCACGTGCCGTTTTTAGAAATATATTCATCGTAATTTTACTGATAAACTTTTCTCCATGATATATAAACTTTATTAATTTAAGCGCAGTATTAAATTAGTAGCAAGGTCTCATCAATTCACAATCGAACTGGCGAGATGTAACCGTAAATTACATGCTAACAGTTTCTTTTCTCGTGGAACAACAGACTTTCGACTCCATGCTTTTTGGCCAATTTTGATCTCCAAAAATTTAAATGCAATACCAATCATTATCTATTTCTGTTTTCCGCACACAGTAACCCTTTGTCTTAGTAGCTTTACTGCCTTGCATCGAGTGAATTCGATTAAAAGATAAAAATTAAAAACTTAGAGAAGGCAGTATTTGTCTATATTTCTGAGATGAGGTATTATGTACACTATTTACATTATTCGAACTATTTTCCTCATCTTTGTTGTCATGTTTTTCACTTTATCCACTGATGGATAAAGGTGTTGGTTAGATACAGTGACAGTGTGAGTTCAATAGCTGGTTAAGGCAGTGGAGAAATGATTTTAAATAAGAGTAGTAAATTTTAAATTTTCAAGAAGTAATTTTAAAATAAGCTCCTCTGTCAAATAAGCTATTTTATGGTCAATTTCCTTTACTCCTGTAGTAAATTTCGTTATAGCTTATCCATACACCGAGGTATTTGAAGTTTTTTTAATTCCACATTTGAACTTTATGTTGGATTCAGGCTAGGTGCCATCACTGCTTTCGCTGCAATTCTAGATTGTAACTTCTGTTTTGGAAATGTTTCTCCTGTGTTCTATGAGCTATGGGTTGTTTTGTCCAATAGAAGCGAGACAAAAATGGCAAACTCGACCATACTGATCTGAACTTTGACAACCTGAACTGAGTTGGGTGGGGCTGTTTGGACCCGGTGGGTATGGTATCCTGTCAGTGATGGATTGTCGGTGTTTAAGTCTTGATATAAGACCAGCCCCCAGCATTGAGAACCCCTACTAATAAACTACTGGAATGGCTCTTTGAGACAACACACAACTCTGTCCTAATTTAGGTTCAGAACCAACTCTTTTAGGATGCAAATAATAAACAAGACAAAAAAAAAAAAAAAAAAGCAAAGAGAAATATTTTAGAGTTTGGCTCAAATTCGTATTCTGACTTCGAAGCATTTTCGTCAATCACTTTCCTTTATTACAATGGCAATTAATACAGTCCATAAAATTGATCTGATTTATTTTAGTAAGATAATAATAGGCATTTTATTGGAACTCCTAAAAAAAACCTTCTAAAGAAAAAAAAAAGAATCTTTATTCTCAGCTTTTCAATTGTATTTGAAGCAACAAAATATAAATTTGCAAAATGTTTTTACAATCGTCTGGCGTCAGTTGCTCGCCTTTAGACATACATCTTACTAAATACTGAAAATGATTGTTTTTTTTTGTGGGGGGGGGTGGCTGTAATGTCTGTGACGTTGACTAATCTTGTAGGTCATCAACATTTCATTAACATGAGTCGAACATGATTTTATTATTATTTCAATATTTATTTGTATCATATTTGGAATACATATCAAAGTACGAATAAAATCAAATAGATCTCTTTTAATCCAATATTGATTACCCACACATTTCTTTTTATCAAATATTTTGACAGATCTGTGTATCTTGCACGCACATAGGGGGCTGCTGAAAACTTTTCAGCCCCACCTTCTTCACAATGTCTGAACAAACGGCCAAGCATCAGTAATGTTTTTAATCACTTCTTGGTCTATTTTTTTTCACCAACTTGTTTACATATATGTGTGGGGGTGTACGCAACACACACGCACGCACACACACACACACAGGCATATATATATATATATATATATGATATAATATAAAAGGCTCAAACCTTACTTTGTCCTACACATTAGGTTCTACCTAGATTCTATCTTCTTGGGAATTTCTATATATATATATATATATATATATATATATATATATATATATATATATATGTGTGTGTGTGTGTGTGTGTGTGTATTGGCCACTATTATTATCTATATATATATATATATATATATATATATATATATATATATATATATATATACGGGTGTAACAGCAAAATTGTTCAAATCGTCTAACAGCATGGGATAATTGTCCATCCCACAAAACTTTAATATCTAAAAAAAACACTAAACTAATTGAGTTTATTTTTACCAGGTTTTCAGAGAAGCCGTTTAGCCATCTTGATATCATTTGTCGTAAGAATCACTAAAAAACCTTTGAGTTATTCAGCCTGAAAAAGAACAGATTAAAATCGTTTAGTGTCAGACCCACTATCTTCTCAAATGAGCAATGGCGAGAGGAAAAAGATCATTCAAGCCTTCAGTAATGGTACCAACATTTATACTCTGACTTCCATCTTCAAAATCCATTCAAGAACCATCAAGATAATGGTGAATAATTTTAAAAAATAGAGAAAAATAGAGAGGAAAACTATATCGGGGGTCACAACAGTAAGTGGGATCATCATTGCAACTTAGAGTTAAATACATTCTTATTGTTCAAAGTAGAGTTGAACAGTGTTATAAAAACCTCGGAGAATTCCAGTAATATATTTTTAATCATTTTCAAGATACCACAGTTCAAAGATTAATCTAACAATTGGACAATTTTGCTGTTACACGATTTGGACAATTTTGCTGTTACACCCGATATATATATATATATATATATATATATATATGAGATAACGATTTATTTTTTTTATGTATCAAAAACAATATTGGGAAAATCAGCATCCTAGTTCGTACGCATGTGTAGTCGTACTAACATAACAATGTTATTAATCCGGTGAAGACCTGAAGGACAAAACGCGTTACAAGTAATCCTTTTACATTTTGTCATACAATTTCATATATATATATATATGACGATCGCAAAGAGCGTGAAACCCACAGTCACAAACTCACATCAATTCAACTATATATATATATATATATATATATATATATATATATATATATATATATATGTGAACATTGAAGTCAACATTCAGAGGTGACAGGCAGTTTCATGCTGGATGCAATCGTCAGGCCGTCATATATATATATATATATATATATATATATATATATATACAACGAAGCGCAATCGTAGCTAGCAAACTACAAATATGATAAAATTGGCAATTAAAAAAGTTCAGTACAACGTAGGGCCTATAAAATATAATGGATACAAAAAAGCCGAGGAAAGTTAAGTTTCAACCTTAAAATTTACCGATCATTAAGCCAAGTTCATTCTTTATTCTTTTATAGATACACATTCAAACAAATATCCATATCTATAAATAAAAGAATTTCCCAAAATTCTAGGAGACTAAAATATCCAATGAAAACAACAAAACTATGAATTAACTGTAAGAGACATCGGATATTCAAACTAGAATACCAAACGAAAACAATTCAAACAAAAACAGCAGAAATATAAATATAATTTGGTTCAACTCCCCACCACCTCCTACAACAGCACAATAACAACAAAAATAAGGAAAATATTCTTCGAAATAATTGACAAGCACTTCCTTAAAAACAGCAAATTATAAAAATTATCAATAAAAATACAATCAATATTAGTTACAGATTCATGGATGACGTGGAGAAATTAATAACTATGCACAATTAAAACATACACAACAAAACCAATAACAATTACAACGACAATAGCAATAACACCCAGAAAAATAACACCATAAAATGTAACTGCAGAAACAAAAATTGCCCATTTAACAATAAATGTTTAACCAATAACATAATATACAAAGCTATCGTAACTAATAACATTGACACAGATGAAAAAATTACATAGACGCCACAGGAGAAAAAAAAAACTTTGAAAGAAAAAAATACACAAATAATGCAACTCTATCAAAATACATATGGAGCCAAAAAGAAAACAATATCCTTATTAAAATCAAATGGGAAATTATAAAAAGAGCATCCATTATTAATATTGTGCTTAGAGGGAAAATTAGCAATGATTAGTTTTAAAAACCAAAATAAACTGTTAAACAAGAAAACTGAAATAATGGGGAAATGGGCAAATAAATGAATACTTACTTTGCTATCTAAGCACTAATTAAAAATAAACAAATAAAGTAAATATAATATAAACTTTAAATAAATAAATAAAATGAATATAATATAAACTTAAAAAATAAATTATTAATAAAAAACGAACAAATATTAAACATACACAGTACACACCTATATGCGTTTGATTATGCATGTACATAAATATATACGCACACACACACACGCACGCGCACAAACAAGTACAAACGAACAAACCTACCTCCCTATAATTAATACCTGAATATATAACACAACGACAAAAACAAATAAACTACTAAACATTAAATAAAATAAAAATGAAACATTAGACAAACAATAACATATGATACAATCAAATACTTACTTTAATACATATACACTATTTAACAATGATATATATATGTATATATATATATATATATATATATATATATATATATATATATATATGTGTGTGTGTGTGTGTGTGTGTGTGCGTACGTGCAGCGTGTGTGCGTGTATGTGCGAGAGTATGTACTCTCTATATATATACATACATATTCAAACTACAAAGAAAAGAGTCTATGAACCCAAACATAATTAATACCCTAAAAATAGAAAAAATAACTTTAAGCACTAGTTTATTAATAACAAAGCACAGACATAAGTGTACATGTGCCTGTGTACGAGCGTTCATATGTGTATATATGTGCACGTGCGTATACCTATATATGTACATGCATGAATGCACAAGCATGTAAATACAGACAGATGCACATAAATTCAAACAATGATAAAAAAAAATTTAATTATAAATCTAACCTCCTACAATAAATATTTAAGATACCACCAAACCAAATAAGAAAATGAAATATTAGCCCCGTGAAGATACATAAACATATGTGTACGTGTATCTATCAATATTTCTGAGATGAGTTATTGTAATTATTTACATTAATCAGACAGTTGTCCTCATCTTTATTGTCATATTCCCAACGCATCAGCCATTGTATACTCACGCTTAATTCAGGTGATTGTAATTTTGAACTGAACCATTTTTACCAGAGCTTATATTGCAATTTTTGTTCTTATTATTGCTTTTCTCTAACACTCTGTATTACTAGTTCTTATATTGTATTCATTTCTATGCTTGGGCAGCTTAGGAGATTTTTGTGGCCTAGCATATGTGTTGATTCCTTAAGTTTTCATATTTTCCAGTGACGTTCTCTGTCTATTATTTCAACCTCATCCTACGGGGGGAGGGGGTTAGCAGTGATCTCCCTTTTCTCTCCATATGTGATCAGCTACTCCTGAATTTTCTATTTCCCCTTGTGTTACAGCATTATGATGTTCTTGCAGACTTACCATAAGGGGCAGGCCTGTTTCTCATATTTCTTACCACAGCTGCATGGGATGGCATATACACAGTCTTTAGTCATGTGCTCCTCTATCCAGGTGGGGGTCTTACTTTGAAGAGATGTCTGCAAAGTGTTAAACCACTTTTGAAGGTCATCCTGATATTATATGGGCTTGGCTTGTGGTATACGGATGTCTTGAACCCATGTTCTTTTTGAGATATTAGTACATCCAGGAAAGCAAATTTGTTGTTTTCTCTCTTGTCATGAATATGGCAATAAAGGTGTGTATGTGTATATGTATATATATTAAGAAGGCAGATAAAACCAATATTAGTCTTGTATTAAATAATTCAAAATTACAACAAATACTTGATGCCCACATCAAATTTAAAATAAGTGGAAACAAAGATATAAATAAAAATATAAAAATGCATAAACCTAATTTCCCTGTCTGCCCTATCATATCCTAAATCCCCACTCCAGTTTATCAGTTAACCAAAATCATTAATCATCTCATTACACAGCTAATAAATACAGCATTAAATCAACTCAAAAACTAATCAAAATCTTAAAAACACAAAAACCTAATGATGAAACCATAACCTCAGTTGATGTTGAAAGTTTATTTACCAATATCCAATTTAGAGAAATGATTTATATAATTATAAAAAATATTTATAACAATCCATCTCTCCCCCCATTAAACATTAAACCTAACATATTACGGAAACAACTTTTCACTTGTGCCATTAAGGTTCCCTTCTATAATCATCAAAATGATATCTATGTACAATGTGATGGCATTTTCATGGGTTCAGTTCTGGGACCAACATTTAGTAACTTCTATATGACTAACCTTGAAAATAGACTATTTAATGCCACTAAAAAACCATTCATCTACCTAAGATATGTAAAGATGATATTCTCGTCTTAATTAAAAACATAGATGAAATAGAGGAACTGCAAAAAACATCCAAAAAACTTTGTTCTTAAATTCACATATGAACTTAACCAAAATAATAAAATTCCTTTGTTTAATGTATTCATAGACATCAATAATAATATATTTACTACCTCCCCATATAAAAACTAACATAAACACGTGCATTCTGAACTATAAAAGTGAATGTCCTATTACAAAACAGCTATTATACAAAATTTAATAAACTGTGCAAAAATAACTGTTCCAAATCTTAAAAACACAAAAAACTAATAATGAAAGCATCAGCTCACTTGATATTGAAAGTTTATTTACCAATATCCCAGATATAATAACGATTGATATAATTATAAAAAATATTTACAACAATCCATCTCTCTCATTAAAAATTAAACCTATCATATTACAGAATCTTGAATTTTTTGTTTGAAAACAGTAATTTGACCTTCTTAACCAGACTCTTCCACTCTTTCCAGTATCGATAGCAAGAGTGCATAATGTGGTGTCATCAACAGTTTGAACAAGGCCAGTACATTCACACCCTCGACCATCATGACTTCTAACCATGCTAGCACAAACATCTACAGCTTCTGAATAGTCCCATCTACCCAAGTTCACTCACAAGGCATGGGTCCACTCCTGGTATTGTTTTTAAATACTTCCCATAGGTGCCCCAAGTTGTGATTGCCTCCCCAGGCTGATAACATCAAAAAGTCACCTTCCTGACTAATCGACCATGGTAAGATTCAAACCCGGGTCTCATGCTCAGAAAGTGAATGTTCTAACAGCTTGTCTAAGGTTAGGGGAAGAAGTAATGGACTTTACATTGAAAGCTGGCCATGTTAGCAGGAGGTTTGAATTCTAAATTATTTTGGGGCATTTTTTTTTGACTGGTTGCTCTACCATGGCTAAAGAAACAAGTCTGCTATGCTATTTTTCTCTAGCTGGAGGAAGAATATATAAATTCATGCTTTTCCTCAAGGCATTAGTACAAAGTGAATTCAGAATATATATTCAGCCTGACAATATCATTTTTCACAACAATGATAGCTGTTAGGCCACTTGTAGATCTTATATCATGTATTTCATAGATCTTATATTATGTATTTCATAGATCTCATAATGTAACAACGACAAATCTCTAGCATGACAATGATCATATAAACAATGATCGGTTTATAATTTGTAATATTCACTTGAAAGTTTTATGAAAACACATTGGACAGAATTTTTAGCCCATGTGTCATGAGTCGAACAAATGGAATAGATTTGCAAGAAATTGCAACTTGCCTATTTGTTAATTATTGATTTCTGCTGTTGTCATTCATCAATGGCTTTTGGTCAAACTTGCCAGACAACTTATGCTTCTCAGCTGAATATGAAAATGAACAACAAAAATGAAACCAGAATTCATTGATTCAAAAGGTTGTAAAAAGCCAACAGCTTAGTTTATACTTTTGGTTGAGTCTGTGGGGATTACATAATTACTTTCCTGGTATTTCCAGATAGTGACATCAGCTGGAGGATCTTTCCTCGCCATGACATTTATATAAACTTTACTTTGAAGATCATTCTAATAAAATGAACTAAGTAACAACAAAAATCTTCTCTGTCAGATAAAAGTATAAAAGATGATTTGAAACCAAAAGCTCTTTCATGTAGAAAATAAATATTTGAAAAACATATTCTGTGTTGTTGACATAAATTATGGGATCAGTTTTATATTTGTTTATATCTCTGAGATGAGGTATTATGATTACTTGCATTATTTACTTTATTCGGACTGTTATCCTCATCTTCATTGCCATATTCACAACGTTTCAGGCTCTATATCTCTGCGATGAGGTATTATGGTTATTTGCATTATTTACATTATTTGGACTGTTATCCTAATCTTCATTGCCATATTCACAACATTTCAGCTGTTGTATGCTCTGGCCTTCTTCAGGTGAAATTCCAATCACCTGAAAAAGGCCAGAGCATACAACGGCCGAAACGTTGTGAATATGGCAATGAAGAAGAGGATAACAGTTTGAATAATGTAAATAATGCAAGTAATCATAATACCTTATTTGAGAGATAGACAGATATTGAAGAGAAATTCTAATCATCTTAATTCAGTTCTAGATTGTTCTTTAATGTTATGCTAATTCCTCCACTTGCTTTTTTTCATAGATTCTATATATTTCTTATCAATGGATAATAAAAGTAACTCAATAAAATCTTTTCTTTTTTTATATACTATTATTCATCCAATATATGGCCCGAGAGCCACTCAAAGTAGAGGGTTACTAAATGATGTTGTTATAAGGGCATACAAGTAGGGAGCAAGACTTCATATTATGAGAATATGTAGGACAAATAACGGATGACTCTAGACTTGGAGTGGTTAAGATTACAGTGACTGGGAAGCATCATTTTGGGAGTCTGCTCCATAATGCAACAGTTCTGGGGGGAGTAACTGTCTAAGTTGAATTTCCTCCTGATATTGTTCATATTGTTAATATTTCAAGGATGACAGAAATAAATAAAATCTTTTAAAGACGTCAATTCTACTTGTTAAGTGGTCAAATATCAAAAGGAATTACTTTTATTTTTTTTTATGGTTTAGTAGCTTTGGCTTTGATTAGAACTAAAATAGATGCTCACTTTTGGAACAGTTTATTTCAATTTTAAAGTGCATCTTGATTCTGAAGCCTTTTTTATTAAAAAATAAAATTCTGTCCTTTTCTATGAAAAAAATCAGCAAAATTAAGTTAACAATCAACTGATTTTTTTTCAGTTGAATCCATTTTCCACTTAAAGAACAAATAAATTAATCTTATCTGATAATATATAAGATGCAAACATATATAAGACTTGTGACATGTTTCATCTATTAAGACTTCATCAGCTTCAGTTTGTTGACATTGTTATGACTACATATTTGCATGAACAAGGAACACTGATAATCTCAAAATTTTTAAATAATTTTTTAAATAACATTTTTATTTTTTTCAATCTAGCCAAATTCATCAATATTATTTTTCTTTCCATCATCTTTGTTTTTAAATAACCCACATTGTCATAACAGAAAATCTGCCAAGAATGGTGAAATACTGTAAGAACCTGAATGCAAATTTACTGTAGCTGAACTAGCAATTAAAGCACATTTCTTCTTAGTGAATAATTTTCTCTTTTAGTTAGAGTAATTATTACTTGATATATAAAAATATATATTGTTATCTCATATATACTCTCTAAGTATCAGGAAAATTGATTCCATTCTTACAAAAATATCATTCCTCAACATTGTGTCTCTTTTGAACATATATGTATTTATTAATATATTTTAAAACATTTTTATGTTTATACATTCTTTTTTTAGATACAAATATTTAAGTAAATGCTCTGTTTATAATAAACAGTATTAACAACATTTACCAGCCTGAATGTTCGAGAAATTTTCATAGAAAATATGCATCCTCCAACAGGAATCGAACATGTATCCTATATGGAACCATAATATAACTTGACGTGCTTAACCAATTTAGACACAGAGGAGCTCTTCAGTTAGCAAGGTCGATTTTACTGTTTTTAAACTACAATTCTCCATGATTTTCTCTTGTACATTCATATCTGCTTGATGCATATCCAAATGTAAACAAATGACGTCACACATTATGAAATGGACAAAGTCCAACAATTATTTTAAGACATTTTTTATATCTATACATTCTTTTTATAGATACAAATATTTAAGTAAATGCTCTGTTTATAATAAACAGTATTAAACAACATTTATCGACCTGAATGTTTTAATAAATTTAATAAATCTTTAATGACCCAAAGAGTGTGAGGCACAGTGGATAAAGGCATTAGTTAGATCTAGTGACAGGACCCAAAGAGTGTGAGTTCAATACCTGGTTAAGGCAGTGGAGAACTTGGAGAGGTGAATTAACAGGAGATAACTGATAACTGACATCCATTAAACATGGCACATGGAACTAGAACAGACTACTCCAGTGAGTGAAATAAATGGTTCAGTTTGACATTCCAACCACCTGAAGAAGGCTGGAGCATACAACGGCTGAAATGTTGTAATAAAAATGGCAACAAAAATGAGGACAATAGTCCAAATAATGTAAATAGTGTTTTGTTCATTTCATTATCAATATATCTATATATAAACATGTATACAGTCGAACCTCAACCTACAAATTTAATCCATTCCAGGAGTGGATTCATAACTGGAAATTTCATACATCGAAACTTTTTTCTGCATTTAAAATCATAAAAATTAAATTAATTCATTCCAAGCCCCAAAAATATTGATATAAAAATCAATAAAAGTTATATTTTATGCAAAAAAAGTACTTTTTTAATAATCATGCACAACTAATGTAAATAAATCTATCACTGTAACACCTTCCCAGGCTTTATCAATGAGATTTAAGCAATTTAGGATATCGAAGTGATCTTTCTAAAATTCTCTTAGGGTCAGGTTTGTATTTTCAGTTACTTCAAAACACTTCTGAAACAAGGCAGCTTTATCAGAGCTCGCAGTCTCTCGATGTCTCACTACACTGTGGATGCTGGTTCTCTTTTAAAATTTTTCAAATGATTCTCGGCTTGCCTTAAATGCATTTTCCTCTTCAGAAGATATGCCTGGTAGTTTTCTGATAAGCTCCATGTACAGTGCCCTTACCTTTGCACATGTCATATCTTCAGACACACAATCAACTTGTATCTGCCTCTCATTCATCCACACCAACAACAGTTTCTCAACATCTTCCAGGACTTTTAGATGATGCTTGCTAATTATGCTTACTCCTTTCACTACATTGAGCATTTTTATTTCTATCTTGTTCTTTAGGATAATGCAAATTGTTGATGCTGAACGTCTATATAGATTGACAGGGTCAGAAACACGAGTACTTTTTTTGTGCTTCTGAATGATCTCCTTCTACATTTGCACTGATATTTATCCCTCCTCTTAGTAACAACTAACTTCTTGGGTGACATTGTGGGCTACAACAATTATAACAAAATTACCAACTAAAATTTAGAATTCATTTGTATATGTAACAGTAATATTTACAGTAACACATTTTAAACTGTACAGAACAGTAACTGGTATTAAAAAATGTAAACGAACCAAACTGCAGTGATGAAGTTTACCATAAAAATCAACCTGAACTGGATACGTAGTTTATTTTATTGCATAGTTTGTGTGCTGTATCTGCATTTTAAACATTCTATTTTACTCTAATTAAGCTTTATATTTTTTTACATTTTTCTACTGTACTGTATTGATACTAGTTTAAAATTCAATGATTTTACACTGTATATTAGACTAAAACATACTTCACATTACATAGAGATCAAATGAAATGAACTCAGTAATGTCACATTTTACCTACTTTTAGTTCAATAAATTTTAGTAAAATTTACATGTTACTATACTGTACTGTACGGTAACGTACATGTACTGTATTCATTGCTGTACATAATTTTTTGCACATCATTAATTTTTTTTACACTTACACTAATATAATTACAATTACATATACACTATAAATGTTTATTCTACAAGCTAACAAATAGAACTGAGCAAGATGATACAATTCTCATAGCATCTCACTTCATCTAGTGTGATGAAACTGTATAGAAATATGTACTGTATAATAATATAATACAGTAATGTATATAAAATATATTATAATATACACTATATAAAACATAAAAATATAAGTATAAAATATATCTGCATATATTTAGTAGAGTACAGTACATTATAAAAATACAGTATAGAAAACATTGTAATACTGTATAATATTACAGTATTATATTATTATCTATAAAATATATAATAGTATAATATATAAAACATAAAATTATAAAATACAGTATATTTAGATGAGATTAAAAAGGATTTACATTTCATTTATATCAAATATCTAGTTTGAAATGCAGTGGCAGGAAGCCCATTCTTAATTTTGTAAGCTGAAATTAATTTGTAAGTGAAAACGAATTTTTTGGCAAATTTTTGTTCATATGCCAAGTTTTTCATAAGTGTAGGTGTTTGCAAGTTGAGGTTCTACTATATATTTTAGACATATATACCTTTAGATTTATATATTTAGAAGATATATATTTTTCTAAGTAGAACTTCCTTTGATACTAGGATTAACTAAATGGAATTTAAATTAACTTTATATATTAAATTCTTCCCTATCTAATTTCCAAATTAAAATCTAGGTAAATCCATTTTTTATATCAATTGTATCAAAATTTGGCATTCCATTTCATAATGACTTTGCATAAGGAATTAAAAGGAAATAATTTCAAAAAGAGAGATGAAAAGACCAGTCTTGAATGTAAGGAAGATAATTAGCATTTCTAAGATTCTACATCACAAAATGCTTCCTTTTTCAACCAAATGAGAGAACTTAATTTGAAAACTCTTAAGAATTAATATCATTTGTGTCTCTGACTTTACTTCAAAATTTTAATAGCCTATGAACGAGGTTGCCAATTGAAAAGTGCATTTTATATAAACATTAGATTAGGTGATGACACAATGGTTAAAACATTGGACTGGTGCCCATGACATCTATAGTTCAATTCTAAGTGTCGATTAGGTGAGAATCATGGTGTTTTATATTACAGGCCTACACATGGTGTAACTAAGGCCCAAAACTCCACTGAGAGGGAATCATTTTAGTTTTGGTTTGGGTTTATAGTAGTCTACTGTTGTGGTCATCTTAAGGCATTCAAAGAAATCTTTTAGAATATCTTTACCTTGTTTAATTGAAGTATTAAGATTTATTTTTTACATTTTGTTTGGATTTGCTGTATTTTTATTGCAAAAATCAAATTCTTTTGTGAAATTCACTAAAAAATGTAATTTAGGAATCTTGGATATTTATTTGACATTTTACATTCAAAATTAATTTATTCTTCTCAAAACCTATTTTATAAGCAGGATAATATTTACTCACAATTTTGCTGATTTCCATGCAATGCATGATATCCTATACTTCAGGTCTGCTCATGGTGCAACTAAGGGTCAGAACTCAAAACCTATTTTAAAAGCAATATGGTTTAGTTTGGTTTGTGATAACTTGACTGTATTCAGCTTAAGAAACTGAAAGAAATGCTTAGAATAACTTTAGTTTATTTAATTGAAGTAATTATGAGATTTTTAAATTTTATTTTCTTCAGACATGCAATATTATTTTATTGCAAAAACAAACTTTTTGTGTGAAATTCACAAAAAACATTTTGGAGTCTTCATCTTGTCACTTGGAAGCTTATTTATCATTTTTCCCTCAAAGTCAATTTAATTTTCTTCTCTATGAAATTTTGGTTTATAAAAGCAATTACACTGATGATGAAGTTCCATTTTTTTCTGTAGAATCTGTATTTCTGTTTCTAACAGGTAAATCTGTACAATTGAATTTTTACCACAATTCTTATACTGTAATCTAACTTCACTCTGCAAAATTTAAGAAAAAAATTTGGAGATCTAGACAAGGCAGTCTTCTCTAACCAAAATAAAATGTCATTTTACTTGATTTATAAAAATAATATATTAGTCTGTTTTTTTTCTAGTCTTTCCTCTTCCAAATGTGACAAAGTCTTTTTGAAGAAAGCTAATTTTATAATGCTTTGTTATGTTTAATTTTTAAGGAATACTTTTTTCTGAAGACTTTTTTCTCAATTTAGTTTTATTCTGTAAAATTAAAAAAAAAATGCTATTAATTGTCACAAGTTAATTTGATATTTTTCCTGCTGATATTGCTGTTCATAGCAACAAATATATTGATGATAAAATTTAATTTTTTATGAGCAATTAGTGTTTTTCTTTCTAAAAGTTATTTAAGTATTCTGAATTTTAGTCTTGTTTAACATGAAAAAACATAAAATGAAAGCAAATATATTATTTTATATTGCAAAATTAATGAAAATGTCATCTATCAAGAACATCTCTCCCCAAAATTTCTGAAATTCAAACATTTTTGAATAGGTCTCCAGTTCTGGCCTGTAGTTGTATCATAAGGCTTATAGTAAAGAATGTTATGGTCAGTCAGTTATGAGCCATAAGTGATCATGTATCTTTCAATACATGACTGATGAGGCAGATTTTTCCCCACAGTAGGTTGCCATTTCTTTCTGTGGTAGACCAAGGCTATAAAATCCAGTCTGTCCTGCTATTTATTCATAGCTGAGGGGAGAAGAAGAGGATTCTGTAATGGATTTGCCTGGAATTTGAACTCAGTTCTCCAATTTCTCCCTCCAAGCCGCTATCCATTACTCCACTGTGCCGCCTTTGAATGCTATGGTAGGAGTTCATAATTTCAACCATCATGTCTTCAGTTCCATTTTTAAAATATGGATTCAAGTTTTTATCTGAAATTCTAAGATATTGTTTTACTATTAATTCTTTCAAATTAATTCATCATATTGATTGTCGTTGAAGCAATATTTCTACCGCTGTGGACTCTAGCTTTCCTTACATGTCTGTTGCTTTGGAAAGACGTTAGTTCAATTGCTGCATCAAGTAGTCCATGATATATATTAGTTGGAGAAGCAGAAGAGCATCATGAGAAATAAATAGTAATAACAAGTTCTGATATTCTTTAAGAAGTTTGGCAAATAATGAAATCAAGATATCCCCTTAAATCAAAATAAAGGATAATTAAATATATTTTGGTCAATTACTGATCAGTATATTTTTTTCAGAAAAAGATTTTTTTTCAGAAAATATATTATTAATAAAGAATAACTATTTGATATTTACTTAGTGAAATGTTTGGAAAAAGTGGTGTCCCATAGTTTAAATCTTCTTTCCCGTTAGTCAAGTATCCATTTTGATGAATTATCTTATTTGGAAATGCCATCTTTGTTTTCTCTGAGTTTATATAAAGTGACCCATGATAAAGTAGTGTTATATAGCACCCCCCCATCTTTTGGGGAGGGACTTATGGTTGACGGAGGCGATCATAATAAAGTTGCCTTTCTCTCTTTCTTTTCTCGGCCAGGTGATCACTAGTTGTTTTTCTTCAGAGGTAAAATAAAAACTTCAGCAAAAGAGATTTTGACTTACTACTTTATTAAATGTGACGTGTACATTTTTAATTAGCCAGTGGGGTCAGTCTCCCATCCCACTGGGGAGCAGTTTCTGCACATAAAATTAACATGTCTGCATTCTTCAATGCATAAAACTTAGCTCCCCCAAAACACTTTCTAACTCTAACATTTCCACATTCGGCTCAGCCAATCAAAACAACTTCCTTCATTTTCCTGTATCTGACCTCAAAGGTTAAAATGACAAAGTCAGAGGAAATACAATTCTTTAAAAAATAATAGTCTGCTAGATTATTATTTAATAGTAGGACACAATTTGTTAATAGTTTACAAATATAAACAGAAAGTTATTTTCACAGCCATTACATTACGCTTAATTTTATTTTATTTTATTTTTCCTTCTATCTTTTATCTATGATTTCTTATATGCAAAATTTCTGCTTAAACTTCAATTTTATTTGCTTTTTATTTTTTATTTCATGATTTTAATTTTTTTCCTCCATAGAAGTAGGTTTGCCTATCATCTGGCTCACACTCCTCTCTGGTCTTTTGAACAGGAGTAGAAGTTTATCCCTTGTTTTCTCTTTAGGATTGGGTTTCCAGTTCTTTCTAAAGCCTACTACAACTCTATACTTCTAACATCTTCATTTAAATTCTGAAATTTTATTTACTATTTATTTTCTTCAATAGGAGTAAATAAGTTCACCTATCGTCAGGTTCACACACCTCTCCAATCTTCTGAACAGGAGTAGAGGTTTATCCCTTGTTTACTGTTTAGGATTGGGTTTCTCATTTCATTCTACAGTTTTCTCATTCTCTTTCACTCCAAGTAGGCCATTGCATCTTAGTGGTACCATCACCTTGCTTGGGGTGAATCAATTTTATAAAAAAAGTGTCAGACTTTGGGCCAATTACTGAGCAGTATTCTATAAAATATCACATATTTTGACTGAAAATAATGTTTGTGCATACACTACATATTACAAAACTTGAACATACATATCATATTACAGGCTGAATTCTAATAGATTGGTTTAATTAATATAAAAAGAGAAATAACTTTGTATAATGATTTTCCAAGCATAGCTTAGATGTGGCACAAGGCTGAAAGTATGGGGCACCCAGTGAGGATCGAACTCACTACTCATTCGTAATTGTTCGAGCCGGACAAGATTGCTAGACATTACACTGCCTCGGGGTGCCCAAGAAATAACTTTATATAGCAGGGCACTTAGACAATAGATAATGTAAAAGGGAGGTCTCTTTCTGTGACTGTGGGCAAACAATTGTGAAATCAAGGTAGAATTTATTCAATCTTATTTCAATTTCTGGATATAGCTTCAATGTGAAAATGCATCTTTCTCCCTTAATTTCACAATTATTAGTGCACAGGTCACAGACAGTGGCTGAGAATTACCTTGCGTTTATGGTGTGTACCTTCCAAACGGTCGTCTACACTTGGCTATTTGTGTACAAATGATCTTGTTGCTCTTGACATTTTAAACATTAAATTTTAAAGTTTGTTTTGACAAAAATAGTTAACAAGTGTGCTGCATTTGGATGTCATCTTCTTCTTGTATGTGCCATGTCCCTTCAGGACATGGACGATCATGGCTCTCCACAACATCCTGTTCTTTGTGGTGCTTAGAAGGTTTCTCTTTTTGAGATCTCTCCTAATCTTTGTTAATTAATCATTTAGAACAGCTTGTTTGGTAGGTTATTAACTTTCCCATGTCCCTCTTGAAAAAAAAGTATGCAGACTATTAACAAGCACACCCAGCTGGATGTATACCAATTGCTGCATATTAACGAAATGATTGATGAGATTGCGACATTCCTTTTGTTTAGCACTATCGCCATTAAATGTGACTATTACCAGGTTTGCTATAAAACCAAGAGACAAGATTTATATGGCATTTGAAGTGAGTAGTAACTTGTACTAGTTTTGTAAAATTCTTTTTAGAAAAACAAAAGGCATGGCCAGATTTCAGAGGATTAGTGACAAAATAATATCTGTAGAGAAACTGGAAAGGACTTTTAGCTATATTGATAACATGACAGTGTGCAGCCATGGCCAGGCAGACCATGATAGAAGTCTTAAATGGCTTATGGTCATTATCAAAGTACAATATCACTTTAAATTGTGGTTTTAGGGGGCAAAACAAATTTCTTTCTCTTCCTTTCTCACATGTTTCTTGCTTTCTTTCATTTTTTCCTCTTTCACTGCCTCTGCTTGCCTGCACTCCTTCCTTCTGTCTATCTACCAGTCCATCCATCCATTCATCTGTGAAGTTGCTTGATACTTGATCAAGCCAGTATTTATCCGACTTCCCTACAAGGCAGGGTGTGTCACAAGGCCAATTTTAATGTGGGGCAATCCAAGCCCATAGGCTGGGCAAAAATTCCCCATAGACCCCACATACACAGGGTCAGGTTTGTCAACCTTCCCAGATGAGACTCTGCCCATAGGCATAGCCTCATCTGAGTGCCTCTTTGCCCAAAGCCAGAGAGTGGGACAATGTCTTGATGCTTGATCAAGCCGGTATTTACCTAATCACCCCACAAGGCAGGATGTGGCATAAAGCCAATTTTATGATCCAAACCTGTAGGCTTAAGCAAAAATTCACTGTAGACCCCACATACATGGGTTTGTCTACCTCCCACATGAGACTATGCCCAAAGGCAGAGAGTTCAACAAATAAGTCTTGATTCTTGATAAAGCCTCCTCGCCAACTGATTTCTCATTGACTAATATAGTCGCTTTTCTACCCACAATTCCCTGTGTCTTTCACCATCCATCATAATTATGTGTAAGGCAGGTAACATCCATTAAGACATAATTCTTTTACATAAACGAAGAAAAATGTTTCTTTCACCTAAATGCTGTCAGACTACTGAAATATATCGTAAGTATAGCATAAGTAAATATATCACAAGTAAAAGCACTATGAAGCCAAACCCTGAAGAAATAAAAACCCATATTTGCCCTTTGACAGAGTTTGGTTATATCTGCCCACTACTGCATATAGATACCTTCATCCTCTGAGAAGTTACACCCATCAATGCAGGCTTCTAACATTCCTTTGTCCCTCCCATTAGCAAAGTTTTTGAGAACCTAAAGAAAGTCATTTCAAAATCTACCATTGTAGCGCTGTTCCTCTGGTAGTAGAAGCAGACACAACTGACTGCATTGTAGCTGGCCTCATTAAGATATTCTAGCCAGCCTGAAGAACACTCTTGTGGTCTAAGAATGCTCCTGGTGACTGATGAGAAGGAATACACTATAGTTGAGATATTAAGAAAATGTTGATATTATCTGATCAGATGCCATTTTAGACTCATTACAGATGTTAGTCTTGTTTATGAAGACAATGAGCAAAACAAAGGACAAGAAAATGGTAAAGTATAAAATTGTAGCTTTCTTGCTTTTCATTTGATGTCACTTATCACTTTGGGAAAGAAAATGCATTGGCTGACATGCTTTCAAGGGTGTGTGACTTGACAGACAGCAGAGAAGACTGTCAATCTACGAAAAAGACCTGTGTACCACTTGAGTATAACAATATTGGGTTACATATCTCATTATGTCATGTCAGGAATATCACTAATTAATGGGTATTAATAATATCATATGTTAGGCAAGTCACCAGATAATAGGTGAGCTATGGAAGAAAGGAATATTCTCCCAGTTTGTATCCCCTTGCCCATTATGGGTATTATTATAGCCATGATATAATAACATCTTATTTCATAGACAGAATGGAATAGCTGAAAGAAATGGAATGACAAACATGCTTTGTTCTCAGACAGATTTTTATGCCACTAAGTCATACACAAAATCATATATACATATTTATATTTGCCCCACGCAGAGAAAGTATAACATATGTCTACACAACAACAAGTATGGAAAGAGAATGAAAAGATAGCATCTTATTTATAATAATTCTCAAAAGGAACTAGAGCTGCCAGAGATTCTTTTTTCTCTGGAGAAGCCATATTCAATAGAGCCTGCTATGTCACTAGCAAGGACATATTCTGCAAATGGAGAAATGGCAAGTCAATGGATTTTTCCCAAATTGAGGACAGCAAGCCAGAGATAATTTCTATATCTGGTGAAGATATATTTCCTTAGGAAAATGGTGCCATGAGCTTGTAAACTGCACCATGTGGCAACTGGTTGCCCTGGATAGAAACCTGGGCATGGCAACTGCTTGGTTTGGGTTAGCAACTTTCACTTCTCTATATAGTGACCCACATGACTTTATCTCAACAGAAGGGAGATATTCGTCTTTTGTATCCCTACAAGAGGGCTTCATATCATCAGAATCAGAAGGCTAAATTTTTCTGTTGAATATGTAAAAAGAGTTGTGAAATCCTGTTAAATATGTGCTGAACTTAAACCAATGTTTTACAAACCTAAAACTGGAACAGTGATAAAAGCCACCAACCTTTTGAAAGGTTTAGTTTAGTCTTTATTGGCTTACTTGCATGGAAAACACAGAATAAGTACATGCTAACAATTGGATGTAAGAGCAATTCCAGCCCACTGTTCTCTTTTAGTGATTTTTGGGGTTGCTCATGTATATCCATTACCTGTGTGCCAGGGTGTGTTAAGCAGTTCTTTCATGAATAGATAGTGGCTGTAAATAGAATAATGCCTTATAACCTTCAAGGTAATTGGCCATGAGAAGAATAGAATAGCACAATTTGGAAATGTCTACTGTAGTATCATATGCAAATTAGAGAGACAAGTATAAATAGAGAACAACTGGCAAACATAGGATACAGTTATACTTAGCAAACCCAGTTGCTATTCAGGACATGGAGAACTGTACTATGACTACTACTCTGCAGAGAGAGATGCAAAACATAACAGTCTACAATTAACTGCTGCTGACCATGGGTGTTCAGCTGATGATTAGAAAAGTCTCTTCCCTGAGGCTTTAAAAACCATAAGATCATTGCTATACACTCTGACTAATGCAACTTTATACAAGATCTATTTTCCTTGACAGAGCTCAACAGGTATGGAACTCCTCTGGTGGTTGTTGCAACTTGAACCTATACTACTAAAATGTCATGTCTGCCATGGTAAGAATGACACTTTAGTAGATGAGGTAGTACTAATAGAAGTAGACCCCCAGTATGCATGAGTTCTATATCTAGATGGAAGACATGATTCCGTATCTGGTACATACAGGAAATTAATTTAAACCTGCAACTGCTCAAGAAAACGATCTCAGGATACCTGTTTCTGGTACATCACCAAGGAACAACGCTGTTGACATCACTCCCGGCACACCTCGTGTAGACTACATGGGGCAGATGAACTTAGAACCTTTACCATATGACACTAGTTTGGGTGAATGATCAGTACCTCAGAAAGAGGCTCATGTTGACAATGACATCTCCTCTTCAGAAGGCAAACAGCCCAAGCACTGAGGAAGACAAAGCCCTTAGGTCCAAAGTCAAATAGACCAGACAGCTCTGAAACATCATCAGAATTTGGAAACAATTTACCAAAAGATCTGCCAACAAAGAGCTAAAAGACCTGCAAAATAACTGGGCATTGGAAAGACTATGAATGAATGAAACAGTATATGGTAATAAAAATCCTCTCTAATTATCTCCCCTTAGGTATCTCTTATAACAGTTGGGGAGCATATTGTAATAAAAAACCCTCTAATTATCTCCCCTTATGTAACTCTTATAACAGTAGGGGAGCATATAGTAATAAAAGACTGCTCTAATTATCTCCTTTTACGTAACTCTCCTTAAATACATAGGTACATCTAAAAACATATGAAAGGTGTCAGACAAGCATTATTTTTTTACTGCTAATCAAGCTGAATAAAGCTTCCCAAGAAACATTTTCTTTCACTTTATTCATTACAAACCCTTCATTCAATCTATATAGAGTAGATTGTTCTCATTCCATTTTCCATGCTTAATGGTGATATTTTATATCAATAAAATATTCACCAGTTTTATTCATTTATTCACCTGAGTGTAAGTTGTCCATTTCTTCAACTATACGAGAGTAAATGACTTTCTCGTACTACCAGACCCAGAATCAGAACTCACAACTGCTGTGAAACCAGATATGTTTTAACCAACATTTTAATCAACTAAGCCATATGATTCTCAGTTTGAATAGCAAGATTTAGTCATAATTTCTCATATCAAAAAATGTGACATTAATTAAAGTCTCAACTGATTGCAAATGACTTACTGTAGTGAAAAGACAAATGCAGGTATAACTTATCTGAAGCTTTATTCAACTAGAGTGTGCCTGAGTTAAACTTACTTAAATACAGAATTGTATAAGGTGTGCTAATCCATACCACACTTACTTTCTTTAAAAGATAAATTATAATAAGTTACAAAGGACTAATCACCAGTTTCAAACCCATTGCCAAAGTATTTTAAGCTTTGAGGTGACTGTAAATAAGAATTTGTGCACTAAAATTAGTTTGTGCCATTTTCTCTTTGGTGGTAGGCACAAATGAATTTTTTGGCAACGGGCCTGACCTATTTTCATATATCAAAACTATCTAAGTAAAATATGTGAACTATTAATCATGAAGTATAAATCTTTTAGTATATGTGGGTCACGTAATGATTAGCAGCTCAGCAAGGTGAGTTTGAATTCCAGCCAAGTTCATTATGTCTACTCATTCAAATTACTTTGGAAAAAATATGAATTGATCTCTTCTTTCCACCCTCTGCTATGGGTTAAATAGAAGGAGTGACCGGGCTCTCATGTCTTCCGGTGGCAACCAGTCTAGGAGAAGGAAAACTTTGAATTCAAAACCAGCCGTAGAGGAATGGTCTCTGTCAGGGTAACTTGCCCCAGACACACCCCAGATGCCATGGCTGCACTACATGTGGTTGCCCTACAAACCAAATGGGTTGTGGGATTTGTGACTTGACAATAATTTTTTAAAATTCAAATTTAAATATGTAGAATACTTTAACTAAGGAAAGCATTTATTTATGAATAACTATTAGGTTGGTGCAAAAATAATGACGTAATAATGTCGTTTTTTGACATTAAAAAATACGTCAAAAAACGACATTATTACGTCATTATTTTTGCACCAACCTAATAGTATCAAACCAAAGCCTGTTGCTGTGAAGGGCTCCTCCCACACACCAAGAAAATCACTGCTTAGCAAAGCCTGTAGATTCGGGTAAAAATTTCCTGTAGACTCTGCATATACTGGGTCTGGTTTGTCTACTTCCACAACCGAGACTCTACCCATAGGCATAGCCTCCTTTGGTTTCCTCTCTGCAGACAGAGAGTTCAACGTCCGTCCCAAGCCTGACAGTGAACTGCCTGACTTCAACAGAATTCTCCTGACGTTCTTTATTTAAGGCGTCTTACATAGTTTATTTGTATTACTGGTGGTGTGTTATTTGTTCCACAACATCCCCACTTTTGAGTTGTTTCTTTTTTACTAGTAAATATTTTATTTTATTTCTTAGTATTCACCACATCCTCCTTCTGGTGAGTTAGCCAATATACTGAACTTTGTATTTCCTTTGTTTTGGGTCAGTCTCTAATTTCCTTTTGCTAGTAATCATACTCGTATGTTCAATGAATTCTTGGAATGTTGGTAAGTCAAAAATATTATACAGTACTTGCATAGGTTCTTCCTTTCTTGCGAGCCTTTTTTCAGTAAAACTTTTCTTTAACTGATTCTAATGCCTTTTGTGTTCCTAATTGTTTTCCTTTCACCATCATATAATGTGATTTTTCCAATTCGTGACTTTATTATGCCTCATTTCTCCCATTCTTATATACTTAGAAAAAAAAAACCTTTTTCGCCAATTTTAAAATATTTTCTCTCCTTTTTTTGTTCTTATTCTTTTTTGACCTGGTAACAACTTGTCGAACACCGATTTAATTTTTCTTGCGAACATCAATTCTGCGGGTGACATGCCTGCTGGTGTATTGGGATTCGGTGATATCTGGTATACTCTCAAGAATTTTTGTAGTGCTTCTTTGCTCATTTTGTCACTACTTGCTTTTTGTCAAAGTTCTCTTCGAAGTATCCACAAACCATTCAGTTTGTTTGTTTGATTTTGGCTGATACAGCAGGGTAGTATGTTCATTGAAAAACAGTTTACAAAATTCTTTAAATTCATAAGCAGTAAATTGTGTACCGTTATCCGAGACTATGGCACCTGGAACACCATATCTTGCAAACACTGCATGTAAAAAAAAGTCATTGTAACCGTAGAAGTTTTTTTTTTTTTTTTGCCCATATAATTTTCAGGCCACTTAGTAAAGCTATTCACTACCACAAGATAATGTGACCCGTTTATTGTACCTACAAAATCTATGTGTAGTCTTTACCATGGTCTTTAGTCATTTTGTGGAAGATGATTTTGAATCTTTGCCGGCTTTTACTAATTTTTCAATGTTTTGATCCATTTTGGTCTAGCTTCTCATAATAGATTTCATCCATGAAATTCTCGGATGTCCACTATGAAATTTATTTATTATCTGCTTTTGTAATATGGTAGGTATTACTACTCTTTATGCAAGCATCAGTACTCTGTCATGTAGTGAGTAAGCTGGATTGCGTTTTATAAATCGTCTATCTTTCTTACTTTGTTTTAGTCGGTTTTTTATTTTCGAAATAAACATGTCTTGTTCTGCTTTTACTTTTATTTCTTCCAAGTTAACTGGAAGTTTGTAAACTACATTGCATAATATATTTTTTATTTCAATTTCACTTTTTAATGCTGCAATAACAGTTTCCTCAAACGGTTTAGTATTTTTGGTATAAATCTTGATAAACCATCCGCATGTCCTAATTTTTTGGACGGTTGGTATTCCATCTTGAAATCGTAATTTAAGAAGATGGTACACCAGCGTTGTAATCTATTCGCTGTATACGTAGGAATTCATTTTTTCGAACCATAAATTGATAATAGAGGTCTATGGTCCTTCTGTGAACGAAATTCCCTTCCATTTTATCAAAATTCCCTTCTAACTGAGTCTGTAAATTCCGCCTCGTCTGTAGTGGGCATGTCAGCTCCTGAAACCGGTGTGGCCAAATCCCTGGTTGGATCTCGTCCCACATTCCTTGACAAAACTTTGCCCGCCGCTTGTGCGGTTGCAGATAAGGAAAAAGGGGGATGGCTGTTCGTTGGTAAGGCCAGAGGGAAGTGCTAGACATTAGGGCCTCAGTCCTCTGAAGCACCCAAAGGGAAAGGTACAAACATCCCCACTCTCTCTACCAGTTCTAAGGGCGACACTCCGGTCACAATCTCGATGGACCAACTGAGGGAAAATATGAGCTTTCATTCGAGAAGAAAGAGAAACTCCTTAAGCTGAAAGAAGAGTTTAAAGCCAAGCATTAAGAGTAAGAGGCCCCTTACCCTCTGTCCCGTCTTCCCCGACATCTAGAAAAGCATTTGCCCCACCACCTCCACCAAAGAGTCATGCGCACCCCATCCAAACAACAGAAAAAAGACAAAAGACAGCTAAAATATTCCCTTGCCATCACCCTTTAAAATCTATACCCAGAACAACACCATCAGCTACACCAACCCCGACGCCTTTTCAGTCACCCCCCACCAAAAAATGGAACCGACAAAAAGAAAGAGGCAATGTCACAATCGGAAAAAAAATCAAGCCTCCATACCTTCCTGGGGAAGGCATCTGCTGCGTGTCTCGGGAACAAGCCAAAATGTCTGCCCAAACCTGCAATCCCAGAAACCTAAAGTGCCTGTTGAACTTCAGGCGTATAAAGCACAAAGATTTTGAGATGCCATAGAACTTTTCTCGAGCTGAGTGGATGCTTACAGTTTTGTGATCCTGGTACAGTCAGGCGGCAGATATCGGGCCTGACTGAAGAGGCCGATGCTGTCCTCAAATTATTGCCCCAAGCGGCCTACATAAGATATCATGGCATGATCAAATTAAAACAATTTTGTACAGGGAGGCCCCTCTGTTTACAGGGATCTCAAGCTAACGTTCCCCGGTGACATTGGCAGCCTGTCGTTGAGAGTGAGATGAGACAAGGCTCAATGGAACAGGCGGTCGGTGTCCTTACCCGGCTATGTTTAATACAGAAGAGCAAGCTTAAGTGGACTGATAATGTCTCTTTGCTTAGCTAGTGTGAATGCCCGGGGCCTGAGGTCTTTCACGATCTCCAGCGTCTCGAGGTGAATGCATTTTGTGTACAGGAGAACCGGTTTTCAACTCGCGACTATGAAGATATTCTGTCCGAGAGGTTTCTCATCTATTCAGCATGTTTTGATGGACGCTTGAGAGGTGTTTCCTGGCTGGTGAGCAAGTCTTTGAATGCGGCGTGTGCTCTCGTCTTCGAAAATCCGGCAGGCAGGCTTTGCATGCTGGATGTTTCCATAAAGGATAAGGGTCTTCGTCTTATTGGGCTTTACGCGCCGAATGACCCTATTGAGGGGCCTGATTTGTTTCGGCATATCATCGGGTAGTTTTAGCGGGCGATGGAATGCCGTCCCCGACATAGGTCGTATAGGGCCAATATAGCGTATTAAAAACTCGGATGTAAAGCCATTTCGGGACTGTATCGACGTTTGATCTTGTAGATAAGTATCGTAATGAGCACCCCGGAGGTAGCGTAGACTTGGACTAATAGATGCATTCTAGTTCGAGTCTTAGTTAAGAGAGTCGATGTAGGGCTTTTAGGTTGTCCAAGTTTTTATTCGATAGTTTACTCGGATCATAGGCTTGTCCGGGTTCGCGTAAATTTAGATAAGACTAAGGTTAGGATGACTGGCTACTAGAAATTAAACGCATCATTGTTTGGCGAGCGAAATTTTCAGGACCAGCTGTTATTAATGCTACAGCAGGAATTGACGAGGGGATCTGGTTGGGAATATATAGTGGGATAATTTAAAATCCCAAATTAGGTCATTTGCTGCTGATTATAATCATCGATTCAAACTAGTTAGATTGGCAGCTCAAACGGTATGTAAGAAGAAAGTTGATCGGGTGATTAAATCCCATGATAGTGTAGAAGTAGCCGTAGCACATCTAGCTGATTCTCCTTTACTGACACTCTGTACTTTTACTTCCGTGTGCCATACTAATGACTTTAGTAAGGCTCTTTTTTTCCTTCTTGTGTCGAGGTAAAGCCTTCAAGGTAGTTCGAATTATCTGTTGCCTCTGTCCTTCTAAAGGCTGTCTGGGTATGCCTAGCGTTGAGATTCGTCAACATACGCTTCGCATCGCGTTCTTAGATCGAATGTGTCAGCAATCGGATAGTGAAGGCAAATTCTGGAAGGTAGACGCCCATAAAAACTTCCGATCCTTGTGCACACGTGCGATGAGGAGGCCCACCCTTTAGCCCGAGGCGAGTGCTCTTTCTACCGCGAATGTCGGATTGCTCTCAAGCATCTCTTACGGGCGACGGATGGTCTCTCCGACGCCCAGGCGTTGTCCTGTAAGGCATTATATCACATATTAGTGAGGGGATCCGTTCAGGATGACTTAATAGGCGACCTCGGCTTTACGAAGCAGGAGGCTTGCTCCACATGGCCTTGGGTGCCCGGATTGAAATGTCTCACTAATGATGAGGCATCACTCACCTAGCTGGTTATTCGAGGGGCCCTCTGGGTCAGCAAAAGACCCTGTTCGGCAGTTTGGAAGAATATCGAAACTACGTTCTCTGCGATGAGGCGATGGAGACTTTCACTGCAGAGGCGTAGTCCCGTTGTGCAAAAATTATTGAAGAGATTTTGAAGTATGCTGAATGGAACGTTTTCGCCCTTGAGTCCAGTTCTTTCTGTAACAATGTGGTATTGTCGTTGACGAAGGCTGAACACTATGTATTCATTTGCTTATTGGGGTTTATGAGAGTCGTGATATGGACGACACGACAGGAGGAATTCCATGGAGACGAAAAGTTCACCTCTTCCCAACTGATCTTATTCTTTAAGCCGCAGTATAAAGTCAAGATTAAGACGGAAAGGTGGCTGCTCCTTCCATCGGGATTTGGCAAGGTCTAGGTGAGTCTTGCGCGTATCTGTCGAGTAAGAGGGGCCTATTTAGAGTGGTATTTTAACGCAGGTGAGAATATTGTTTTAATTGGATTGAAAATTGGCAACCCAGTCCAAAATTAGTTTAGGGTTGTGTTTTGTCTTTAGTTTTTTCTTTCAAAGTTTACTTAGCGAGGCGATGTAAGCTCATTGGCCTCTTTTATTTCTGCCCCAACTTTTCCCCTCCTCTCGCCCATTAGGTGACCAGAGATGTCAGTTCTCTGGTGGATGCTGGACGCCTTTCGTATTTCGTGTACGATTTTCGTATTTGTTGTTTGAAGGCGCGTATGCTGGAGTGAGTGGTAGGACGAATGAATGTTTTGATTATTTAAGTCCCGCATTAATTTCGTCCAATTAACTGATGTTTCTGCCACAATTAAGGCTTGTCGGGGGGGGGTATTACTAACATTATTTTATTTAGTTTCTTTTTAAATAGCTTTTTACGTTTTGTAAATACACATTGGAGTTTTAGATTTTTAATTTGTTATATTATGCACCACCACCACCACCACCAGCAGACATAAATTGTACCAGTTCGGACTTCATAAAGATTCGTAGGTATTATGGTGGATATAGTAAGAACTGTATTTAAGAATGTGTTGTTTTGGTGTAAGTAATATTGTGGTATATTTAGGTCAGTGATTGTGGCTAGCTAAGTTTAATTATAAGCCTTAAATTTTGGCCTTGTGTCATATTTTTTTAATTTTTATACAAAATAAATATTGAAGGATATATTGACGGCGAGTAATACGTTTGAACAAGCCAGCTGTGAGGTTTAAGGATAATGGCTTGGCAAAGGAATATGAAACAGATGACTACAGATATATTACAAATGTATAATTACAAGCTATTTCAACACCCTGACCGACCGATCTGACCCCAAATTAATACCAGAATTTGACAGCTCTGATCCTGAACAATCCGTTGTTCAATGGATAGAGAAGGCAGAATTGATATATGTCAGTTGTTCGTGTTTGTAGTCCCGATGCGTCTAATGGGTGGTGTATATGCAGTGTATCAGCAGCTGAGTGAAGAAAGAAAAAAACGACTTCAGTTGCGTAAAAGAGGCCCTGTATATGGCCTTTGGCGTTGACTCGTTCTCAGCATTTGAACGATTTTTGGCATGATGTTTATACCATGTCGATGTCTTTCTGGAGGAGTTGCGGAAACTCTATTCTGTTTGGCAGTATACCAGAACAGGCCTTAATATGTGCTTTCGTGGCCTGTCTACCGGGGCGTGTCAAGCAGCTCCTCCATGCATCCTGTGGAATGGAAATTACACAGGTGCTGGCTCGTGCGATATTAAGAGCCGACCCCGCGGGAACGGAACTAGCCGTGCGACTCCGTGGAAGGAATTGCGAGTGCACCAACAAAATGTTGTGTGTGTGTGTGTGTGATGGTCCGAACCATATGGGTCATGACTGCCTCGCCCGACGCAAGAGACCAAATGACGATTGTCCGAAACCGCGATAAAAACCTCACGTGCTTCCGGTACGGGGAGACAGATAATTTTTTGTGAAACTGTTCGGGACAAGTGGGGGGTCTACAGAGCCAGTCGCGTCCCCCGTGAATGTGAATTCGGCGCATCCCGCAACAGAGGTGTAGGTGTGCGGAAGACAGAATTTGCGCTGATGGATTCTCGGTGTTCTCGGACTATTTCCAGCAGAGAGATGTACCGGACATGGAAAAAGAAGGATGTTAAAGTGATGACTCTTATTGGAGAAATGTGCATCAGTGGTGATGGTTAGATAGATCTTCGGGTGGATGGAAGTACTGTAGAAATAGAGGCTTTGAGAGCACAAGTAGACCCTCTTGCATTTGACGTACTGATCGGCTTGAATGCAATTAAAGCCCCGGACAGGGTTTTCATTTCAAAGTCAGGAGAGGTACACTTTCTCCACAAGCAAGCTTCTGCCTGTGCGATAACAGCACTCTCCATTGAAGAACCTGAACCGACAAAGCACCCTGCAAGCTGCGAAACCGCATTGTAGAGTACAGCATGTCGACAAAAGTTAGGAAATCCTATGAAAAGGAACTGCGTCAATGGGTCGAGAAAGGCTTACTTACTCGCTATGACGAACAAAAATTTGGATGCCCGAAGATGCTTCTTCTGTTTGTTATGTTGCACGACGGTGTGCAACAAAACAAATCGAAGGTGCGGACCGTAATGGATTACCGGGAACTTAACCTCCACGTTGACACGTATACAACAGATGCTGATGTTTGAGCCAGCAAACAAAGAGAGTGGAGACAATAAGTGTCTACTGGACCTCAGATCTCTCTATCTACAAGTGCGTATTAATGAACAACTTTGGCCGTACCAGACAGTTATTTTCCAAGGTAGTAGGTACTGTCTGACCAGGTCCACACACGATAAGAAAATTCATTGTGAAAGCTGTGCTGTATCTGTAAGAAAACATCAAAAAGAAACCTCAATATATATCGACGACCACTTAATAAATGAAGATATCGCATCAGTAAATCGCATTGCAGAACACTTGTCGCGCTTTGGACTGACAAGTAAGGATCCAGAGCGGGCAGAAGATGGGACTAGGATACTTGGCTTGGTTGTCTGGAGGAAAGATGGCGACCTATGGTAGAAACGTGGCAATAAGCATCCAGATGTCCCTCAAGTGGTCACTAGGAAAAAGGGTTGTCTTTTTGTGGCAGGCTTGTCGGACGCTTTCATCAAGTGATGAGCAAATGCGGTAACGAAAGGTTTGGATGATCAAGCGAACGAAGACCCACTTAAAAGAATGCTAACGAGACCAGTACCGGATTGAAGCAGGTCAATCCGTACAAAAGAAAATGGTGTGTAGGTGGTAAAGAATTTGTCGTGCTAATTGAAGCAAGTTCAACCGGAGATAAATAGAATATGGTGGGTCCATTGTCGAAGATATGTGTTGGTTGAGGCCAGAATCAGATAAACAACATATTAGCCTCGCAGAATTGGATGCGGTTATTGGAGGAGACAACCTAGCCATTAGTGGCGAAGGCCATAGAGCATACACCTAAAAACAGGCTGGCTATGCGTGCATAAATGGCTCACAGACACTCTGACCGGCATATATCGGGTGAAATGTTGATCCGAAGAAGGCTGCAAACATTCTTGGAACTAGTCAGGAAGGTTGATTTGTCGGTGCACGTTACACTCGTGAGGTCGAACCCAAAAAAGCTTGGGTGAAATGTTGATCAAAACAAGTCTGCAAACCTTCTCAGAACTAGTCAAGGAGATTGCTTTATCGATGCACGTTACCCTCGTGAGGTCGAACCAAAAAAAGCTTGGGTGAAATGTTGATCAAAACAAGTCTGCAAACCTTCTCAGAACTAGTCAGGGAGATTGCTTTGTCGGTGCACGTTACCCTCGTGAGCTCGAACCAAAAAAAGCTTGGGTGAAATGTTGATCAAAACAAGTCTGCAAACCTTCTCAGAACTAGTCAAGGAGATTGTTTTGTCGGTGTACGTTACCCTCGTGAGGCCGAACCAAAAAAAGCTTGGGTGATATGTTGATCAAAACAAGTCTGCAAACCTTCTCAGAACGAGTCAGGGAGATTGCTTTGTCGGTGCACGTTACCCTCGTGAGGTCGAACCCCAAAAGCGCTTGGGTGATATGTTGATCAAAACAAGTCTGCAAACCTTCTCAGAACTAGTCAAGGAGATTGCTTCGTCGGTGCACGTTACCCTCGTGTGGCTGAACCAAAAAAAAGCTTGGGTGATATGTTGATCAAAACAAGTCTGCAAACCTTCTCAGAACTAGTCAGGGAGATTGCTTTGTCGGTGCACGTTACCCTCGTGAGGTCGAACCAAAAAAAGCTTGGGTGAAATGTTGATCAAAACAAGTCTGCAAACCTTCTCAGAACTAGTCAAGGAGATTGTTTTGTCGGTGTACGTTACCCTCGTGAGGCCGAACCAAAAAAAGCTTGGGTGATATGTTGATCAAAACAAGTCTGCAAACATTCTCAGAACGAGTCAGGGAGATTGCTTTGTCGGTGCACGTTACCCTCGTGAGGTCGAACCCCAAAAGCGCTTGGGTGATATGTTGATCAAAACAAGTCTGCAAACCTTCTCAGAACTAGTCAAGGAGATTGCTTCGTCGGTGCACGTTACCCTCGTGTGGCTGAACCAAAAAAAAGCTTGGGTGATATGTTGATCAAAACAAGTCTGCAAACCTTCTCAGAACTAGTCAGGGAGATTGCTTTGTCGGTGCACGTTACCCTCGTTAGGTCGAACCCCAAAAGCGCTTGGGTGATATGTTGATCAAAACAAGTCTGCAAACCTCCTCAGAACTAGTCAAGGAGATTGCTTTGTCGGTGCACGTTACCCTCGTGAGGCCGAACCAAAAAAAGCTTGGGTGAAATGTTGATCAAAACAAGTCTGCAAACCTTCTCAGAACTAGTCAGGGAGATTGCTTTGTCGGTGCACGTTACCCTCGTGAGGTCGAACCAAAAAAAGCTTGGGTGAAATGTTGATCAAAACAAGTCTGCAAACCTTCTCAGAACTAGTCAGGGAGATTGCTTTGTCGGTGCACGTTACCCTCGTGAGGTCGAACCCCAAAAGCGCTTGGGTGATATGTTGATCAAAACAAGTCTGCAAACCTTCTCAGAACTAGTCAAGGAGATTGCTTCGTCGGTGCACGTTACCCTCGTGTGGCTGAACCAAAAAAAAGCTTGGGTGATATGTTGATCAAAACACGTCTGCAAACCTTCTCAGAACTAGTCAAGGAGATTGCTTTGTCGGTGCACGTTACCCTCGTGAGGTCGAACCAAAAAAAGCTTGGGTGAAATGTTGATCAAAACAAGTCTGCAAACCTTCTCAGAACTAGTCAGGGAGATTGCTTTGTCGGTGCACGTTACCCTCGTGAGGTCGAACCAAAAAAAGCTTGGGTGAAATGTTGATCAAAACAAGTCTGCAAACCTTCTCAGAACTAGTCAGGGAGATTGCTTTTCGTTGCACGTTACCCTCGTGAGGTCGAACCCCCAAAGCGCGTGGGTGATATGTTGATCAAAACAAGTCTGCAAACCTTCTCAGAACTAGTCAAGGAGATTGCTTCGTCGGTGCACGTTACCCTCGTGTGGCTGAACCAAAAAAAAGCTTGGGTGATATTTTGATCAAAACAAGTCTGCAAACCTTCTCAGAACTAGTCAGGGAGATTGCTTTGTCGGTGCACGTTACCCTCGTGAGGTCGAACCAAAAAAAGCTTGGGTGAAATGTTGATCAAAACAAGGCTGCAAACCTTCTCAGAACTAGTCAGGGAGATTGCTTTGTCGGTGCACGTTACCCTCGTGAGGTCGAACCAAAAAAAGCTTGGGTGAAATGTTGATCAAAACAAGTCTGCAAACATTCTCAGAACTAGTCAAGGAGATTGCTTTATCGATGCACGTTACCCTCGTGAGGTCGAACCAAAAAAAGCTTGGGTGAAATGTTGATCAAAACAAGTCTGCAAACCTTCTCAGAACTAGTCAAGGAGATTGCTTCATCGGTGCACGTTACCCGCGTGTGGCTGAACCAAAAAAAAGCTTGGGTGATATGTTGATTAAAACAAGTCTGCAAACCTTCTCAGAACTAGTCAGGGAGATTGCTTTGTCGGTGCACGTTACCCTCGTGAGGTCGAACCCCAAAAGCGCTTGGGTGATATGTTGATCAAAACAAGTCTGCAAACCTTCTCAGAACTAGTCAAGGAGATTGCTTCGTCGGTGCACATTACCCTCGTGTGGCTGAACCAAAAAAAAGCTTGGGTGATATGTTGATCAAAACAAGTCTGCAAACCTTCTCAGAACTAGTCAGGGGGATTGCTTTGTCGGTGCACGTTACCCTCGTGAGGTCGAACCAAAAAAAGCTTGGGTGAAATGTTGATCAAAACAAGGCTGCAAACCTTCTCAGAACTAGTCAGGGAGATTGTTTTGTCGGTGCACGTTACCCTCGTGAGGTCGAACCAAAAAAAGCTTGAGTGAAATGTTGATCAAAACAAGTCTGCAAACCTTCTCAGAACTAGTCAAGGAGATTGCTTTATCGATGCACGTTACCCTCGTGAGGTCGAACCAAAAAAAAGCTTGGGTGAAATGTTGATCAAAACAAGTCTGCAAACCTTCTCAGAACTAGTCAAGGAGATTGCTTTGTCGGTGCACGTTACCCTCGTGAGGCCGAACCAAAAAAAGCTTGGGTGATATTTTGATCAAAACAAGTCTGCAAACCTTCTCAGAACTAGTCAGGGAGATTGCTTTGTCGGTGCACGTTACCCTCGTGAGGTCGAACCCCAAAAGCGCTTGGGTGATATGTTGATCAAAACAAGTCTGCAAACCTTCTCAGAACTAGTCAAGGAGATTGCTTCGTCGGTGCACGTTACCCTCGTGTGGCTGAACCAAAAAAAAGCTTGGGTGATATGTTGATCAAAACAAGTCTGCAAACCTTCTCAGAACTAGTCAAGGAGATTGCTTTGTCGGTGCACGTTACCCTCGTGAGGTCGAACCAAAAAAAGCTTGGGTGAAATGTTGATCAAAACAAGTCTGCAAACCTTCTCAGAACTAGTCAGGGAGATTGCTTTGTCGGTGCACGTTACCCTCGTGAGGTCGAACCAAAAAAAGCTTGGGTGAAATGTTGATCAAAACAAGTCTGCAAACCTTCTCAGAACTAGTCTTGGAGATTGCTTTGTCGGTGCACGTTACGCTCGTTAGGTCGAACCCCAAAAGCGCTTGGGTGAAATGTTGATCAAAACAAGTCTGCAAACCTTTTCAGAACTAGTCAAGGAGATTGCTTTGTCGGTGCACGTTACCTTCGTGAGGCCGAACCAAAAAAGCTTGGGTGATATGTTGATTAAAACAAGTCTGCAAACCTTCTCAGAACTAGTCAGTGAGATTGCTTTGTCGGTGCACGTTAACCTCGTGAGGTCGAACCCCAAAAACGCCTGGGTGAAATGTTGATCAAAACAAGTCTGCAAACGTTCTCAGAACTAGTCAAGGAGATTGCTTTGTCGGTGCACGTTACCCTCGTGAGGTCGAACCAAAAAAAGCTTGGGTGAAATGTTGATCAAAACAAGTCTGCAAACCTTTTCAGAACTAGTCAAGGAGATTGCTTTGTCGGTGCACGTTACCCTCGTGAGGCCGAACCAAAAAAATCTTGGGTGAAATGTTGATCAAAACAAGTCTGCAAACCTTCTCAGAACCAGTCAGGGAGATTGCTTTGTCGGTGCACGTTACCCTCGTGAGGTCGAACCAAAAAAAGCTTGGGTGAAATGCTGATCAAAACAAGTCTGCAGACCTTCTCAGAACTAGTCAAGGAGATTGCTTTGTCGGTGCACGTTACCCTCGTGAGGTCGAACCAAAAAAAGCTTGGGTGAAATGTTGATCAAAACAAGTCTGCAAACCTTCTCAGAACTAGTCAAGGAGATTGCTTTGTCGGTGCACGTTACCCTCGTGAGGCCGAACCAAAAAAAGCTTGGGTGAAATGTTGATCAAAACAAGTCTGCAAACCTTCTCAGAACTAGTCAGGGGGATTGCTTTGTCGGTGCACGTTACCCTCGTGAGGTCGAACCAAAAAAAGCTTAGGTGAAATGTTGATCAAAACAAGTCTGCAAACCTTCTCAGAACTAGTCAGGGAGATTGCTTTGTCGGTGCACGTTACCCTCGTGAGGTCGAACCAAAAAAAGCTTGGGTGAAATGTTGATCAAAACAAGTCTGCAAACCTTCTCAGAACTAGTCTTGGAGATTGCTTTGTCGGTGCACGTTACGCTCGTTAGGTCGAACCCCAAAAGCGCTTGGGTGAAATGTTCATCAAAACAAGTCTGCAAACCTTTTTAGAACTAGTCAAGGAGATTGCTTTGTCGGTGCACGTTACCCTCGTGAGGCCGAACCAAAAAAGCTTGGGTGATATGTTGATTAAAACAAGTCTGCAAACCTTCTCAGAACTAGTCAGGGAGATTGCTTTGTCGGTGCACGTTAGCCTCGTGAGGTCGAACCCCAAAAACGCCTGGGTGAAATGTTGATCAAAACAAGTCTGCAAACGTTCTCAGAACTAGTCAAGGAGATTGCTTTGTCGGTGCACGTTACCCTCGTGAGGTCGAACCAAAAAAAGCTTGTGTGAAATGTTGATCAAAACAAGTCTGCAAACCTTCTCAGAACTAGTCAGGGAGATTGCTTTGTCGGTGCACGTAACCCTCGTGAGGTCGAACCAAAAAAAGCTTGGGTGAAATGTTGATCAAAACAAGTCTGCACACCTTCTCAGAACTAGTCAAGGAGATTGCTTTGTCGGTGCACGTTACCCTCGTGAGGTCGAACCAAAAAAAGCTTGGGTGAAATGTTGATCAAAACAAGTCTGCAAACCTTCTCAGAACTAGTCAAGGAGATTGCTTTGTCGGTGCACGTTACCCTCGTGAGGCCGAACCAAAAAAAGCTTGGGTGAAATGTTGATCAAAACAAGTCTGCAAACCTTCTCAGAACTAGTCAGGGAGATTGCTTTGTCGGTGCACGTTACCCTCGTGAGGTCGAACCAAAAAAAGCTTGGGTGAAATGTTGATCAAAACATGTCTGCAAACCTTCTCAGAACTAGTCAAGGAGATTGCTTTATCGATGCACGTTAGCCTTGTGAGGTCGAACCAAAAAAAGCTTGTGTGAAATGTTGATCAAAACAAGTCTGCAAACCTTCTCAGAACTAGTCAGGGAGATTGCTTTGTCGGTGCACGTTACCCTCGTGAGGTCGAACCAAAAAAAGCTTGGGTGAAATGTTGATCAAAACAAGTCTGCAAACCTTCTCAGAACTAGTCTTGGAGATTGCTTTGTCGGTGCACATTACGCTCGTTAGGTCGAACCCCAAAAGCGCTTGGGTGAAATGTTGATCAAAACAAGTCTGCAAACCTTTTCAGAACTAGTCAAGGAGATTGCTTTGTCGGTGCACGTTACCCTCGTGAGGCCGAACCAAAAAAGCTTGGGTGATATGTTGATTAAAACAAGTCTGCAAACCTTCTCAGAACTAGTCAGGGAGATTGCTTTGTCGGTGCACGTTACCCTCGTGAGGTCGAACCCCAAAAACGCCTGGGTGAAATGTTGATCAAAACAAGTCTGCAAACGTTCTCAGAACTAGTCAAGGAGATTGCTTTGTCGGTGCACGTTACCCTCGTTAGGTCGAACCAAAAAAAGCTTGGGTGAAATGTTGATCAAAACAAGTCTGCAAACCTTTTCAGAACTAGTCAAGGAGATTGCTTTGTCGGTGCACGTTACCCTCGTGAGGCCGAACCAAAAAAAGCTTGGGTGAAATGTTGATCAAAACAAGGCTGCAAACCTTCTCAGAACTAGTCAAGGAGATTGCTTTGTCGGTGCACGTTACCCTTGTGAGGCCGAACCAAAAAAAGCTTGGGTGAAATGTTGATCAAAACAAGTCTGCAAACCTTCTCAGAACCAGTCAGGGAGATTGCTTTGTCGGTGCACGTTACCCTCGTGAGGTCGAACCAAAAAAAGCTTGGGTGAAATGTTGATCAAAACAAGTCTGCAAACGTTCTCAGAACTAGTCTTGGAGATTGCTTTGACGGTGCACGTAACCCTCGTGAGGTCGAACCAAAAAAAGCTTGGGTGAAATGTTGATCAAAACAAGTCTGCAAACGTTCTCAGAACTAGTCAGGGAGATTGCTTTGTCGGTGCATGTTACCCTCCTGAGGTCGAACCAACAAAAGCTTGGGTGAAATGTTGATCAAAACAAGTCTGCAAACCTTCTCAGAACTAGTCAGGGAGATTGCTTTGTCGGTGCACGTTACCCTCGTGAGGCCGAACCAAAAAAAGATTTGGTGAATGTTGATCAAAACAAGTCTGCAAACCTTCTCAGAACTAGTCAAGGAGATTGCTTTGTCGGTGCACGTTACGCTCGTTAGGTCGAACCCCAAAAGCGCTTGGGTGAAATGTTGATCAAAGCAAGTCTGCAAACCTTTTCAGAACTAGTCAAGGAGATTGCTTTGTCGGTGCACGTTACCCTCGTGAGGCCGAACCAAAAAAGCTTGGGTGATATGTTGATTAAAACAAGTCTGCAAACCTTCTCAGAAGTAGTCAGGGAGATTGCTTTGTCGGTGCACGTTACCCTCGTGAGGTCGAACCCCAAAAACGCCTGGGTGAAATGTTGATCAAAACAAGTCTGCAAACGTTCTCAGAACTAGTCAAGGAGATTGCTTTGTCGGTGCACGTTACCCTCGTTAGGTCGAACCAAAAAAAGCTTGGGTGAAATGTTGATCAAAACAAGTCTTCAAACCTTTTCAGAACTAGTCAAGGAGATTGCTTTGTCGGTGCACGTTACCCTCGTGAGGCCGAACCAAAAAAAGCTTGGGTGAAATGTTGATCAAAACAAGTCTGCAAACCTTCTCAGAACTAGTCAAGGAGATTGCTTTGTCGGTGCACGTTACCCTCGTGAGGCCGAACCAAAAAAAGCTTGGGTGAAATGTTGATCAAAACAAGTCTGCAAACCTTCACAGAACCAGTCAGGGAGATTGCTTTGTCGGTGCACGTTACCCTCGTGAGGTCGAACCAAAAAAAGCTTGGGTGAAATGTTGATCAAAACAAGTCTGCAAACCTTCTCAGAACTAGTCTTGGAGATTGCTTTGTCGGTGCACGTAACCCTCGTGAGGTCGAACCAAAAAAAGCTTGGGTGAAATGTTGATCAAAACAAGTCTGCAAACCTTCTCAGAACTAGTCAGGGAGATTGCTTTGTCGGTGCACGTTACCCTCGTGAGGTCGAACCAACAAAAGCTTGGGTGAAATGTTGATCAAAACAAGTCTGCAAACCTTCTCAGAACTAGTCAGGGAGATTGCTTTGTCGGTGCACGTTACCCTCGTGAGGCCGAACCAAAAAAAGATTTGGTGAATGTTGATCAAAACAAGTCTGCAAACCTTCTCAGAACTAGTCAAGGAGATTGCTTTGTCGGTGCACGTTACGCTCGTTAGGTCGAACCCCAAAAGCGCTTGGGTGAAATGTTGATCAAAGCAAGTCTGCAAACCTTTTCAGAACTAGTCAAGGAGATTGCTTTGTCGGTGCACGTTACCCTCGTGAGGCCGAACCAAAAAAGCTTGGGTGATATGTTGATTAAAACAAGTCTGCAAACCTTCTCAGAACTAGTCAGGGAGATTGCTTTGTCGGTGCACGTTACCCTCGTGAGGTCGAACCCCAAAAACGCCTGGGTGAAATGTTGATCAAAACAAGTCTGCAAACGTTCTCAGAACTAGTCAAGGAGATTGCTTTGTCGGTGCACGTTACCCTCGTTAGGTCGAACCAAAAAAAGCTTGGGTGAAATGTTGATCAAAACAAGTCTTCAAACCTTTTCAGAACTAGTCAAGGAGATTGCTTTGTCGGTGCACGTTACCCTCGTGAGGCCGAACCAAAAAAAGCTTGGGTGAAATGTTGATCAAAACAAGGCTGCAAACCTTCTCAGAACCAGTCAGGGAGATTGCTTTGTCGGTGCACGTTACCCTCGTGAGGCCGAACCAAAAAAAGATTTGGTGAATGTTGATCAAAACAAGTCTGCAAACCTTCTCAGAACTAGTCAAGGAGATTGCTTTGTCGGTGCACGTTACGCTCGTTAGGTCGAACCCCAAAAGCGCTTGGGTGAAATGTTGATCAAAGCAAGTCTGCAAACCTTTTCAGAACTAGTCAAGGAGATTGCTTTGTCGGTGCACGTTACCCTCGTGAGGCCGAACCAAAAAAGCTTGGGTGATATGTTGATTAAAACAAGTCTGCAAACCTTCTCAGAACTAGTCAGGGAGATTGCTTTGTCGGTGCACGTTACCCTCGTGAGGTCGAACCCCAAAAACGCCTGGGTGAAATGTTGATCAAAACAAGTCTGCAAACGTTCTCAGAACTAGTCAAGGAGATTGCTTTGTCGGTGCACGTTACCCTCGTTAGGTCGAACCAGAAAAAGCTTGGGTGAAATGTTGATCAAAACAAGTCTTCAAACCTTTTCAGAACTAGTCAAGGAGATTGCTTTGTCGGTGCACGTTACCCTCGTGAGGCCGAACCAAAAAAAGCTTGGGTGAAATGTTGATCAAAACAAGTCTGCAAACCTTCTCAGAACTAGTCAAGGAGATTGCTTTGTCGGTGCACGTTACCCTCGTGAGGCCGAACCAAAAAAAGCTTGGGTGAAATGTTGATCAAAACAAGTCTGCAAACCTTCACAGAACCAGTCAGGGAGATTGCTTTGTCGGTGCACGTTACCCTCGTGAGGTCGAACCAAAAAAAGCTTGGGTGAAATGTTGATCAAAACAAGTCTGCAAACGTTCTCAGAACTAGTCTTGGAGATTGCTTTGTCGGTGCACGTAACCCTCGTGAGGTCGAACCAAAAAAAGCTTGGGTGAAATGTTGATCAAAGCAAGTCTGCAAACCTTTTCAGAACTAGTCAAGGAGATTGCTTTGTCGGTGCACGTTACCCTCGTGAGGTCGAACCCCAAAAACGCCTGGGTGAAATGTTGATCAAAACAAGTCTGCAAACGTTCTCAGAACTAGTCAAGGAGATTGCTTTGTCGGTGCACGTTACCCTCGTTAGGTCGAACCAAAAAAAGCTTGGGTGAAATGTTGATCAAAACAAGTCTTCAAACCTTTTCAGAACTAGTCAAGGAGATTGCTTTGTCGGTGCACGTTACCCTCGTGAGGCCGAACCAAAAAAAGCTTGGGTGAAATGTTGATCAAAACAAGTCTGCAAACCTTCTCAGAACTAGTCAAGGAGATTGCTTTGTCGGTGCACGTTACCCTCGTTAGGTCGAACCAAAAAAAGCTTGGGTGAAATGTTGATCAAAACAAGTCTGCAAACCTTTTCAGAACTAGTCAAGGAGATTGCTTTGTCGGTGCACGTTACCCTCGTGAGGCCGAACCAAAAAAAGCTTGGGTGAAATGTTGATCAAAACAAGGCTGCAAACCTTCTCAGAACCAGTCAGGGAGATTGCTTTGTCGGTGCACGTTACCCTCGTGAGGCCGAACCAAAAAAAGATTTGGTGAATGTTGATCAAAACAAGTCTGCAAACCTTCTCAGAACTAGTCAAGGAGATTGCTTTGTCGGTGCACGTTACGCTCGTTAGGTCGAACCCCAAAAGCGCTTGGGTGAAATGTTGATCAAAGCAAGTCTGCAAACCTTTTCAGAACTAGTCAAGGAGATTGCTTTGTCGGTGCACGTTACCCTCGTGAGGCCGAACCAAAAAAGCTTGGGTGATATGTTGATTAAAACAAGTCTGCAAACCTTCTCAGAACTAGTCAGGGAGATTGCTTTGTCGGTGCACGTTACCCTCGTGAGGTCGAACCCCAAAAACGCCTGGGTGAAATGTTGATCAAAACAAGTCTGCAAACGTTCTCAGAACTAGTCAAGGAGATTGCTTTGTCGGTGCACGTTACCCTCGTTAGGTCGAACCAAAAAAAGCTTGGGTGAAATGTTGATCAAAACAAGTCTTCAAACCTTTTCAGAACTAGTCAAGGAGATTGCTTTGTCGGTGCACGTTACCCTCGTGAGGTCGAACCAAAAAAAGCTTGGGTGAAATGTTGATCAAAACAAGTCTGCAAACCTTCTCAGAACTAGTCAAGGAGATTGCTTTGTCGGTGCACGTTACCCTCGTGAGGCCGAACCAAAAAAAGCTTGGGTGAAATGTTGATCAAAACAAGTCTGCAAACCTTCTCAGAACCAGTCAGGGAGATTGCTTTGTCGGTGCACGTTACCCTCGTGAGGTCGAACCAAAAAAAGCTTGGGTGAAATGTTGATCAAAACAAGTCTGCAAACGTTCTCAGAACTAGTCTTGGAGATTGCTTTGTCGGTGCACGTAACCCTCGTGAGGTCGAACCAAAAAAAGCTTTGGTGAAATGTTGATCAAAACAAGTCTGCAAACCTTCTCAGAACTAGTCAGGGAGATTGCTTTGTCGGTGCACGTTACCCTCGTGAGGTCGAACCAACAAAAGCTTGGGTGAAATGTTGATCAAAACAAGTCTGCAAACCTTCTCAGAACTAGTCAGGGAGATTGCTTTGTCGGTGCACGTTACCCTCGTGAGGCCGAACCAAAAAAAGATTTGGTGAATGTTGATCAAAACAAGTCTGCAAACCTTCTCAGAACTAGTCAAGGAGATTGCTTTGTCGGTGCACGTTACGCTCGTTAGGTCGAACCCCAAAAGCGCTTGGGTGAAATGTTGATCAAAGCAAGTCTGCAAACCTTTTCAGAACTAGTCAAGGAGATTGCTTTGTCGGTGCACGTTACCCTCGTGAGGCCGAACCAAAAAAGCTTGGGTGATATGTTGATTAAAACAAGTCTGCAAACCTTCTCAGAACTAGTCAAGGAGATTGCTTTGTCGGTGCACGTTACCCTCGTGAGGTCGAACCCCAAAAACGCCTGGGTGAAATGTTGATCAAAACAAGTCTGCAAACGTTCTCAGAACTAGTCAAGGAGATTGCTTTGTCGGTGCACGTTACCCTCGTTAGGTCGAACCAAAAAAAGCTTGGGTGAAATGTTGATCAAAACAAGTCTTCAAACCTTTTCAGAACTAGTCAAGGAGATTGCTTTGTCGGTGCACGTTACCCTCGTGAGGCCGAACCAAAAAAAGCTTGGGTGAAATGTTGATCAAAACAAGTCTGCAAACCTTCTCAGAACTAGTCAAGGAGATTGCTTTGTCGGTGCACGTTACCCTCGTGAGGCCGAACCAAAAAAAGCTTGGGTGAAATGTTGATCAAAACAAGTCTGCAAACGTTCTCAGAACCAGTCAGGGAGATTGCTTTGTCGGTGCACGTTACCCTCGTGAGGTCGAACCAAAAAAAGCTTGGGTGAAATGTTGATCAAAACAAGTCTGCAAACGTTCTCAGAACTAGTCTTGGAGATTGCTTTGTCGGTGCACGTAACCCTCGTGAGGTCGAACCAAAAAAAGCTTGGGTGAAATGTTGATCAAAACAAGTCTGCAAACCTTCTCAGAACTAGTCAAGGAGATTGCTTTGTCGGTGCACGTTACCCTCGTGAGGCCGAACCAAAAAAAGCTTGGGTGAAATGTTGATCAAAACAAGTCTGCAAACCTTCTCAGAACTAGTCAAGGAGATTGCTTTATCGATGCACGTTAGCCTCGTGAGGTCGAACCAAAAAAAGCTTGGGTGAAATGTTGATCAAAACAAGTCTGCAAACCTTCTCAGAACTAGTCAGGGAGATTGCTTTGTCGGTGCACGTTACCCTCGTGAGGTCGAACCAACAAAAGCTTGGGTGAAATGTTGATCAAAACAAGTCTGCAAACGTTCTCAGAACTAGTCTTGGAGATTGCTTTGTCGGTGCACGTAACCCTCGTGAGGTCGAACCAAAAAAAGCTTGGGTGAAATGTTGATCAAAACAAGTCTGCAAACCTTCTCAGAACTAGTCAAGGAGATTGCTTTGTCGGTGCACGTTACCCTCGTGAGGCCGAACCAAAAAAAGCTTGGGTGAAATGTTGATCAAAACAAGTCTGCAAACCTTCTCAGAACTAGTCAAGGAGATTGCTTTATCGATGCACGTTAGCCTCGTGAGGTCGAACCAAAAAAAGCTTGGGTGAAATGTTGATCAAAACAAGTCTGCAAACCTTCTCAGAACTTGTCAGGGAGATTGCTTTGTCGGTGCACGTTACCCTCGTGAGGTCGAACCAACAAAAGCTTGGGTGAAATGTTGATCAAAACAAGTCTGCAAACCTTCTCAGAACTAGTCAGGGAGATTGCTTTGTCGGTGCACGTTACCCTCGTGAGGCCGAACCAAAAAAAGATTTGGTGAATGTTGATCAAAACAAGTCTGCAAACCTTCTCAGAACTAGTCAAGGAGATTGCTTTGTCGGTGCACGTTACGCTCGTTAGGTCGAACCCCAAAAGCGCTTGGGTGAAATGTTGATCAAAGCAAGTCTGCAAACCTTTTCAGAACTAGTCAAGGAGATTGCTTTGTCGGTGCACGTTACCCTCGTGAGGCCGAACCAAAAAAGCTTGGGTGATATGTTGATTAAAACAAGTCTGCAAACCTTCTCAGAACTAGTCAGGGAGATTGCTTTGTCGGTGCACGTTACCCTCGTGAGGTCGAACCCCAAAAACGCCTGGGTGAAATGTTGATCAAAACAAGTCTGCAAACGTTCTCAGAACTAGTCAAGGAGATTGCTTTGTCGGTGCACGTTACCCTCGTTAGGTCGAACCAAAAAAAGCTTGGGTGAAATGTTGATCAAAACAAGTCTTCAAACCTTTTCAGAACTAGTCAAGGAGATTGCTTTGTCGGTGCACGTTACCCTCGTGAGGCCGAACCAAAAAAAGCTTGGGTGAAATGTTGATCAAACAAGGCTGCAAACCTTCTCAGAACTAGTCAAGGAGATTGCTTTGTCGGTGCACGTTACCCTCGTGAGGCCGAACCAAAAAAAGCTTGGGTGAAATGTTGATCAAAACAAGTCTGCAAACCTTCTCAGAACTAGTCAAGGAGATTGCTTTATCGATGCACGTTAGCCTCGTGAGGTCGAACCAAAAAAAGCTTGGGTGAAATGTTGATCAAAACAAGTCTGCAAACCTTCTCAGAACTAGTCAGGGAGATTGCTTTGTCGGTGCACGTTACCCTCCTTAGGTCTAACTCCAAAAGCGCCTGGGTGAAATGTTGATCAAAACAAGTCTGCAAACCTTCTCAGAACTAGTCAAGGAGATTGCTTTGTCGGTGCACGTTACCCTCGTGAGGTCGAACCAAAAAAAGCTTGGGTGAAATGTTGATCAAAACAAGGCTGCATACCTTCTCAGAACTAGTCAGAGAGATTGCTTTGTCGGTGCACGTTACCCTCGTGAGGTCTAACCAAAAAAAGCTTGGGTGAAATGTTGTTCAAAACAAGTCTGCAAACCTTCTCAGAACTAGTCAGGGAGATTGCTTTGTCGGTGCACGTTACCCTCATGAGGCCGAACCAAAAAAAGATTTGGTGAATGTTGATCAAAACAAGTCTGCAAACCTTCTCAGAACTAGTCAAGGAGATTGCTTTGTCGGTGCACGTTACGCTCGTTAGGTCGAACCCCAAAAGCGCTTGGGTGAAATGTTGATCAAAGCAAGTCTGCAAACCTTTTCAGAACTAGTCAAGGAGATTGCTTTGTCGGTGCACGTTACCCTCGTGAGGCCGAACCAAAAAAGCTTGGGTGATATGTTGATTAAAACAAGTCTGCAAACCTTCTCAGAACTAGTCAGGGAGATTGCTTTGTCGGTGCACGTTACCCTCGTGAGGTCGAACCCCCAAAACGCCTGGGTGAAATGTTGATCAAAACAAGTCTGCAAACGTTCTCAGAACTAGTCAAGGAGATTGCTTTGTCGGTGCACGTTACCCTCGTTAGGTCGAACCAAAAAAAGTTTGGGTGAAATGTTGATCAAAACAAGTCTTCAAACCTTTTCAGAACTAGTCAAGGAGATTGCTTTGTCGGTGCACGTTACCCTCGTGAGGCCGAACCAAAAAAAGCTTGGGTGAAATGTTGATCAAAACAAGTCTGCAAACCTTCTCAGAACTAGTCAAGGAGATTGCTTTGTCGGTGCACGTTACCCTCGTTAGGTCGAACCAAAAAAAGCTTGGGTGAAATGTTGATCCAAACAAGTCTGCAAACCTTTTCAGAACTAGTCAAGGAGATTGCTTTGTCGGTGCACGTTACCCTCGTGAGGCCGAACCAAAAAAAGCTTGGGTGAAATGTTGATCAAAACAAGTCTGCAAACCTTCTCAGAACTAGTCAAGGAGATTGCTTTGTCGGTGCACGTTACCCTCGTGAGGCCGAACCAAAAAAAGCTTGGGTGAAATGTTGATCAAAACAAGTCTGCAAACCTTCTCAGAACCAGTCAGGGAGATTGCTTTGTCGGTGCACGTTACCCTCGTGAGGTCGAACCAAAAAAAGCTTGGGTGAAATGTTGATCAAAACAAGTCTGCAAACGTTCTCAGAACTAGTCTTGGAGATTGCTTTGTCGGTGCACGTAACCCTCGTGAGGTCGAACCAAAAAAAGCTTGGGTGAAATGTTGATCAAAACAAGTCTGCAAACCTTCTCAGAACTAGTCAAGGAGATTGCTTTGTCGGTGCACGTTACCCTCGTGAGGCCGAACCAAAAAAAGCTTGGGTGAAATGTTGATCAAAACAAGTCTGCAAACCTTCTCAGAACTAGTCAAGGAGATTGCTTTATCGATGCACGTTAGCCTCGTGAGGTCGAACCAAAAAAAGCTTGGGTGAAATGTTGATCAAAACAAGTCTGCAAACCTTCTCAGAACTAGTCAGGGAGATTGCTTTGTCGGTGCACGTTACCCTCGTGAGGTCGAACCAACAAAAGCTTGGGTGAAATGTTGATCAAAACAAGTCTGCAAACCTTCTCAGAACTAGTCAGGGAGATTGCTTTGTCGGTGCACGTTACCCTCCTTAGGTCTAACTCCAAAAGCGCCTGGGTGAAATGTTGATCAAAACAAGTCTGCAAACCTTCTCAGAACTAGTCAAGGAGATTGCTTTGTCGGTGCACGTTACCCTCGTGAGGTCGAACCAAAAAAAGCTTGGGTGAAATGTTGATCAAAACAAGGCTGCATACCTTCTCAGAACTAGTCAGAGAGATTGCTTTGTCGGTGCACGTTACCCTCGTGAGGTCTAACCAAAAAAAGCTTGGGTGAAATGTTGTTCGAAACAAGTCTGCAAACCTTCTCAGAACTAGTCAGGGAGATTGCTTTGTCGGTGCACGTTACCCTCGTGAGGCCGAACCAAAAAAAGATTTGGTGAATGTTGATCAAAACAAGTCTGCAAACCTTCTCAGAACTAGTCAAGGAGATTGCTTTGTCGGTGCACGTTACGCTCGTTAGGTCGAACCCCAAAAGCGCTTGGGTGAAATGTTGATCAAAGCAAGTCTGCAAACCTTTTCAGAACTAGTCAAGGAGATTGCTTTGTCGGTGCACGTTACCCTCGTGAGGCCGAACCAAAAAAGCTTGGGTGATATGTTGATTAAAACAAGTCTGCAAACCTTCTCAGAACTAGTCAGGGAGATTGCTTTGTCGGTGCACGTTACCCTCGTGAGGTCGAACCCCAAAAACGCCTGGGTGAAATGTTGATCAAAACAAGTCTGCAAACGTTCTCAGAACTAGTCAAGGAGATTGCTTTGTCGGTGCACGTTACCCTCGTTAGGTCGAACCAAAAAAAGCTTGGGTGAAATGTTGATCAAAACAAGTCTTCAAACCTTTTCAGAACTAGTCAAGGAGATTGCTTTGTCGGTGCACGTTACCCTCGTGAGGCCGAACCAAAAAAAGCTTGGGTGAAATGTTGATCAAACAAGGCTGCAAACCTTCTCAGAACTAGTCAAGGAGATTGCTTTGTCGGTGCACGTTACCCTCGTGAGGCCGAACCAAAAAAAGCTTGGGTGAAATGTTGATCAAAACAAGTCTGCAAACCTTCTCAGAACTAGTCAAGGAGATTGCTTTATCGATGCACGTTAGCCTCGTGAGGTCGAACCAAAAAAAGCTTGGGTGAAATGTTGATCAAAACAAGTCTGCAAACCTTCTCAGAACTAGTCAGGGAGATTGCTTTGTCGGTGCACGTTACCCTCCTTAGGTCTAACTCCAAAAGCGCCTGGGTGAAATGTTGATCAAAACAAGTCTGCAAACCTTCTCAGAACCAGTCAGGGAGATTGCTTTGTCGGTGCACGTTACCCTCGTGAGGTCGAACCAAAAAAAGCTTGGGTGAAATGTTGATCAAAACAAGTCTGCAAACGTTCTCAGAACTAGTCTTGGAGATTGCTTTGTCGGTGCACGTAACCCTCGTGAGGTCGAACCAAAAAAAGCTTGGGTGAAATGTTGATCAAAACAAGTCTGCAAACCTTCTCAGAACTAGTCAAGGAGATTGCTTTATCGATGCACGTTAGCCTCGTGAGGTCGAACCAAAAAAAGCTTGGGTGAAATGTTGATCAAAACAAGTCTGCAAACCTTCTCAGAACTAGTCAGGGAGATTGCTTTGTCGGTGCACGTTACCCTCGTGAGGTCGAACCAACAAAAGCTTGGGTGAAATGTTGATCAAAACAAGTCTGCAAACCTTCTCAGAACTAGTCAGGGAGATTGCTTTGTCGGTGCACGTTACCCTCGTGAGGCCGAACCAAATAAAGATTTGGTGAATGTTGATCAAAACAAGTCTGCAAACCTTCTCAGAACTAGTCAAGGAGATTGCTTTGTCGGTGCACGTTACGCTCGTTAGGTCGAACCCCAAAAGCGCTTGGGTGAAATGTTGATCAAAGCAAGTCTGCAAACCTTTTCAGAACTAGTCAAGGAGATTGCTTTATCGGTGCACGTTACCCTCGTGAGGCCGAACCAAAAAAGCTTGGGTGATATGTTGATTAAAACAAGTCTGCAAACCTTCTCAGAACTCATCAGGGAGATTGCTTTGTCGGTGCACGTTACCCTCGTGAGGTCGAACCCCAAAAACGCCTGGGTGAAATGTTGATCAAAACAAGTCTGCAAACGTTCTCAGAACTAGTCAAGGAGATTGCTTTGTCGGTGCACGTTACCCTCGTTAGGTCGAACCAAAAAAAGCTTGGGTGAAATGTTGATCAAAACAAGTCTTCAAACCTTTTCAGAACTAGTCAAGGAGATTGCTTTGTCGGTGCACGTTACCCTCGTGAGGCCGAACCAAAAAAAGCTTGGGTGAAATGTTGATCAAACAAGGCTGCAAACCTTCTCAGAACTAGTCAAGGAGATTGCTTTGTCGGTGCACGTTACCCTCGTGAGGCCGAACCAAAAAAAGCTTGGGTGAAATGTTGATCAAAACAAGTCTGCAAACCTTCTCAGAACTAGTCAAGGAGATTGCTTTATCGATGCACGTTAGCCTCGTGAGGTCGAACCAAAAAAAGCTTGGGTGAAATGTTGATCAAAACAAGTCTGCAAACCTTCTCAGAACTAGTCAGGGAGATTGCTTTGTCGGTGCACGTTACCCTCGTGAGGTCGAACCAAAAAAAGCTTGGGTGAAATGTTGATCAAAACAAGTCTGCAAACCTTCTCAGAACTAGTCAAGGAGATTGCTTTGTCGGTGCACGTTACCCTCGTGAGGCCGAACCAAAAAAAGCTTGGGTGATATGTTGATCAAAACAAGTCTGCAAACCTTCTCAGAACTAGTCAGGGAGATTGCTTTGTCGGTGCACGTTACCCTCCTTAGGTCTAACTCCAAAAGCGCCTGGGTGAAATGTTGATCAAAACAAGTCTGCAAACCTTCTCAGAACTAGTCAAGGAGATTGCTTTGTCGGTGCACGTTACCCTCGTGAGGTCGAACCAAAAAAAGCTTGGGTGAAATGTTGATCAAAACAAGGCTGCAAACCTTCTCAGAACTAGTCAGAGAGATTGCTTTGTCGGTGCACGTTACCCTCGTGAGGTCTAACCAAAAAAAGCTTGGGTGAAATGTTGTTCAAAACAAGTCTGCAAACCTTCTCAGAACTAGTCAGGGAGATTGCTTTGTCGGTGCACGTTACCCTCGTGAGGCCGAACCAAAAAAAGATTTGGTGAATGTTGATCAAAACAAGTCTGCAAACCTTCTCAGAACTAGTCAAGGAGATTGCTTTGTCGGTGCACGTTACCCTCGTGAGGCCGAACCAAAAAAGCTTGGGTGAAATGTTGATCAAAACAAGTCTGCAAACCTTCTCAGAACTAGTCAAAGAGATTTCTTTGTCGGTGCACGTTACCCTTGTCAGATCAAACCAAAACAAGGCAGAAGTGATTAGTTGTGTCCCACAGAGGTGGCTGGAAATGAAAATGTTGCCGGAATTGCTGAACACTCACACACAACCATAAAGCAGATCGCTGCCAGGAAGTAATGCTCTCTCCAGAAAGTAGTGTTATGGTACAACATTGTACCAAAGTATGGTGTTCACAGTGATATTACTCCAGCCAATGCGGGTGTTGATAACATCGTGCTACTGGAGGATGAACCTAGATAGAGAATATATATAAAAGGAGATGAGGTGCTGGTAAAAAAAATCACCCAGTAGATGTACTAGTAAATATAGAAAGGACATTGACCGGAATCTTGAGTTCCCAGGCAGTCTACACAGAAGGCATACCGCGCCATGCGAGAGATCTTCGCCTTCTCCCTCAAGTAGTGTGCGACTTTGTGAAGGTTGAGGCTATCACATCAAGTGATATCCACAGTTCGTTTAATTTGAATCTTTCGCACTCCTTGTTAACGATTCCAGCATACGTGACAAAATCTTCGTCTTCTTTTTTCGCCAGATTCATCCACTTCCAACGAGTATTGAATAACGATCTTTTCTCACTAAAAATTTTAGTCGGAATGTTTAATGTTTCTTCAAAGCAAATTTCTCCTGTTTTTTTTTTTCAGTAGTACAGAATTATAGTATTTTTCATCTATCGTTGCAAACTTTCTCAACAAAAGCCTTGTTTTTATCTCGTCTTCCCAGTCGCTGCGTTCTTCTCTTAAAATTTGCTTGTATCTTATAAAATAAGCAGAAAAGGTAATTCCATCATTTGAGTTGTATGTGAATTCAGTTATGGAATTTGCCACATCATCAGGAGTGAAAGAACTTGAAGAATTTTCTGTTTTCTTCCGAATTATTTCAATTAAATTTTGTTGTTGTATCTGGAGTTCCAAGAACAGTTGTTGCTGTTGCTATCGTATTTTTACCACTTTGGCTAATAATTCTTCCATAAAAGATTGTCTGTTTTTTCAAACACCAAAGAGAAACAAATTAACCGAATATGGTTTTAATTTCACATCGTCACTGTTATCATGTGCACCGAAGCAAAAATCTCTCATGACTCACTTTGAGTTTTTTATTTAAGGTGTCTTGCTTAGTTCATTTGTGTTACCGAGAGTGTGCTATTTACTTCACAACAATCATAATGTAAGTAATTATAACATAATCTAAATAATTATATATGTAATCATGTTATAATGTCGATAATTATATCATAATGTAGGTAATAATATCATATATTGTTTGATTGTTTGATATGCAAAGATACAACTAAACTGACTGCTACAAGTCAGGATATAAAAACCTTTATTACTTATATCTGCTGTTAACACTTTCACTCCATGCACTGTTACAACATTGTTGCCTGGCTATGCTGGCCTGTTTTAGAAAAAACAGGAAAATGATATTTACTGGATATATATGGCTATAAAGTTGAAAATTACTGAAAATAATTTTCCATACATGCTGGTCACTTTTTCTTTGATTGGATACACTTCAGTACGAACAAAGCCAAATAACACCCACCAATCCAAAATCTAATAAGAATTTGTCACAAAGCATATTCTTTTGTACATTTCTATATGTCTATGCTGGTTTGGAAATAATGCTAATGTTATGATTAGTTTATAGGGTCTGACATTTCACAGCATCTTAAAACTACTTATGTGTCAGTAATATATAAGTAATGCATCTCAGCTTCAGTCCCTTTCCCACCCCCCACTGTAATATAGCTTCCCTGTGACTTTTGTATAAATACTTTCATGGTATTTGCTGTGATAAACCAAGACATTATGAATTTAAGCTCAGTACTAGATTGGTGGCAAGGTTTCATCAATTTACATTTGAAACGGCTAGATGTAACTGTAAGTTCTATACTAAGAGTTTCTGCAAATATCAATTGTCATCTTCTGTCTTCTTAATTCTTATTCTTTTATTGTCTTCTCCCTTTAAAAGTGTTTTTTTTCTTCTCATATTCTCTAACACACATTAACCTCTTGCATCCTAGTGGCTTTATTGCCTTGCTTGAGGTGAAATGATTAAAAAATGTTTCATAAAACTATATAAATATATCCATAGCAGGGAAAGGGTTAAACTAAAAATGATACAAGCAAAACTTGTCTGAGTTTTACAAACGTGACATTAATATTTTTTTTTCAAATCTTGTGGAGATTAACCCCCCCCCCCCACTTACAATTATTTGTTCTATAGAATATTTTCACCAGTCGAGTCCCCCCCTTTTATCAGTTTTCTTCAGTGCAGAGACTCTTATTAGTCAACAGATTTATATTAGCAAAACAACCAATAACAAATATGAGGTGAGATAAAATTTGACCTGGACAAGGTAGGAAAATATATTGTTCAAAATGTTTTGAAAAAAAAATGCAATATCTAAGATGATAATAAAAATAAAATAAAAAGGATATAAATTTATCAAAGTGTAGTATCTGTTATTGTCATGGTATTGATAATTTCAGCTATTACCTTATAAGGAAATATTCATCATTCATTGACTGAACAACCAGTGCTACTTGACTTACATTTTTCTTCATTCTCTGTTCACTGGTCTGGAATCGTAATGTAGTATACATTAAAGAATTGGGAAATAATTCTAGCAATGAATCTTTTTAGCTGATACCATCAGAAGTCCAAGACGGAACATCCAAAATCTCTAAATTTCTAGAAACAAGTCATATTCATTTGATAAGATATTTAGATGTCAAAGGTCATAGGAGTCTCAATTTCGAGTAAAGAGTAATAACAGAATCAGATAAATATGATTATTGTACACCTACCATGTCTTTAAATAACATGAGTTGATAAAAATACAGAGAAGAAATAAAAATATTTTCATGAAATTTTGATGGGATTAAAATAAGATTAGATTACAGAACTCGTATACAAAGAACAGATTGATATAAATACAAGAGCTAAGAGTAAATTTAAAGAAAACCTTTTGATTAAAATTTGTTCAGATTAAAATAGATCAGACCTAAAGTGCTTCCACTTATAGAATAGATTTATAGAAACACTAGCACATAGTAAATGAGAATAAAATATTTTGGCAAAATTTAGGTTAGCTTAACAGAAGGTAAAAATACAGGCTGTGTACAGATAGAGTAAAAGTTTGGATTACAAGGTTTGTACTTGCAGAATGGAAAAATGGAAGAAGAAATAGCAAACATAAATAAAATATTTTGGTAAAATTTTGTCTGGATTAAAGGAAATGAAATGACATCACAAGTATTTTGTTGTTACAGTTTGTTCCAAAGAAAATCAGTCAATTTATACCAATTTGGTAGTCTCAAGAGAAGGCAAATAAAAACAGAAATTACTACAAACACAATAGGGAGCAGGCCATGTGATATGAGAAGTTATTTTTAACCAATCACAGTTGACTTGATGTAGATTTAAAAAAAATAATTTATGAGCCTTGTGTTATAAAATAAAATAAAAATAAAAAATTTTCGATAGTGAGTAAACCCAGAATGCCAGCTGGAATCCCTACCAAGTCATCACGACTTAAGAATACCAGTCTGTCTATGCAACATTACTTACCCCCTTGAGGCAAGCCAGTAACAAAACATCAAACAACCCACTAATAATAGCAACAACAACAAAAAATATAAACTGCGAATTAGAGTATTCACATCTTTGTATGAAGTTTTTTTTTTATCAAATTCTCCAGAAATTCTAAAGACTATTTTTTCCTATTATAAGCTTTGCAGCATTTACATTTCAAATATGAAGATTTTATTCAACAAAAAAGTACCCAACCAAATTAATACACAGATTCTTTAACATATAAAACCCTGTTGTATGAATAATATAAATAAATTACACAATTCTATATTATAAACCAATAGAAAATATGAATAACAGGTTTTGATGAAATGTTCATATGAATTGTATTTGTAGAAATGGACTGATCTTATTATTCTTCTATGTGCTATGTACTTTCAGGACGTGGGCAATCATGGCTCTCCACAACTTCTTATTTCTTGTAAATCTTAGCAACTTTGTCCCTTTGTCAAGTCTCCCACTACTCCATTCTGTCATCTGTTGCTACAAGCTTGAAAGGTAGGTGGTCCACTGCTTTCCCTTGTCCCTTTTCTCTTTGATATACCCAATGAGTGTCAAATTCTCCAAGCCTTCTTTCCTCATTATGTGTCCGTGAAATTTCACCAGTCCCTTTCTGATTATGATTATAATTGTCCTTTTTGTTTTCATTTCCCTTCAGACTTCTTTGTTGTTTATGCATTCTGCCCATGGTATTCTTAGCATCCTTCTGTAGAACCACATTTCTGTGCCCTCCAGCTTTCTCTTCATTTGTGAAGAGATTGTCCAGCTTTTGCTGACATATAAGAGAACTAATATTATATTTTTTCTAGTTGAAATAGCTTAGACATTCATGAGTCGTCTATCATGCCAACCCTCATGGTCCTGCATCAAGATTGGAAGGCGGCCCTGTCGGCTGGGGCTTTAGAATACGCCGACTGCACCTCTGTAGAGGGGTACCCCCCCCAATGAGGCGTCCTGGGTATGACGTTAAACTGCATCCAACAGCAAGGCCTCTGATCAGGAGGTTTTGAGGAACGTGGAACCACCTCTTAATTGCTGGTGTTCCCAGGTCCACCTTGACCAAGGGTGGTAGCACCTGTTAGGGTCCCAGCTATGGGCAAATAGTGAACCCCTAGTTTTTCCAAGTCTTACACACGTTCCGGGTATGACGGTAAAATACATCCGCGTCCTGGGTATGGCGATAAACAACATCCAACAGCAAGGCCTCAGATAATGTTTTCGGATAGATAATGTTGCCAGCTATATGTTTTGTTTTGTTTTTTTTTGTTTTTTTTAAAAAGTAATGTTGCCAGCTATACGTTTTTTTTAAAAAGTAATGTTGCCAGCTATACGTTTTTTTTAAAAAGTAATGTTGCCAGCTATACGTTTTTTGTAAAAAGTAATGTTGCCACCTATACGTTTTTTGTAAAAAGTAATGTTGCCAGCTATACGTTTTTTGTAAAAAGTAATGTTGCCAGCTATACGTTTTTTGTAAAAAGTAATGTTGCCAGCTATACGTTTTTTTTTAAAAAGTAATGTTGCCAGCTATACGTTTTTTTTAAAAAGTAATGTTGCCAGCTATACATTTTTTGTAAAAAGTAATGTTGCCAGCTATACGTTTTTTGTAAAAAGTAATGTTGCCAGCTATACGTTTTTTGTAAAAAGTAATGTTGCCAGCTATACGTTTTTTGTAAAAAGTAATGTTGCCACCTATACGTTTTTTGTAAAAAGTAATGTTGCCACCTATGCGTTTTTTGTAAAAAGTAATGTTGCCAGCTATGTTTTTTATTCCATATAAAATATGCATTTAAAATTCATATAAACTGGATTTGGCATTAAATAACCCACAGTGGTTGATATGCCATAAAACCCAAACAAACAAACAAACAAACAAGATTGGAATGTCATTATGGTGACATTCTATGTTATAACATAGCTGGTCAATGTAGATTATGTGCAGAGCCACCAACGTATCTTGTACCATGGCTAGTTGTCCAGAGCAGTAGATCACTCACAAGTTCTTGTTTTGCTTGCCACCAGTGTCCTGCAAAGTGCATTCTGTGTGCGTATTAGACTGTAGAACTATCAGGGATAGGTCCATAGAGCTTACTGTCAAATATTTTACATACCCAGGAAGCAAAATAAATTCTACTGAAATTGATGTGAAAACTTGCATAGCTAAGGCTTAGGCCGCCTTGAATAAGATGAATATAATCTGGAAATTTGATCTACCAGACAAACTCAAATGGAGCTCATGTACCAAAAGATAGGATTTATAGAAACACAATCAATGGAATAAAATATTTTGATCAATTATTTTATGTCATCTATAGGACTTAAAGAATGTTTTTATAGAAACATAGAAATTAACTTTTTTTAGATTAAAGGAATACTAATCTACAAGAGTTCTAGAGTGTGTTTAAATAAATGCAGAAACTAATTTTTTAGATTAAAGGAATGCTAGTCGACAAGAATTTTAGAATGGTTTTAAATAAACACAGACAAATGGTGGGAAATATTTTGATGAAATTTTTAGTGGATTTTTATTTGTATTTTTTTAATCATTTCACCCCAAGCAAGGCAATAAAGCCACTAGGACACAAGAGGTTACCGAGTATGAGAGAATATGCAAAAAACTACTATTAAAGATATAGACAATAAAAGAATAAAAATTAAGAAGACAGAAGATAATGAATGACATTGCACTTAAACTTTTAAAAATCAAACTCGACTGGAAAGCAAGAAGCTGGAAGAGAGTTCAAAAAATGATAAGTGCAATAGAAAAAAATTTCAACATGAAACCTACAGTTACATGTAGCCTGCAAAATGACGAGACCTAGCTGCCAATCTAGTACTGAGCTTAAATTTATAAAGTCGAAGGACCATAGAGGAAAGTTCATCAGGGCAATTAACATTAAAGTATTTATAGAAAGATCACAGGGAAGCTACATTACTGTTATGGGAAAGGAACTGAAGCTGAGATGCTAGATTAGGACCAGTAACATTGCAGATTCTTCTTTGGATTTTATCAAGAATCTCTAAATATATAGCAGTATCACCAAGCCATAATTCTGGCAAGAAAAATTGTCTAGCATGATATAATGAAGCAACATTTTTAGCTACAGAATTAGCAATTGATTCAATATACTCTTTTCACTTCATGTCAGTGAAAGATGTTAGTCAGAGAAGGTGCAATGGATTATTCTCCTGAAGGTTAGCATCAGCCATGCTGATAAAAGGCGAAAATGGTTCTTTCCGATGATTAAAAGAGATCAGTTTCATTTTTGAGAGGCGTAGTATACATAGTGTTAGGAAGAGTTCATTCTGTAGTTATAGGTAAGGACCCATGACGCTCCACTCCCAAGCTTTTACCTCGCAGGGCTCTTTAATATTTTTCCTCTTTAGATTAGTCATCAAAGGCTCTGTAAATTTTCTTTTTCTACTTGATTTCTGCGGTTCTGAAATTTTTTGAGGCATTTGCATATTGATTGTGTCAAATATTGTGTCCATTATTTCCTCCTCTTCCTGAGGTAGACCTTTAGAATCCTCTAACAGCCTCTTTCTGATATGATTTAAGTGCCTTTTATGCGAGAACTTCGGACCCTGAATTATGTAAATCACGTTCCCGATTCGTTTCTCTATTGTACCTGGCTCCCAATAGGATGTGTTGTTTTTGAACATTTACAAAAAAAACTTTCTCCCCTGGGCTAAATTTTCTTTTTGGTACAAACGTGTTTGTCTGTTTTGGCAGTAATTTGTCGAATACAGATCTGATTTTCCGGGCGAACATTACTTTCGCCGGCGATAATGCCGATGGCGTAGTACTGTTTGGTGTAATTCTATACACTTGCAAGAATTGTTGTAAAGCCTTTTCTGTTGGTACGTCATAAGCTTTCCTTAGTGCTCTTTTTAATGTACCTACAAACCTCTCCGCTTGCCCATTTGACCTTGGGTGATATGGCGGAGATTTGATGTGTTTCACCTGAAAAGTTTCACAAAATTCTTGAAAATCCGCAGATGTAAATTGTATCCCATTATCGGTGACTAAACAATCAACCACTCCGAAACGAGCAAACAGATCGTGAAGGCAATATATTGTCGTCTCGGAAGTAGGTTTTCTACAACGAAATACTTCTGGCCATTTGCTGTAACTGTCTACTACAATCAAGTAGTAGAAACCCTCCAATGGACCTGCGAAATCTACATGGGTTCTCGACCAAGGTTGATCAGTCTTAGGTCATGGCTTATGAGTGATCGGAGGTGCCTTGGCTGCTAAGGAACAGTCCTTGCATTTGTCCACCATATGTATAATATCTTGATCCATGTTTGGCCAGTACACGTAACTTCTCATTAAGGATTTCATCCTGTTCTTTCCTGGATGGCCCATGTGAAAATCCTCGAGGATTCGCCTTTGTAGCGTTTTCAGGGTTACTACTCTTTCATTATATAGCAGAACATTATCACATAACGAAAAACTGTCTGATATATGCTTATCTTTTCCTGCAATTTTTGTTTTCGTTTCCTTTATAAATTCGTCATTCACTGCTTCGTTTCTTATTTCCAGTAATGTGACGGGGAGGTTTCGAATTGTACTACATAATGATGTTCTAATATCTTCCTCATATCGTAGAGCTGCAATTACGGAATCTTCTAATGGCTCCGTTTTCTTTGGTATTAGTCTCGAAAGAACGTCTGCATGCCCGATTTTGTTTGCTGGGAGATACTCCAATTTGAAATTATAATTTAATAAAATCGTCCCCCATCTTAGTAATCTATTAGCAGTATAGTCAGGTAGACCTTTCTTTGATCCAAATATTGTTAGTAACGGCTTGTGGTCCGTCTGCAAGGTGAAAAATCTACCGTAAATATATCTGTGGAATCTTGTAATCGCAAAAAGAATCCCCAGCGCTTCTTTTTCGATTTGCGAGTAATTTTGTTCGGCTGGTAGTAACTTTCTTGACGCATGCGCGATGGGTTTTAATGTCCCATCCGGCATTTTATGAAGTATACATGCCCCAACACCATAGCCACTCGAATCACTCGCGACTATTGTTTCTCATTTTGCATCATAATGCGCTAAAAATAAATCTGCTGTTAGAGTCTTAATGATTTTGTCGAAAGTTTTCTGACATTCATATGACCATTCCAAACTTTCTCCTTCATCAACTGTTCGTTTAGGGGTGCGCGTAATTTGTGCATGTTAGGAATAAATTCTTGATAATAATTTACTAAGCCCAAGAAGCTTTGTAACTCGGCTAAATTTTTTGGAGTCGGCATTTTTTTTTATTGCCGCGGCTCTTTCTGGGTCTGGTCTTCTTTCTTCTTCGTTAATAATATGGCCCAGATATTTTATCTCCTTCATAAAGAAGTCACATTTATTTTCCTTTACCGTAAAACCGTAATTTTGTATCTGTGTGAAAACCTCTTGAACGTGTTCCCAGTGTTGTTCAATATTTTTGCTATTTATCAGGATATCATCAAGGTATGCGATCGTGAAATCCAGTCTGCCTAGCATAGTGTCCATTATTTGCTGAAATATCGCCGGCGCGACCTTGATCCCGAATGGTAATCTCTGGAACTTGTATAATCCTTTATGTGTGTTTATGCACAACAACCTCGAGCTTTCCTCATCTACTGGTACTTGTAGGTATGCTTCGCTCAAGTCTATTTTTGAGAAAAATTTTCCTCCATTCAACTTTGTGAAAACTTCCTCTGGACTAGGGAGAGGATAGTGATAATCCTTAATCGCTGCATTCAATTCCATCGAGAAATCAGCGCATACTCGTATCTCACCCGATTTCTTTTTCACGTAAACCGTAGGTGCGGCCCATTGACTATATTCCACTTTTGTCAATATACCGGTTTACACGAGTATATCCAACTCTTCGTCTATCTTTTCTAATGATGCAAAAGGTACATTTCTTTTCTTCTTGAAAATGGGTTGTACATTTTCTTTTAGTTCGATTTTGGTCGTCATTTTTTACACCTCCCGAGGCCGGCTGAAAATACGTCGGGGAAATTCTCCTTTAATTTCTCCTTGAATTTCTCTACCTCGGTCGATAACCTTTCCACTTTTTGGCAGAACGTATTTATCGGCAAATGCCAGAGGTCAAATTTCTGCATCCAGTCAGTTCCAAATAAATTTTCCGTATTTTTTAGAACATACATCCTTAATTTCTTGGTCATCCCGTTGAATGTCACATTTGTGATAATCTCCCCCTCAGATTTGATTTGTCTTCCTGTTACCGACCTGGCTATTTTATCTGTTCTCAACATGGTCGGTTTGTTTAATTTCTTCCACGTCTGTAAGTTAATAATGGTTAAATCTGATCCGGAATCTAATTGTAATCTGATTTTTTTGTTTAACATTTCTACTTGTATGTATTTTCGTATATTTATCCCGTCCGCTTGATCAGTTTTAGTGACTCTTACTCGGCTTTTGTTTTCTTTCTTGGTTTTACAGTGCGAACTTTTACGTCCCACTTTATTGCACGACAGACAAGTCTTATAGCGGTATGGACAATATTTGTACCAATGTAAAGTTCCACAGCGGTACCATGGACTGGTTGGTGGTTTCTTCTGAGGTTTCATTTGACTTTTTGTAGTAAAATAATTGGTTTGGTTTGGTTTTGAGGAGGGAGAAAAACGTGTTTGTCATTGTACTTTTCGTATGTGAGCGATGCCAGTCTCTTCGATATCTTTCGAGTCCTTTTTTACGCTTATACATCTCTGACAGTCCTCAGCCAATTTTTGTAGCGTCAGTTTTGGTTCACTCTCCAGTTTTGTTAGAATTCTCCGTCTGATCTCCGCATCTTTAGTCGAAACCAGGCCTTGGACGAATATCAAACTTTTAAAATTGTCAGGGCTGAGTTCAGATAGTCATCGTAGTGTTTGTTTACTACGGAAGCGACGGAAGCGAATGTTATATAGTCTTCGTTATCCTTTTTTGTTAAATTTAAACATTTCCACCTTTTGTGGAATAGTGAAATAGTGAAATGTTCGAACTAAATAATTCCGTTAAAAGTTTCACGGCTTCCCTGAAAGTCAACTCATTCGTTTTCCTCGGTAGGATGTAGTCCACGAATTTAGTGTATTCGCTTGACCCTAGTTTCCTCAGTAGAAGACGTACTTTTTTCGAGTCTGACCAATACCCGCAATCAAACTCATATGAATCTTCATATCTTCTGAAGTAAGCCGCGAAGGTTTTGTCTTCGTCCGGTGCATAAGTGAAGACTTTGATTGAGCTCTATATAGCATTTTGCAAGAATCCCGCTTAATTTTCAGCATTTTGTCCTTTATTTGTTACTGCCCGTAGTAGTAATTCTTGTAGTTCGAGTTGCTTTTCTTCGTTTTTCTGTTGAATTTGTAATAGTTTTTCGTTTTTCTGTTGAATTTCTAATTGTTTTTCTTCGAGCCTAGTCTGTCTTTCCTCTTTTTTTTTTTTTTGCTGCTTGAATTGCATTTTCATTAGTTCCAATATGGTTGCCTTAAATCTTCCATGTTTACAACGTAATTTAATAATAACACAGGCTATCTGTTGTCACGAGAAGAGGAGGGAAAAAAAAGCTCACTTTTTCCCCTTACTTTTTCTTTTCGCAATATGTACTTTGTAGATAGAGTTGTGTACTGGTGTAACGATTTTTCCTTTTTTCTCAGTGTAGACTTCAGGTCTTTGTCGTCTATTGTTCTGGAACCATGGCACGAAAAAATTTTCCTGCGTAGAATTCGATTCTATTCTGGCTGACAGGTAAAATTCGTGTCTTCGTTACCACTGTTATGGTTGGTGTCCAAAAAGTTTTTTTTATCTTTTATCTTCGCGTAGAACTTGCGTTTTTTTCCCCAATATCTCCGTCGCCTCTGTTATGGACGACCGATAGCAAAAAGGTTATATATATATATATATATATATATATATATATATATATATATGTCCTCCGCGTAGAATTCGTTTCTTAAATATCCTCGTCGCCACTGTTATGGTCCAGGTTAAGAAGGAAGAACAACACGAACACAAGAGTAGAAATAACGAAGATATATTACACGAAATAATAATACAAGATATGGAAGGTGTTAGTATGACTGCCAGTCTGGTTTGTAGTGAACTACTATCGGCTCGACTCGATTCGACCCTCTCTCTTGAGAGGCGTAGTATACATAGTGTTAGGAAGAGTTCCTTCTGTACTTATAGGTAAGGGCCCATGACACTATAAATGCAAGTTACTTCTTCTCTAATGACGCCTGCGGCTTAGTGGTTAGAACATTTGCATTCTGACCATAAGACCCAGGTTCAAATCTCACCATGGTCGATTTGTCAGGAAGGAGACTTCCTGATGTTATCAAACTGGAGGGGTTGATCCCACCATGCAGCACCTTTGGAAAGTGCCTGAAAACCATACACAGGTTGACCTAAGCCTTGTGAATGAAATTGTGTAGATGGAACCCTTGGGAGGCATTGATAGCTGTGCTAGCATGGAGCCACAAGTCATCATGGCCAAATTGTTGATCATGCTAGATCATAGTTGCAGTATAAACCACAGCTGGGCTCTCTGAGTGTTGAATAAACACAACTGTGTCTGAGCAAGCATCTGCAATAAGGATTGGCTAGCTGCCCTAGTAGATGGTTATCCTTGAATACGAGTGGCCAGCTATACATGTGTATATACAATGAAGCCTTTCTAGCTTTACTTTCCAAAATGAAAAAACAGTAGGAGCATTTTTAAAAAAATGATTTCACCCCAACAAAAGCAATAATACCACTAAGACAACAGGGGTTACTGAGTATGTAAGAGAATGAGAAAACTTTAATGAGGTTAAAGACAAATTTCTAGAAGATAGAAGATAGAAGATAGTGATTGTGTTATATAGGAATAAAGTGTTGTTGCCGACACTGGAGTTTGAACACAGATCACCAGAGAGCAAACACAGGTGATCCCATTTTGAAAAAGTAGATCACATGATGGTAAAGGAAATGTATATATGGAAATTAGCATGATGTCTAAGTGATCAATATACAGATTACTATTTGGATCATTATTTGGTGATTACTTCCCAAGCAAGTATTATTGAGCAAGTACTATTAGTGTAGGTGTTATTCAAAGTCAACTGACACCAGTATTGTTCAATGGTCTCACTATAGTTGTATCTGCGATTACAAAGTCTCTACTACAATGAGCATTATGAAAGTGATGAGTATTCATTGACATTACAAAAGTGGCAACGAGTATTCATTGATATCACAAAAGATTGACATTACATTTAAAATTTTGCCACATAGGTGACAGGGAAGCAAGAAAACAGAAGAGTGTTCCACAGGTCAGAAGTGCGACAGAAGAAACTATTAGAATAGAACTTATGGTTACATCTACTGTTTCAATAATAAAATGATGAGACCTAGTTGCCAATCTAGTAGTACACTTAAATTCCTGCAGTTGAGGTACAAAGGAGAAGAGCTCATTAGAACAATTGTCATGAAAATATTTATAGAAAAGACAGAGGGAAGCCACATCATAGTTGGGGGAAGGAGACTGGAGTGGATATGCCAGGTCAGGACCAATAAAATTACAGACCTCTCTTTGAATTTTGTCAAGAATCTCTAGATATATTACAGAAGCTCAGACCAAATATGGCAGCTATATTCAATGTAATGTTTGACACTTTACCATTTCTCTTTGTCTTCATTCTCACCATCCATTCATACGAACACTCTTGTTCTGCCCCTCCTACCTTCAATATGTCCTATGAGTGTTAAATTTTCAAAGCCCTCCTTCCTTATAAGGTGTCCTAGAGATTTCAGCTATTTCCTGATTTTAAGCATAAATGTCCTTTTAGTTCTCATTTTTTAAAAAACTTCCTTGTTGCTCACATGTTCAATGCAAGGCATTATCAGCATCTGTTTGTAGAACCACATCTCTGTTGCTTTAAGTCTCTTCTTCATCAGTGAGGAAATCATCCAGCATGCTTTGATATATAAGGGAATAGATATGAAATAGCTTTTTAGCATTTCTTTCTTTGTTTCTAATAAAAATTCACTTCAGAAATTTAGACAAACTAGAATTGCTTTTTAGCAAAAATGCAAACTCAGTTTGATTTTCTCAACAAAACTCACTTTTACTTGGTTCTAAATTTGAATGTATCTATAAAAAGTCAAATATAATCATGATTTTAAAAAAGGAAAAACTGACCAAATAAGAAACAAAAATTATAGTTGACAAATATTAATGAAAAGAAAAAAAAATGATTTACATTTAATTTTGCTATTGTTATTCTACAGACACCACTAACTCAACTTCACATATAAGACCAGGAAGATATTTAGTGGGTATAAAAGGTCTTATATGACAATAAAAAGAGGCTCTCTGTCTGTTGATGGCTAAAATTTTCAGATAAGACACTATTGTGAGCAGATGATATTTTCAGACAAGTATAACCCTACCTCTACTCTTGTTTCATCTATCTGCCATTTCCAGCCCCACTGCTACCAAAAATTTAGTATTCTTGGCATCACAAGTTGGTGGTGTTTTTATCTTCATATTTATTTCATGTTAACATCAGTAAACTGAAAGGAAATCAAATTTTATTAGGATTTCATCCAGTGATTGTTGTAATCTTAGTGAGATTTCAGGTATGAAACTTCTGCAGCCAAGAGGAAAACCAACAAATTCTCTTAACTAACAACAGATTTAATGAAAACAAATTGAAGAATTTCAATGTACAAAAGGAATTAATAATTATTAATCTTTCTAGCCAAATATAATTTGTAATAATTTGACTTCTGGGACTGTATTCTTTTCTATCTGGGTTTGTGTCTGTGTGTTTGATAGTGGCAGAAGCAGTAGTGGCAAGAGGGAGTAAAAAGGTTTATGAACAGATCTATCTTCTTGCCATTTTCTCTCTGTCTGGTCCCATTTGTCTCTTGCCATTTCGTTTGTGTAAGAAGGTTTTCACACCTCTGGCATTGATTTATTGCTTGTGTTTCATTAAGATATTCATGACTTTCCTTTGTCTTGTAACAGATGGTCCTTTTTGGAATGCAATCAGACTCAACTCCTGGTCTGAATTTTGATAACAATATGAACATTTGGGGACTAATTGTATTTTGTATAAACAGTAACAATTCTTCCTTGGAATTTGGAAAGCATTGGAAGACTGTTATACTCTCCTACAGGTGACTGGGTAGGTTGGGGAAAATCTTGTCTTACTAAATCTTAATGAATTCTACTTGGTTTCTTTCAGGTTCAAATCTTCTTAAAACCTTCTCCAAACTCATTTTATGGCTTCTTATTATTATTTTTAATCCGATCTTTCTTTCCTTATTCTCCTCAAAACTTAATTAGTTTCCCTGAGTTTTGTTCATTGTTTAATCTTAATTATTTCCTGCTTCAAAATGTCATTAGGCGTTCTTATTCTGTAAAACAATGAACCAATGTTACCAACCTGTTATACAAATATTCTTATTTGTGTCAGAACTTTTGGGATGCAGAGTTATAATTATTATAAACTTTGCTATTTGGGAAGCTCTGAATTCATCTCTTCTTCCCCCAGCTATGGGTTAATTAGTAAGACTTGGATATTTGGAGGAGCATGTTCTTCATCATTGTTATACTCACAATGTTTGGCTTATAGCCACATCATACTAAAAGATATTTTTTTCCGTAAGATCACTGAAGTTAAGCAATATTGAGCCTTGTCAGTACCTAGATGAGTAACCACTTGAGAATAAGCTTGGATGTGCAGGTAAGGTAATGGATAATGATTTACAATTGTTAATCAGAGAGCCAAGTTTCAATTCCTATTGGCTTTGTTATATTCATTTACATGCAAATTCACTTGTGAAAACCATGAATTCACTTCTTCTTCCCCTAGCTATGGGTTAATTAATAAGACTTGTATGAGCGTATTCATTTTTGTGGTTATACTCACAATATTTGGCATAAAGCTACATCATATTGAAACACCAGTTTCCATATGATCATTGAAGTTAAGCAATGTTGAGCAAGGTCTGTATCTAGATGAGTGATCACATGGGAATATCATGTGCTGTAAACTTGGATGTGCGGATGGTGTAATGGATAATGGTTCAAAATTGTTAATCAGAGATTCAAGTTCGAATTCCCATTCAATTTTTTATATTCATTTTTATGCAAATAACCTTTTTTTTTTATTAATACCATTATTATCTAAAAAAAATTCTTACAATTAATTAATAATTATTATTCACCTTGCTATTTAGAAAGATATAAATTCATCTCTTTTTCCCCCAGCTATGGATTAATTAGTAAGACTTGGATATTTGGATGAGCATATTCCTTTTCATTGTTATACCCACAATGTTTGGCTTATTGCCACATCATGTTGAAAGATTTTTCTTTGCATAAGTTAAGCAATGTTGAGTCTGGTCAGTAACTGGATGAATAAACACTTGGGAATAAGAATGACTTCATCTCTTCTTCCCCCAGCTATGGGTTAATTAGTAAGAATTGTATCTTTAAACCATTATTATCTCAAAAAAATTCTTACAATCTAAAATCTTTTCTGGCTTTAAATAACCCGCAAAGGGTTGATAAGCCATAAAAACAAATCAATCAATTAATTAACTAATCACAAAGTTTGGGTCATTGTATTCTTCAGCCAACTTCCAGTGTCTCTTTTTGCATTTGTTTATTTTCTTAAAATTTCAAATTGAATCCTTTATTAAATCCATGATGTTAGATTGTTATCATTCCCCTTGCCAATGGATTATTTCATATCAGTTAATTCTCACCAATCTTCACCAGAGTTTATGACTTTTCAGCAGTAATAGAGTCAAGGATTGAATTTACAGGGAACTCACTATTCTATAGTCAATACTATAATCCACTAGGCCGTGTGCATCTTAAACAATCTATTGTTGAAATTCAGAAGGTTTAAACCTATTGTCTGTACTCACGTAATGGGATTTTATGAGTGTCCTAACTCAGGTGGTGGAAGATGTGTTGTATGTTCTTTCTTCTTAATCAAGTTCCCAGATAGTATTGCCCTTCAAGATCTACTGCTAAGGTTTTCAGCTCTTAAAATGTGTACTGATACTTTGGAGTTAATGACTGATCTTTTCTCATTATTTACATTATTGTCCTCATCTTTGTCACCATATTTATTACAATGTTTCGGCTGTTGTATGCTCTGACCTTCTTCAGGTGGTTGGAATGTCGAACTTAACCCTTTATTTTGCTCACTGGGGTAGACTGTTCTAGTTTTATGTGCCATGTATAATGGATGTCAATTATCAGTTATCTCCTGTGAATTTCCCCCTGAAAGTTCTCCACTGCCTAAACTGGGTATTGAACTCACACTCTTTGGGTCTTCAATACCTGGTTATGTATACTGGTTAGTTGTATGGGATGAAATACCTGCAGTTCTTAGTCATACTTTCTTCCAAGTGGGACATGGTCCATCCATGATATGAAATCTCTCTTTTAATGGTAATTTTACCTTTGGGAAAGGCTAGAATCACAAATATTGGAGAGCTGCCAACAGGCCTGGGTGAGGCAATGTTTTGATAAAAGTCTTTGTCCAAGATAAAAAAAAGAATATACTTGATTGGTCATAGTGACTCTGACAGTCACATAGTACTCAAGACTATGTAATGATATCTCATTGATGACTGAGTAACTCCATGAAAGAGTTTTTACACATGCGCAGTAAAGTCAAAATGTAAAACTGGTTCTCAAGGTATTCAGACTAGCTTGATACTTCCGGAAAGGCATTGTATAAAGCAGTAAAGATTGATTGATAGATTCGTTTTTTTATGGTTTACCAACCCTTTATTTAAAGCTAGAAAAGATTTTTAGATTGTAAGAATTTGATAATGAAGTTTTCAGGGACATGGCTCAGAATTTTAATATTATTGTACAAATTACACCAGTGCAAAGTACAGTGAATGAAATAAGTGTCACAATGCTATACTTAATGAAATGGTACTCAAAACTATGAAAGACACTTGTTGCAGCTTGGAACTTGCCATTGGTTGGTCACTGAGCTCCAAAAATACTTTGCATAATGTCAACTGGTATTTGGACAAAATCTTAATGTGCCTTGTTTTGCTTTAGAGGATGTTACATCAAGCAAATCCATAGCTAACAACTTTAATGCTATGCATGCAGCAATAAAGGCCTTTATCCAGACAGGGTCATCCAAAAAAATTAGAAGATCTTTGCCATTACTGCTATTAAATATAGAAATGGACATCTCGTATATTGTAAGAGAAATGAATCAAACCACTGGACGAGACATAGGAACTGTAAACAAGCAGGTGTTGGTCAAGCATGTCATCTGCAGATGTATAAAAATAATTTGTTGAAGAATTGAATGCCCCAACAACTGATGAGAACCAAGATAGTCAAAATACAGATTTTGAAGATGGTGTGGCTGGGTCACTTGATCAAAAAAAATAGTTCTTCCATGAGAGACAATGCAAAAACTCATGGAAGAGCTAATATTTTTTTCCACAGTATCTTCAAAATCTGTACTTTGACTATTTTGGTCTACCCATGAATCATCTTCCAAATTTTCTGGTAGCAGTCAGGAGCTCCCCCCCAAAAAAAGGGCTGAAAATCTATAAAAAAATTGCAAAGGCAGATAATATAATTTTACCAGGAATAGGGCAAGATATAATGTGCAAAGTGACATCAAACAATGATCCTTTCTTGGAAGAAAATGAAAGTTATCAGTTGTGCTGGTAAAGCTGCTGGTAAAAACAAAAATATTTTAAACGTATGTGTTAAGGGGGGAAAACCCGTTTTGGTCTGATTTTAGGAAAAATATGGTAGAGTGGAAAGACTTTCTTAAAAAGAAAATCTACAAGAAGACTCTTGGGAAAGTGATCCTTTTGAAAAGGAATTTTCTGACAACAAGGAACTTACTTTCAACAGTCAATATTGTAGAATATGCTGAAGCTAAAAAGAAGGAATTACATAGCTGGACTGAAAACAAAGTTTATTCTATTTCATCAAACTCAGGCCAAAATACAATTACAAGATGAATTTGTACCAAACAAGAGACAAAAGAGGGAATTAAAGTAAATACCAAACTGGTTGCAAAAGGATTCAAAGAATGAAGACTCAGGATATGTTAAAAGTTACTCACCTACTTGCTCAAAGGAGAACCTACTAATTATCCTGACCATTAGTGTGGCTTTGAGGTGGACATGTCATTCTATGGATATCAAGACAGTATTTTTGCAAGGGAAGTAATTTGGAAGGACAATCTTTCTAAAACCGCATCCACAAGCTGAAGTTCCTGAATGTTATATATGGAAGTTAAATTCGTATATGGACTGAATGATGCTTCTCAAGAATGGAATTTAACAGTTAGAGAAGAACTAATGAAACTGGGAAACGGTACATCTAAGTATGACCAAGCTGCTTTACATGGTACTATGACAATAAGATTAATGGAATCATATCAGCTTATGAAGATAATTTCAACTGGACAGGCACTGAAAAATTTGAAGAAAATGTGACAAAGACAACGAAAAAAGTTTTTATGTTCAGATCAGAGAAAAATTCAAGTTTCAAATATCTTCGTTATGAGATTTATCAGCAAACAATTAGTCAAAATGAGTTTGTCAAATCAATCCCTATGAGACCTACAAAGACTGATTATAATTCAAACTCAGTTTTATCAAATGACGAGCTCAAATTATGTAGAGGCTCAATAATAAAGCTAAATTGGCTAGCTACACAGACATGGCCCAATTTTAACTTATGAGATAAGTGATTTGACATCATTTTTAAAAGATAGAAAGGTAGAGAGTATATCACTGGTAAATAAATCAGCTAGGAAAAATAAGAAAATATCCACCAGACTGTTAATACCCAACTTAGGCAGTTGTGAAAGGATGAAACTAGAAGCATATAGTGATACAGGATTTGCTGGACTTAACAATAGAGAATCTCAAGCAGGATATGTTGTCTTTATTGTGAGTGACAATGATAGTTATCTTCCTATTTCTTGGAAATCTCAATGTCGATCGAGTTATAAAAAGTACGCAGACAGCAGAGACACTTGCTACGTTTGATACTATAGAAACCTGCACCATTTATAGAAAACATCTTCTAGAATTTTTATATATTGAAGACAAGCCGGAAAAATATCCAGTAATATGTAAAACGGACAATGCAGGCTGATATGAGTCTGTTCACTCATCTACTCAAATATTAGATAAAAGGCTGAGAAGTGAAACTGCAATTATTCGTGAAATGCTTGAAAAAAGATATTACATAAATTTGAATGGATTTCCGGCTCAAGCCAAGTTGCAGATTGCCTGACTAAGAGAGGTGTCTCTTCCAACAAGATTCTGGATTATGTATGTGAGTCTAGAATCTCTGTACATTAAAACATGTGTGACAAGTAAGGTGTCACTATGGTCTACGTGAAAAGGTGGAGGGCTGTTAACAGTGTTGATTCCTACCTAGGATTGAACTCACCATCCTTGGCTAACAAATTAGACTCCTCAAGAGTTACGTTCACCTTGTGGTAGAAGGTCGACTCTTGGAAGACCCCCACTCAAAGAACTATTCGAGTTCCCTCCTCATGTTATCGGGGAGCATCTGGCTGCTTTCTTCCCGCAGTATGGCGAAATACTGGGTGCCACTTGCGATAGCCTGAACTGGGGAGGGAGTTTTGAAATAATGTTGGATCGTAAAGACTTCTACTTCATCCCCAACTGTTGTTCTGCGGGTTTGGTAAAGTCTCCAAACTGTGTTTGCTAAAGTGGGGAGGTGGAGACCCTAGGTCACGCTTTCTTTCATTGAAGAGACGTAAGTCCGTTGCGCAAGTTTGTTGAAGACATCATTTTTCGTATGCTGCGCGGAAAGTTCTTTGTCCTCGAGGCCAGTTCCGTTTGTAGCAATATCGTCCCACTGGTGACTAAGGCTGAGTACTATGTGTTCTTTTGCTTACTGGGTGTTATGCGAGTCGTGATATGGACGAGGCGACAGAAGGAATGCCAAGGAGACGAGAAGTTTACCTCTTCCCAACTGATCCTGGTTTTGAAGCACCACCGTAAAGTCAAGATCAGGACGGAAATGAAGCGTCTCCATCCATCAGAATTTGGCAAAAGGTGGGTCTTGTGCGTTTGTGCCGAGTGAAAGGTGCTGACTTGGAGTGGCATTTTGATGCCGGTTTAGTATCAAGTATTTTGGGATTGTTGGCTGTGTATCTCCCGTTTATTTTTTTGACCCCACCTTCTTTGTTTAATTCCTCATCCCCTACCCCGTTAGGTGACTAGAGATGTCAGTTATCTGGGAGATGCGGGATGCATCTCGATATTCAGGTGCGATGTTTCGTATTTGTTGTTGTGTTTGGGTGAGTGTGTGTTTGGGTGAGGGTGTGTTTTTGTGAGTGTAGGGCCGTCGGAGTGTTTTTTTCCTCATTATTTAAATTATATATTATTTTCGTCAGGTTGGCTGATGTGTTTGCTACATTTAGGGATTGTGTATGTGGGGGGGTTATTACTAATAGTGTTTTGTTTGGTTTCTTGTAAATAAATCTTGTTTACCATCGTAAATATTCATTGAAGATTATAAATTTTTAAAAGTTGTTTTTGTACCCCCACCCACAGACAAAATTGTACAAATGGGGACTGGTTAGGATTTTAGAGTCTCTGATATATTATAGCGGTTGTAATAAGAATTGTAAGTAAGAATGCGGCGTTTTGGTGCAAGGGTTATTGTAGCATGTCTTTGTCAGTGATTGTGGCTATCCAAGTTTATAGTATAAGACAGATGAAGACCAGTCTTCCCCATTCCCCCATTATTGGCCTTGTGCCACATTTGTACTCATGTGCAATAAATATACTTTACTTGTTGATTCTGAGAGATATTGCAGAAAGCAAGTGCTTTACTTTGTCCACGTTTGTTGTTATCGTTGAATTCTGTTTACATATTTTTTTTCGTTGTACGTAAATTCGTGTTTGTTGTATTTTTATTTGTGAACGATGCAGCAAGACCTTCAGTGTGCGCAGCGGATAACCTCTCCCCACACACACCCTAAAAGAGATGAATATATTATTCTGGTCCGAAAGACCAATTTGAACATTTCTTGAACGGAAATGAATTGCTGCCAGTACCATCACATTTGGAAGCAGTGAACACGAGAACAATTTCCCTGTTAACCACGAAGATCAAAACACGTAAGTAAATAGGTATCAACAGGGACATCATAGAGGAGGCCCTAAAAATGCCTCAAATTTGGGGCCAAAATATTGGCTTGTCGCAGCAATGATATGTGGGACTTCCCTGCTAAAATCATAAGAATCTTTAGTCGGCAGTATCCTCACAACAAAATCGGTGAGAATTCAAACCGAGTACATGGGACAGAGAAAAAACAAAGGTGACTTTGCATGGAGTGCTGTTGTTTATTTCAGAAGACCGCCTAGGATTTTTCTTCACCAAATTTGAAGAAGTATCTGAGGTGACGGCTGTAAAATGTAAGACGGGTATTTCCAGCGGAGATGTGTAAATTATGGCCACGCTGAACCGGAAGATCTTTAGGGACACACCCAATGTTTTAATATGTGGCGGTCGTACTATTTACGTTGTAGTAGAAGAGCGCCGACCTCTCTGCTAAACCTGTGGGACAGCAAGCCATCTGTCAAATGTGTGCCCTAAGAAAAGGCCAGAAACTCAACCCATACCTGCAACTTCAAAGCGGAATGAAGGCGTGGCAACAAGCCCAAAAATGCAATGATAGGCCAGGAAAGTGGACAGAGGTAGTAAGTAGGGCGCAAAGGCTACAACCACTTCTCACCAGCAGTATGGCCAACAAACTGACCCCAAAACCAGAATAGGGAAAGGAGCTGCAGGCGCAAAGTGTAAAGCAGCAGAAGCCCCAACGGGAACAGGATAGTCTGCAGGGACAGGAGGAACAGCAACACAAGAACCACCAGCAGCAACAAATTTAAGATGTGATGATAGAGGAGATGCTCCCACCTCAGCCCACGTCTTTAAAAATAGTGAGAGAAGAAGAAGAGAAGGAGGAAAAAGAAAAAATGCAAAAAAGAGAAACAAGCTGGTCAAAGTAGGGCGGAGAAGGCCCTGGAAAATAACAAAGTTTCAATCCGTCCCTCCTTCCTCGGCCAAAAAAGAACATCCCCTTCAATATCCCCTCTTCCAAACAACCTTCTTCCAAACACACCTCCTCCTAACACACCTGTTTGCAATACCCCGTCTCCAAGCACACCGCCCCACGACACCCCTGAAAAGGAGGGATCACCTCTCTGAGGGAAAAAAAAAAATTGATCGAAATAGGAACACCAGACCTGAGTAAATTGCAAAAATTCTGTGCAAGGAGAGTCCCAGTTATTCTCCATCCCGCATTATACAGGGCTTTTAAATTAACTTATCCCACGAATGTCGGCGGCATTGTCCTGGATGGTCTCATGACGACAGAGATGGGGATAGAGAACTGAGAACAATCCATCGGGGTCCTTTCGCTCGTAGATTTCCGTCTAGTCTGTGACTAGGGGAACCAACTTGAAAAAGGTTTCTCTAGTTAGCCAGTTTGAATACGAGGGGCTTGAGAGATCGGAATAAGGCTGCCCGACTGCTTCATGATCTGTTCTTCGGCGTAAGTGTGGCTGCGACCCAGGAAACACACTTTGTTTGCACGGTGATGCTTGTTTGCTGTCTAGCGACAATGTTGTCTACTCAGCATACGGGGACCAGCTGGCCAGAGGTGTTTCGTTACTGGTTAAGTGTACCTCGGGTGGATCTTGTCCATGTCGGTGCAGGGGGGGGCGGTTGATCATGTCAGGCTCTTTTGCGGTCGGCTAGCGAGCGCTACCAGCGTCAGGTAGTTAAATTCTTTGCTAACAGTTTCATCTATCATCTATTCACATGTGGATCATTTTACTGGCTTTTTGATTCCCAATCAATTTTAAATGCATTGTCAATGGTTATATTCTGTCCTCTTAATTCTTGTTCTTTTATTGTCCTCTCTCCTTAATTTTAGTTTTTCTAATATTCTCTAACACTCAGAAACCTGTAGCATCTTAGTGGTTTTATTGCCTTTCTTGGGGTGAAATGATTAAAGAAAAAGAAAAATCAAACAAAAAAGACAGTCATCTTAGAAATATAGGCAGAAATTTAAAGTTAGCCCTAGAACACTAACCATCAATTAAAGTTACACCCCTACTAACCATGGGTATATCATACCTGATTTTGAAAATAGCAAAAAAAATATTAAATATAAATCTTTATTTGAAATATTTTACATGCAGGCACTTCAAACTTTGTACTTTGAGTTAACATTAATAGGAACTGAAAAAAAACATATTATTTAGGTAAGAAAATCAGGTACTGAAAATTGTAAATAAAAATAGGAAAATTTGCGCTGGGTACTATATACACATGGTTAGTGTTCTAGGATTAAAGATTTTAAACTTTTTTTTTAAGTTATATCTTCTGTATTTCTGTGTAGATTGTAAAACCACTTTTCTACAAATAGATCTGTTTCTCAGAATTTAACAAGTTTAATATCTAGAATGGTAAATTCTAAAAAAAAATCCGAATTTTATGCCCAAGGCCATCGTCAATCTATATTATGAATTAATGAGCGATTCTGGATTTTCCTGTCACAAATATAAACACTTCATTCTAATTTAAGCTGGAATTATTTATAATACCAATGTGAAAAAGGAATTTTATTTGCTAATAGAATGAATTAACGAAATTAACTTAGATATTTTCTTTTACATGAATCAATTATTACTGGTTAATTTAGTTTTCGCAGATGCTTAAATGTTTTTCTAAGAAATTGATTTTTGGAAAGTTGAGCTCAATACTTTCTTTTCTTTCTTTGTTGCTTGGAGATAAAATATTGGCAGAAACATTAATGGATAGTTTGGAAATTCCACTGGAATTATAAATGGATTATCAATTTCATAGTGTAAAAAAGTTTAAATTTTTTTAATGAGGGTATATTTTTAATTGGGTATTTTTTTAATGAAATGATTTTTGCAACATTCTTGTAGAAGAAACAAATAATATGGTAAACAAGGTGGGCGTTTTGTGCAAATTTTCCATACCAATAAATAAACACACACACACATATATATACATATATATACATACATACATATATATATATATATATATATATATATATATATATATATATACGCAATCGCAATTGTCATGCTATATTGTGATTGCGTTTAGCATAAAACAGACTGTCATCACTAGGTGTTGACTTCACTATCCACTTTTATATTTACAGACGCACTCTCGCACGTGAGCTTGTGATCTTGGGTTTCACGCCCTTTGCGGTCGTCAGAACAACTCGTTCGTGTCGCGAATATATAATATATAAATAATATATATATATATATATATATATATATATATACACACATGATACATACATACATACATACATACATATATATATATATATATATATATATATATATATATATATATATATATGGTTTAATCATTGATCAGATGGTTTGATGATCACTTATTTAAAGTTAAATTAATTTGATTTGAAAGAAATATTACTTATAGCATAACAAAGTAATATACAACCAATTATTAACGATTGGGACTGTTCATTTGATCAAACATTTGATGGAGTGTTGATTGACGAAGCGATAACAGCTACTACGGATGACCATAAATGAAAATTATTAGAAATCTGAGTGAACGCTTTTTTAAAAGTTTTAATGTTATGTTTATTTATTGGAATAAAGGGATAAAACTCTTAGATCAGTGACCTTTTCATAATAATGGCAATTTCAGTCTACCATACATGGAAATAAGAAACGTATTAAGTAAAAAAAATACAAAATAAAAATTATTTTAAAAATAAAGTAGGGCAACTACGTTTATTAATCTTTTCCGTTTTGGATTCGTAAATTTCGTTTCCGCTTAATTACTATATCACATCCAGGAAATAAACTAATACACAATTTTACATGATTTTAAACTATTATAAATTATTATAATTAAAATAAAAAAAAATATGAAAAAATTCTTGTAAAAATTCATTATTCATCAGAAAAATTTTATTTCTTCAGACAATAATGTCCTTAATAATTTCTAATTAACTAATGTCATAGTTTTATTGGATTCATTAGTTTTTCAATTCAGAGCAGATTTTCCGTTAGATAACTCATATTTGAAAAATTAAAAAGTAGGTGATTTACAATCTCCAAAGACTCCTACTTTTAACAACAAAAAATAAATAAATCAGGAAATAGAAAGGTTTTGTGCGAAATTTCATGAAATTAAGTAAGTGGGGTGTAACATATTTAAAAAAAAAAAATTTACCAAAATTTTCTAAAAAAAGTATTTCAAAAATAATTTAATTCATTTGTGAATAAGTCCTGAAAATTTCATTAAAATCAGACAATTACTTTATTTTTACAAGAATTTCCAAATCGATGTGTTTTCAACGGAAAAAAGGGCGAAAAAACCCCCAAAACAAAACAGTTATTTTTATGCCTCCGCGATTACGTAAACAAAAGAAGACTTTAACCAAAATTTCGAACTTGTTAGAAAGGATTAAAAAATTTCAAAAAATAATTTAAAAATACTTTGGTCTTTCATCTTAATAATAGCATAAACATTTTGACGATAAAACTCTATTTTCGTTAAGTTTGTGGCCTTTTCCATTACGCTGTGCTGTTTTCCTGCGAAAAAACGGAGGTCGCTAATAAATGAAAAACTTAAATTAAAAATATTGCATTTCAAAAAAAACAAAAACGAATTAAAATACTTAGTAAAACTATTTAATCTTAGAAATTACTTTTTCATTTCGTAATTCATTTGTAAACTAATTTTACATTGAACTTTAATTCAGGATCCCTCTTGTGCCAAGAATCCATCATGTATTACTTTGTTTCGCCCTTGTTTTGATAAAATATTTGCTTCCATTTTGGAATAAAAGGGCTTTGACAACTGAAAAATATGAAGGTGTACTGAAGGAAATATAAAATATAACATAAAAATATCCCCAGCCACTCTTTTACTTAAATTTAAAAATGCCTCCAACTAGTCTTTTTCTTAAATTGGACTATTCAAGCATATAACAACGAAGTACTAATTTAACGACTGAACGAAAGAGAGAGAACAAATTTGACTATAACGACAAAGTAGTAATCTGAAGCTTAAACGTTTCTCTGCCAAAAAATTCCTCTGTCGAATCGGCTACGCAGAATCGGCCACACCAAATTAGCGACTCCAAATGGGCTATGCAGGAATGTCCCATTCCCACATATTCTCTATTCCTGACATTGAGCACTATTCCTATATAAATATAGCAGATTTTAAACGAATATGTGTGTGTGTGTGTGTGTGTATGCATGCGGGTGTAGACTGGGGATATAGGAATCAACACTACATTGTGCCCAAGTAGCCCTTGTTCTGCAGATTTGGTTTGATATGTTTAGTGGTATATCAGCTCCTTATTGGTTATTTAATGCCAAAATTTTATTTTCTTCTGAGCTTTGGTAATTTCTTTTCAAAAAGCTGTGACATGATGCTAATATTTCGCAGTGCAATGGTGATTTTCTCTGGCCAAAATTAAGGGAAATGGTGTTAATAATGATGCCCTTGTTGGTAATTTTTCTAATTTATTTTTATATTATCTCGTTTTGACCTCACTTTGAGGGGGTCACTGTTTGCCCATAGCTGGGACCCTAACAGGTGCTGCCACCCTGGATCATGTTGAGCCTGGAAAACAGCAATTAAGAGGTGGTTCCATGCTCCTCAAAACCTTCTGATCAGAGGCCTTGCTACCGGATGTAGTTTATCGTCATACCCAGTTCGATGTTCTAAAGATTGCATTGAGGTGAGACACTAACAGTCACAATGTAGTGTTGATTTCCGTCCACATTGTCTTTATCTAAAAATACTCTATTTTGATACTGAGAACTAAAATATTTTAAACAATACAATGCTATTTGACTGTGGAATAAATCTTTGGAGCAGGTAGGTGGAAAATCAATCTGAGATGGAATCTGTTATATTAAGTGTATGGTGGCAGAACAAAAAAGAAATGAAGGAGGTTTAAGAAATAAACAATTATATTAACATGTAAAATACAACAAATGGTAAATCGGTGTAAATGTCTGTCATTGAAAGAAAGCGATAATTAGAATTGTAAAAGTCATCCACAGGTGCGTAAGGTAGGAGGGAGAGTTAGTTGTGATTTACTGCGGCGACGGTCTTTGGAAATGTGAGGTCGCATTCTGACGAGCGTTGTGAATCCTGGCTGTTGTGCCATCTGACTGCCAAAGATGTCCCCTTGATGGGCTTTTATGTCCTTTTCTTAGGGTCCGAATTTTGTTTCTTTAGGCAGGAGTGGGTGTTATTGGGTGGAAATTCTGGATTGTATTTTTGTGTGTGTGTGTGTGTAAGTAAAACGGAAGCTATGTGCGGAGCCGATGCGCAGTTGACGGAATTTTCAGTTCAGTCTTAGGTTTCAGAGCATTCACATCTGGCTAGCAGTGGAAATTTGTGTGACCTGAATCAGAAGATCTGATTTTAGGAAGATTATAACACGTCTAGTATATGTTTTCACAAAGAACAGTAGAAGGATTATACCAGGAATCTTCACAAAATTTAAAGAACAATCTGCAAGAACTTTGAATCTCAGCTTCAGTCACTTTTCTACTACCATAACATAGCTTCCGTGTATTTTTTTTTTGATAAACATTTTCAAGATAATGCTTTTGATGAGTTCCTCGACTTCACAAATTTAACCAAAGTACACGACTGATAATTACGTCTCATAATTTTACTCTTGAAATAGCTATATGTAATTTTTGTTCATATATTCTTCTTTTGCACTTCTCACTTACATCTTAAAGCTATACCAATAAAACCATAGAATACAAATCAGAAATGTTGTTTTATTAGTCATCATGATTTACGTAGATACTACCAAAATATCGCACGGACGTAGTAGAAGACATACCACATGGCTTTTTAAGACCAATTAGAAAGAAAGAAATAATTTAATTCTAGAGCCGATGTTCTTACGAAAAAAATGTATAAAACACGAAATCAGACCCCAAATGAGATATCCACAGATGTCACCAAGGTCCACGTCACTCTCACTGATAATCTTCACGACCTTATTCACGTCTACATGCTAAAAGTGACAGTGCTGACGAACTTCAAAGAGACCGCTTCAGACTACGGCACCACAGTTCACAGTAACAATCAAATTCTATCTCTGGTATCCTCTTTACGATTAACCATGCACACACATACTGACTCTTTCACGCAAACACACATATAATAACATTTCATTGTTTCTCACATACGTACACACATACAATTTATATTCTATTCCAGAACTTTATTAACCAAACGAAAACAAAAAAAAAAATTACTTTCTAAACTATGACCAACTGCTTGTATCTGTCTATATTTCTGAGATGAGGTATTTATTATGTACACTATTTACATTATTCAGACTATTGTCCTCATCTTTGTCGCCATATTTATTAAAACGTTTCGGCCGTTGTATGCTCCGACCTTCTTCAGGTGGGTGGAATGTCGAACTGAACCCTTTATTTCGCTCACTGTGGAAGACTGTTCTAGTTGCACGTGCCATGTTTAATGGATATCAGTTATCAGTTATCTCCTGTTAATTCCCCTCTGCAAGTTCTCCGCTACCTTAACCGGGTATTGAACTCACACTCTTTAGGTCCTGTCACTGGATCTAACCAACGCCTTTATGCACTGGACATCTGTGTATGAATTATAAACAACCACTTTTTTTACCAGTGCTCATATTGTAATTGTTTGCTGTTATCATTGCGTGTTTTTACCAGAGCTCATATTGCAATTTTTGTTGTTGTTATCGCTTTTCTCTGGCACTCCTTATTACTGGTTCCCATATTGTATTCATTTCTATGCTTGGTCGGCTCAGGAGATTTTTGTGGCCGACACCTTGTAATAAATATGGCGACAAAGATGAGGACAATAGTCCGAATAATGTAAATAGTTAACAACTGCTTGTATTCTTAAATTAATGTTCATTTGTTGAAACTACGTTGTCTTTTTCTACTGAAATTTATTTTTCAATGAAAAGCATGGAATTATTTCAAACGGCCTAATTACAAATGTTATTGTATCGAATCCCGGCACTCCGAATTTTGACATTCAATGAAGAACCGAGTAGAACGATTCCTACACACTTATCAATTATGATTAAAAGAGTTTAAATGCAGTGTCAATCGACATTTTCTGTTTCCGTGAATTGTTTATATTCTTTTATTGTCTTCTCAGTTTCTTTCTTTCACTCTCAGTAATCCCTTGCATCCTAATGGCTTTTATTATCACCTTGACTAGAGTGAAATGATTAAAAAAGAAATACTTGATATTTACGGTGCCAGACACTTCTCCAAGAGCTGGCATACTGAGAAGATGGTTCATAGTATCCCATGTAACACTGAATCTATACTTAGTCCCTAGAATGGCACTTGGACGGGTTCAATTTGCCAGTCAATTCAAGGGAACTCTAATGTGCCAAGCAGACTTATGCTTCAGTCACCACGTGTAATAGATAGCGGCTCGGATTGAGAAATCAAAGAGTCGAGTTCGAATTTCAGTCAAAGCCATTATATTCACTTACGTGCTAATACCCTTGGAAAATTTATGAATCCTCTTCAGCTATGGGTAAATATCAGGACAGGCCGGGTTCTATAGCTTTGGATGGTAACTGGTCTACCGCAGAAAGAAATGGCAACCTACTGCGGAAAAAAATCTGCCTCGTCAATCATATATCGAAAGATACATGATCGCCTAAGCATGTATCACACATGGCACATAACTGACTGAGACACCACATTTGAACTTACCTTTGTTAATAGACAGCACAATCGTATCGACTCAATCTTGAAGAACAGGGTTACCATGCCAAACAGCCAGAATGAGTATAAGAATAGTAGCAGCCATATTGTTCTTTCCAAAATGAAGCAGCTCAATAGAAATCTAAACATGGCACTTTCCTTTCTTCACCTGTTTGATGATAACATTTATCTCGTCAGTACTGTGATCATTTCTCATCTGTGTTATGATCTCTTTTTGCAGGAGTTTATTAATATTTGAGTCATCAGTTGCAAATATATCATCAAACAGATCTGAAAAGTGTTCGGTTCATTGGGTCATAATACTGTTGTGTTATCATTGATGAGGACAGATCCATTCTTTGATTTCAAAAGTACCAGTTTCAGGGATGTTGAACCAAAGGCATTGTAATGTGTATAATGTTTTCACATCTAAGCAGTCATAATCTCGATGCATTTCTGCTGAGAGATTTTCGATCTTGTTCTTTCTTCTTTTGACTTTCATACTGCAATCTTGTTTCTGTCTCTTTGAAGGCTTTCTCTGTAGCTATCTGCACTTGACCAACTGCAACAAGAAGCTTCTCATGCCACCTCATTTACTCTTCCTTGGTGATTCCAGCATCATTATCATCAAAACAGTTTCTGTATTTTATCACCTTCAAACCAAGAATATTGACACCTGTAGTAAAGAATATCTGGCATTTTCTGAATTTTTTGGTTTAGACATATTGATACACTTCGGCACTTTCGTATTGGAGCTTCCAACATCAATGCCAAGCAGTACATCATGACGTTTCCAAATTTCTGGCGGAGTGAATTGCTTCATGGTGCTCTTTTACTCAAAGACAATGCCCAACTGACCCTACTATATTGTGCAGTCGAAAAAAAATCAAAAACAAACAATGCGCATGCGCGAAATTAAAAATATAAAATGGCAACAATTTATCCATCGCCGCCAATATATATAATATTGCCAGATCATCGCTACTCATTTCCACCATGACATGGATCTTCAGGCTGGATTGATATATATTTATTTGACAAGTATATTTTATGAGAGTTACTCTGAATTTTAGACAATATTAATATAAAGAAATATATATGAACCCAGCTTGAGGAACTGGTCGGGGGTTTTGGTGACCTATCTACATTAGAATGAACTCTTCCTCCTTCATAAATACTAAACCTACTTCCTAAGCGGGCAGTAGGAACGGAGTGTAACCTGACAGTTCGGACGGACACTTCTGTCTGCTGACTAATAACACTCTTATTTTGTATATACGTTCTGTTATTTCAATACACTTGTTCAATCTACCTTCTTTTTCGTCTCTTTCTTTCTGGCCTCTAACACGCCACAACAGGGGTTTAAACTTGAATAGTGATGGTTTGCTTATTTTGTGATGTCAACGAACACTCGTTGCCACTTTTGTGATGTCAACAAATACTCGTTGTCACTTTTGTAATATTCGTTGTAGTAGAGACTTTGTAATCGCAGATACAGCTATAGTAACACCGCTGAACAATGCTGGTGTCAGACGCCTTCGCATGATCTCACACTAATAGTATTTGCTCGATAATACTCACCCGAATAGTAATTCGTATAGTGATCCGAATAGAGAAATAGTATAGTGAATAGAGTAGAGAACATCTGTCCGTATAGTATAGAGGATAGACTAGAAATGCAGATCCGAATAGTAATAGAGGATAGAATAAAATTGCGACCAATATAGACGTCACACGATTTCCTATATATGCGTTTCCTCTATGGTCACTTTATCTACTTAATTTAATAATTGGATCGCCTGTGTTTACTCACCGGTCATCTTTGTTCAAACTCAAGTGTCGATAGCGACACTTTATTCCTATATAACAGCTTATATATTTGATATTTTATGAAACTATCCTGTCACTGAGTACTTTTTAATTGTTAAGCATGAAAACTTTGTGAGTTATTAATTAAGCACAGAATTAATGAATTATTAGAACTAGGGAGCTTCTTGGAAGTTTTCCTTTTCATCTTCTCTATAAAATGATTCTGCTCTGTTCACACTTTGATAAAAATAAAGAAGACATTTTCAGTCAAGTTTTATCTCTTAAAAGAGATAAACTGACCTTTTTTTTCTTGAAAATTCCTTGATGCTTCTTTCTCAGTAATGAGAGAAATGCAGTTTACCCGTTGGCATTACCAGAAACCATTAACCCATGGTGGATAATAAGCAAAAAAAAAAAAAAAAAAACATTGAAAGAATATTCTATATTAAAGACTCGTTCCTGGAAAAATTACAAAGTGTGTTTTTGAAATGTTTTTAAATTTCGTAATTATTTATCCTTGCTATTTTCAGCTCAAACAACATTTGAAAACTACCTGTTATTTTTATTTCTATTTTGTTTTGACAATTTCAAAATGGAGGTGCAGGTAGGGTAACGGTTATCCTTAGGGAAAGTGGAGCCAGCAAGGTGAGTTTCAGTTCTCGCCTAGTCCGTTATTTTCACTTTATTTGTAATTTCTCTTGGGAAAGATATGAAGCTATTCCTTCATTCTCCAACATTATGTTAAATAGCCTGTCGGAGTTAGCTCCTCTTTAATTCCCTAATTATTACGAGGGGCCGCTCTCCCTACACCATATATACTGGGCGACTTCTTGCCTCGTTCTCTTTTTTCATTTCTTCATTTCAGCGAACACCTCTACAATGTAAGCTCTCTTAGAAGATCCGCGTCTTCCCATTTGTGGGAGACGCCATGAACATTATACACTCATACACGTACGTACATTCATTAAATTTATAATATTATAAATATAATATATTATATATATCTATATTATAAATGACCTATAGGTCATTTATAATATTCATTATAGGCGGTCACAATATTAACAGCATAAGATATGTAGATGACACTGTGTTGATAATAGATGCAGAAAGGAAACTACAAAGCCTCCTACAGAAGGCAGTGAAGGAAAGCAAGAAGAAAGGACTAAACATCAATTGCAAGAATAGCGAATGTATGGTTGTCAGTAAACGAAACAGGCCAACATGCAAATTACAAATTAGAGATATCAATATCTATGAAATGCAATTTAAATATCTGGGACATGTTTTAAAAGAGGATGGAAATGGCGATATCAAAATCCAACTGGGAATTGCCTTCCAAAAGCTAAGCAAAATATTAATAAATAGGAAAGTTTCATTAGAAATAAAGAAAAAAGTATATAGCAGTGAATGCTGGAGAATGTCTATAGATGAAGAAGAGACTTGAAGCAAAGTAAATTATAGTTCTACAGAAAGATGCTGAGAATGCCATGGACTGAAATTGTGAGCAATGACAAAGAACATATTGAAGGTAAGAGAGACAGAGGAAAACAGTGCATAACCTATTTAATCAGATTTTGTAAATGGCTGGCAGAACAGGGATTAGGAAAGAGAGCAAAAAGACAAAATTTACTATGAGCTACAGGAAATTCTGGAGAGCCATGATCCACAATGTCCTGAAGAGATATGACATATAAAAGAAGATATATTTATATTTATAATACATTTATTTATGCCTCTTGATTCCTTGGGGAAGAAAAAGGTGCAATAAAACCTCTCCAACTGTTGCGGTTCTGGGTGATCCTCTTCAGCTTGGCCAATGTCGTGTCGGCTGCCTTCACTTCTGCGTCAACAATTCTGCGCCAAGTCTGTTTTGGTCAACCCACTTTTCTTGTGGATTCCAGTCAAGGGCCTTCCTGGTTACACTAAAAGCAGACCTTGCGGAATGTGTGGCCGATCCATTCCCATTTCCGTTCCTTGATGTCAATCTTGATTGGGGCTTTCCTGGATCTGTCCCACAGTTGGCCATTGGAGATGACTTCCCTTGTGGATTCCAGTGAAGGGCCTGCCTAGTGACACTAGAAGCAGACTTGCGGAGTGTGTGGCCGATCAATCTCCATTTCCGTTTCTCGATTGGGGCATGTCCAGTCCTATCCCTCAGTTGCTTGTTGGAGACGACTTCCGGTCATCTGATATTGACGATGTTCCAAAGACATCGGTTGGTAAATGTCTGAAGTTTGTGGGTGTTGGTCTTGGTTACCTGCCAGGTTTCTGGGCCTTAAACGCGATTCCGGGCGAGCCTCTTCAGCTTGGCCCATATCGTTCAGGCTGCCTTTACCTCTGCGTCAACACTTCTGCACCAAGTCTGTTTTGGTCGACCAACTTTTCGTTTACCTTGTGGATTCCAATCAAGGGCCCGACTAGTGACACTAGAAGCAGATCTTGTGGAATGTGTGGCCGATCTCACCCCATTTCCTTTCCTTGATGTCAATTTCAATTTGGGTTTGTTGGTCCTGTTCCACAGTTGGACGTTGGAGACGACTTCGACCACCTGATACTGTGGATGTTCCTGTGACATTGGTTGGTAAATGTCTGAAGTTCGTGGGTGTTAGTTTTGGTTACCCGCCAGGTTTCTTAGCCGTAAAGTAGGACCGACACAACATTGGTGTTGAAGTTCCGGATCTTGTTGCAAAGTGAGAGGGCTGTTGATCTCCAGATTGGCCGTAGTGTGCTGAAAGCGTGTCGGGAGATTTTATTACATTTTATACTTATAATATATTATAACTGTAATATGTATTATATTACAGATATTGAAATTACATCTAAGTTTGTTTGGGAGGAAAGTATCTCTAGCAACCATGTAAGAAAACGATGAAAGAAAATGTTGAGAAAATATTAACAAATTCCAGTCATAAAAATTACATTAAAATACAACAATTAATTAACAATTTGAATTTTTTGATCTTAATTTTTAAAGCAATCTCCAGGTACTTGAGAAAAAGATGCAACGCAAACAGACGGTCGGGGGGAGGCCCAATCGCTATAATTTACTTTGGAGATCACTCCCATAGTTTCCAAGTGATCCAATTCCTTGTTTATCGTATCCAAATCTGAAAAGGGCACGTTCCTCTTTCTTTTAAAAATTGGTACCACATTTTACTTTAACTGGAACTTGAGTTTAGTTTTCGTGCATATTCTTAAACTTCAGTAAAAACTTCCGGAAATTGATTTTTCAATTCTTTTCTTAGCCTTTCGGAGTTACGAGAAGAGCCATCCACTTTATTAGAAAAAGAGTTTGAGCAAATCCCATAAATTGAACAGCTGCATCCAATCTGTTCCGAACAAGTTATAAGTTCTTTCCATCATGAATGCTTTAACCTTCACTGTTTTTCCGATAGATCTGATGTGCACTCATCTTTAAATTTAAATTTCTGCCCCTTAACGCCCTGAGCAATTTTTTTATAATATTAATATTAGTTTACCGCTTCTTTCCCACGTTTCTTTGTTTATAACAGCCAAAAATCTGACCCTGTGTTTAGCTGAAACTTTATATTTCTTCTATTTATTTTCATGGTTATAAATTTTCTTTTTTGACCTATGACAGCATTGTCTGCCATCCACGCTACATTTACAATACTCTTAAATTTTGACATTTTATTCATTTTTAAAATTTACAATGTGGACTTCTGTATTCCACATTTCCACAGTCAAAACATTTTTTCTTCTCAAAAAGGCAATTGGTCTAGAAATGTAGTTTCTCAAAAAGGCAATTCCTTTAGAAATGTAGTTTCTCAAAAAGGCAATTCCTCTAGAAATGTAGTTTGTTGTATCCATAACATGGATTTAGTTTTGTAAAATATTTTGTTTTCCCATATTTTTGGGGACGAAACAAATTTATGTGAGATACACTTCTTTCCTCAATTCTAGCCATATCGTGTCGTAAGTTCACTATTTTGTTAAACTCTTCAGCTACAGCTTGCAAAGTCAATTTTAAGTCCTGTTCAAGCTTAGTCAAAATTCTAGAAAAATTTCCGCATCCCTATTTTCGGTCAACCCTTGTGCGAAGATCATATACTTAAACATGTTGGATATTAGTTTGCTTAACTTAAACATTTCACATACCCTGTTTACGATACTAGCATAAGTGGTTTAATATTCAGATTCATTTTTTATAAGATAAAGCATTGCCATCGTGTATTGAACAAAGAACTTCGTTCACTGAACATTTTACCATAATAGTTTCTTCAAATGACAATTCACTCGATTTTTTCGGCAGAATATAATTCACGTATTTTTCCTGTTCCATGGGCCTTAGCTTTCTTTAGTAACAGGTGAACTATTTTTTCGTCCGACTAGCTTACAGTCTTGTTTCCTCATAGCATCTGCAGTATGCTGCAAATGTAACATCTTCATCAAGGTTATATTTAAATTCGACAATTGCATTTTCTACTGAGTCCTATGAGAATGAAGTAGACGTGTTTTCGTTACTTTTACTCTTCATAAAAAGTTCTAGCATTTTTTACTGTTGTTCTTGTTGTCACAACAATGTTTCCTGGAATTGTTGTTGCTGTCGTCGTTGTTTTTACTGTTGTTTTATTAATTCCAACATTACTGCTTTCAAGTCCTCCATTTTTAATTGTTTGACTTACTGATTTCATAAGTTGAAAAAAAACCCCCCAAAACACCGGAATCTTTGTGCACCACTATTACAATAAATAATGAATCTCCCTCATCGCCAACTGCTGTGATGTGGGGTCTAGCAAGACACAACACATAATTCGACAGAGTCAGACGTCATAGTAGTACTCAGCAAGGCAAGTCACTGCAACAATATTATCTTCTTCCTCCTAGACAATTACCCAGGACTACTTATCATGAATATAGATCAGTTTATTCATGATAATAAGGAGGGTAATTGGCTCTTTTCCAATTGTAAGTAATAAGAAATCCTTTTTCCATGGCGTTGTTTCGATGTATTTTTTTATTTTATTTTGTTTCGATCCTGTTAGGTTAATGTGTAAATTTAAATTTTCCGCATGTGCGTATATATATATATATATATGTATATATGTATATATATATATATATATATATATATATATATATATATATATACACAGGGTGTCCATAAAGTTCGTGTGCACTTTAAAAAATTATAACTTCATTTGTATTTGCGATAGAAATAATCTGTAAAAAATGTTATAAAGTTTAATGTACCTAGTTTTAAGTATAGCTAAAATAACTAATGTGATTTCAGGCATAACTGTAAATCAGTTGGCAAATGTTTTCCGTGAACTGCAAAATCGTATTACCCTTTGTATTGCTAATGATGAAGGACATGTGGAAACTAAAATAAAATTTCAATAAAACCTTAAAAAATATAGATTTACTTCTGTCTAATCCTTTTTGCAAATTATTTCTATCGCAAATACAAATAAAGTTAGATATTTTTTAAAGTGCACACGTTCTTTATGGACACCATATATATATATATATATATATATATATATATATATATATATATATATATATATATATATCGTGTGTAGACTGGCTTACATAACGTTTTTGGTAACTAGTGTTACTCTAATATGATAATTGCGTATTATTTTGATAGCGGGTAATGAAACTTATACTAAGTTAAAACTAAATAATTTTATTCTATTCTTGCACCTTATTAACTCTGACACACAAAGCTTTTACTTGCAAACAGATTGGAGGGATCTTTCTCTATATATATATTCAGGTATCTGTTATTAAAGACTACGGAACTCTTCCGCTTGATGATCTTTTTCTCAGTTTTTTCTTGCTTCATCGCAAATTTCTTAATATTTGGGTCCAAGTTGTTAAAGTAGGATCCTATTCGATAGCTTTCGATTGTCTTCAATTGTCGTCATTGCGTTTGTTTCTGTTTCGAAATATGCTATTGGTTGTTTTAGTTTTATAGATAACATCAGATGATATTATTAGGTTAGTTCATAATTGGTAAGGAGGAGATTGATGCTTTTGTTTTTTGGAGGATAAGTTATTAAATATATTTAATATGTTTCTGCCTGTATTAAATGCTGTTTTATTTATGTTGGGTTTTTGGTTTTTGATGAGGATTACTTCCAGAATTTGTAGTCGTTTTTTGCAATTGTTTTTTCAGAGGATTTTGGTGTTATTAATTAAGATTTTTCTTATGTCAGATGATTTGAATGGGTTGGTGGTGCTGTGTATTGTTACAGGGTGATTTTTATGGCTCTGGTGTCGTTGAGGTGGTATGTGAGACGACGTGAGAGCGTCGTGATTGTGTGTCCGATGTATGTGCTAGGGTTATTATGTGAAAAGCATTCTCGAAACGGGCAAGTAAACCTATAAACTACATTGTTGTTTTTTTTTTTTTTTTGGAGGATTAGTTATTAAATGTTCTTGCGAGTGAGGTGGCTTGTTAGCCAGCCAGTACGATGAAAAATAACACCTAACAAAAGGCGGAAGTACTCTCGATGAGTCAACGACCAGCTAGCTAGAAGTGGTGTCTCCATAAACCACCGTGGAGAAGGCAACGGGGAACCACTCCACTAATTATCCCAAGAAATGTCATGGCAAATAACACACATAATATGAAACCCAACGGCATGAAGAGAGTTAAGTCTATGGGAAACGGCGTAAATGGGGATAAAATTCCTCGGAACCTATCCCTCGTTCTGAAAGGAGTGACATGAGCGACAGATGTCACCGGACCGCTATATTGCGACTGCTCGCATCAAACAAAAAATAACTCTCGAGGCATGGGACGTTCGGACGTTGAACAACAGCGGCCAGTTAGATAATGTAAAACAAGAGATAAGTAGGCTAAAAATCAACATCTTAGGTGTATGTGAAACTAGATGGCCAAACAATGGAGATTTTGTCAGTGACAATCACAGAATTAATTATGCAGGCGGAGAGAAAAACGATAAAGGAGTAGGATTGATACTAGATCAAGAATTCAAGAAATCCGTTCTGGGATACTACCAACTATCTGAAAGAATTCTGGTAGTCAGGCTGAAAGGAGAGCCTTTCAATGTAGCTATCATAATAGTGTATGCACCGACAGCGCAAAGTAAGGAAGAAGAAATCGAAACTTTCCACTTCATGCTAGACAACGCTAAGGCTCTTTGCAAGTCACAAGAAGTCATAATTATCTTGGGATACATGAATGCCAAAGTAGGCAGGGTGAGGGTTTGTTGACAAATTCGAACTAGAAATCCACAACGAATTTGGAGATATCTGGATCCAATGATGCACGGCAAATAACCAGGTAATAACCAACACATGTCTCTAAGAACATTATGGACATGGAGGACGCCGGGAGGAGAAACTAAAAACTAAATTGACTACATAACTATCAACAAAAGATTCAGGAATGCAATGGTTCACTGCAAAACCTACCCAAGTGTCGACTGCGGAAGCGACCGCCACCCCGTTATATGCAAACTAAGAGTGAAACTAACGCATCACCCAAATTGTAATACAACAAACTCCCAAACGACGCGGTAAGTGTGACGCTGAGATCCGAAGACGTATTGGGATGGTCTAAGACGCATTCCAAAAGCTAGGCAGAGTATTACGAGACAGGAGGAGTTCGTTGTCAATAAAGAAAAGAATACTGAAGTGCTACGTGATATCTGTCCTTTACGGCAACGAATGTTGGACGGTTTCCTTAAAGATGAAGAAGAGACTCTGCGTATGGTTCTACAGAAGGATACAAAGGATACCATGGATCGAACATGTGAGCAACGATGAGCTTTTGGAGAGGATGCAAACGAGGAGGAAGCTTATACTTAACATCAGGAAGAGGCAGCTGAAATTTCTGGGACGCGTAATGAGAAAGGGGGCTTGGAGAATCTGATACTGACAGGGCGGATAGTGACAGTGACGAAGGAAAGCAATGCGTGACATACCTAGTTGAGGACAGAAGAGGGTCTGGGAGAAGTAGGATATATTGAGAACTACAAGGGATAGGGCGAAATGGAGAGCCATGATCACCTACGTCCTGAAGGGACACGGCACATAAAAGAAAGAAGATTTACCTATCTTAGTCTGTTCATTTCTATTTATCTATCTTAGCTTTTTCATATTTATCTCTTTATCTCAGAGAGAAATTGGATGTGTTTTATATATAGCTCTATGTGTCTATATATGTGTGTTTTATATGCATAAATCTGTAAATCTGCATAAGCTTTTGTGTATAAAATATTTTTATATTTATATGTTTATGTATGTATGTTGATCTAGATTTTTATATATGTGCTATTATATATATATATATATATATATATATATATATAGGTGATATATGAAGAACAAATAGGAAACATTTATCAATCTAACATGTTTTACTTTTGTTAAAGCTTCTTCAGAGAATCTGATATGGAGAAAAAGACGAAAGTAATTCTGATATTTTTGCTTTTGTATTGTTTGATTTTAATTGGTTAATTATTTTTCACATGCTTTTGACTTGTTAAAGAAATGTTAGTTTATTCGAAGTTCCAAAAATTTTTAATGGATTCCAAGCTTAACTAAAAAACTTTAATATTGCTTTATCTATGTAAGTGTATAATAATTCTAGATGTGAGATTCAGATTATGATGCATATTCATAAGTAGTAGATATTATATTTGGTGGTTTTTATATGTTGATCTGGGAACGTTTTCATGTAAATACCATTTGTTTTCGATAAATTATATATATATATATATATATATATATATATATATATACATATATATATATATATATATATATATATATATATATATATATATATGTGTGTGTGTGTGTCTGTGTGTGTCTGTGTATAAAACAAACATTTTGTTTTCCATAAAAAAAACAATCCACTAGGGTATTTATTAATGCTTTTAAGGAAATCATTCTTTGTAATTATTTTTCTCAATTTCAATAGATATAGCAATGCACATGTTATAAACATGTGTATGGTAGCATTGGAAGAACAAATAAAACAACAATACTGCTAGTGAGGCAAAAGGAAAAGAGGAAAAGAAATGTAAATATAAAATTCTTTTGAATTGTTGATACAGAGGATGCGAGAGGAATGTCTCTTATTTAGTCAATGATGTGGCTTTTGAAGCAAGGGTAGAGTTAGCATGGCCTGGATGGAGTTGATATATTTGCCAAATCAGCTCACTAATGTCATAGCAGTGATGTCCAGTGAGGCCTGGAGTCGATGAGTGAAGTTTGCCACAAATTTGTGCCAGTCATTTATGAGCGACTTTCTTAAACGCAAGTTGTAGTGGCTCTTGGACTCATTTTTTGGTCATATTTTTTTCTTTGGCAGCAACATTTGTGATTGGCTTATTTTATGTTATTATTTTATATTTTTTGAGGAAAGTTGTTTTGTGGGCTGGATGCTTGGAGTCCCTGTGCAGAGAACAACTTTTTTTATTTTCAGTTATGCTTTCTTAGCATTCACATCCAGAGTGAATAAGAAAGATATCTAATTTTACTACTTCAAATTAGATATCTTTCTTATTCACATTTATGACAATGCAAATTTTTATGAAAAATATATCTACTTATTAGTAGATTTGATTGTAAAAATAAAAAAACATTTTTTTTTAAAAAGATGATAATCAGTTTTCCTCATAAATAAATATGATTTCTGAAAATAAATTAATTTTTACAATAAAATCCCCTGAAGAGTAGATGTCATCTCTGCAAGGCTCTGAGTTGAGATAAGATAAGTGAACATCTAATTTTATTTATTGCTATCTATCTATCTATTACTTATATCCCAGTGTCTATCTATCTCACTATCTCTCTATAAACAAGATATTTATATATAGATTTAATATATGAGTGTGTGTGTGTGTGTGTAATACTCACACACACACACGCACACATAGATAGATAGATAGATAGATAGATAGATAGATATTTTAACAAGAAAAGAGAAGCCACAAATGTTTTCGGTTATAATGTGGATTTTTATTTATTTAATTTTTTCAAAATATGTATTATATTTTATTTCTCATATTTTTTCCTATGTGTTTCAGGTATTGTGACTGTCAACAGGCGAATAATGGTTATTTCCACGTATTAAAAGAATTAATTTTTCTTTATGTTTTCCTGTATTTAACCATTGTCTTTTGTGTGGTAGTAATCCAAATTCTTCTTGGATTGGTGAAGAAAATGTTCCTATGCTTAAAGGGTAATAAAACAATTAGGATTAGTCAGAGAAAGATGGAAGGAAGGAGGTCTTGTTCTTATTTTTTAATGACCTCTGTATCTTTTAAACCTATCTCCACTTTTGTGAATTGTGTGTGTGTGTGTTTTAGTATGTGTATTTAGAAAATTATGATAAATTGGAAAATTTTTAGTGATGTGATTTATCTGTTAGGATTTCATTGGACAGGGTTTATTGATGTTGCCGCATCTACACATGCACACAAAATGAGAATATATATATATATATATATATATATATATATATATATATATATATATATATATATATATTTTGAACAATAAAAATTAAAAAATTAAAATCCTCAGACACACTGGGTTGTAGATTAATAATATTCTTTCTTTTTTTTATTATTATTCCATTTAGATTCCTCATATATATATATATATATATATATATATATATATATATATATAGATATATATATGTATATATATATATATAGATATATATATATATATCCATTTGTAATTGGTAGAGATAATTCCAACGGGGATATTAATCAAAATCTTAAAAATTCATCTCAGTTCGTATCCAGATACATCAGTCTAGATGGATTGATTCCATTTCTAAAAAACTTTTGGTCTGAAGAAATGAATATTAAAATATGCATGAAATAAATTATAACTGAAATGGATTTTTAAGGTTTTTCTTGATATATATATATATACATATATATATATATATATATATATATATATATATATATATATATATATACATACATACATACACAGGTGTAGGAATGGTATAGACGGAATTAAATTCCAATAACCAAAAATACTATTCTTAAAAGAGTTCTCAATGCAGTGTAGAGCAAATAGTATTTATTCGAAAATTATAACATAAGTATATTATAACATCACTACAAAAAATTTTTGTAGTGATATTATAACATGCTTATGTTATGATTTTTGAATAAATACTATATATATATAATACATAAAAGATTAAGGTTTGAATTGGACCAGGGAACAGTAGTATTAAAAAGCTACATAAATAAGCTAAGGACAAAACCATTGTTACAGAAATATAATTTCTTTTCTTGTCAATGGACTTAATTCAAGAATAAATATGAATAAATCATTTTTATCAAAATTTGCTTAATAATTGTCTAAGACAGTAAATTTATTGAGCCAACTACATATGTATTTTTTACTCTATACAAGGCCCAGGAGCTACTTAACTCCCTTGAAGTGTTAATGAAGACAGTTTGTTGGGTGGTAAGCATAAGAGGTGTAGTTTATGAGGATACATAGGTAAGATTATGGCTAACATTAGACTAGAAGTTATGGTTGTAGTGAGGAGGAAAGCATCCTTCTGGGAGACAGTTTGACAAAGTAACAGTTTGTGGGGAAAAAGCTGTTCAAGTAGAACTTATTAATGGAATATGAAACAAATATGGATTGTTTGCCTCAGTGTATGTGGTGTGGTGGATTTTAGATGTAAAAGTTTGAACTGGTGAAACTCAGGAATGTAGCTTGTCTGAACATTCTCCATGGAAATAGTAATAGTTTAGCAATGTTTTATCTGTGAGAAAGGGGTTGTAGGGTGGAAAACTATCCATTACCCGCAAGTCTGCATAGATGCTTTTAAACTCTATCAAAACTGAAAAGTGACAGCTGTGCAGCTTCAGCCCAGATATGTCAGCAGTACTCCATTTTCTATCTAAACTAGCTCTTTTAAAGATACAGCATGGCAGCAGGAGACAGGTAGAGCGAACAAACCATTTTTCCTGTAATCTTTAGAGATGGATCATATACATGATGTTCACTTGAGATCTGGGTGAGTTTAAGTTCTAATAGGTATTAATGGCAGGAGCCCACCTTGAGACACCACACTTGTTCATTGCAATAAAAATGAAAATCCAGTGTGTACTGGGTGATGATGACACTTGACTAGTTTGGTCTTTGAGATAATAAATATATATATATTAAGACATTTTAGGTTTATACATTCTTTTTATAGATACAAATATTTAAGTAAATGCTCTGTTTTATAATAAACAGTATTTATAACATTTACCGGCCTGAATGTCTGAGAAATTTTCATAGAAAATATTCATCCTCCAACAGGAATTGAACCTGTATCCTATACGAAACCGTCATTTAACTTGACGTACTCTTAACCGATCGAGCCACAGTGGATCGTTCGATTAGCGAGGTCGAATTTACTGCCTTTAAACTTCAATCTTCCATGAATCGCTCATGGACATTCATATCTGCTCAAAGCATATCCAAATGTAAACACATGACATCACACATTATGAAATGGAAAAAGTCCGACAATTATTTTAAGACATTTTTATGTTTATACATTCTTTTTATAGATAGGCCGGTAAATGTTATAAATACTGTTTAGTATAAAACAGAGCATTTACTTACAGAGCATTTACTTAAATATTTGTATCTATAAAAAGAATGTATAAACATATGAATGTCTTAAAATAATTGTCGGACTTTGTCCATTTCATAATATATCCATATATATATATATATATATATATATAATAAATATATATATAATTTTTGAATATATATATAATTTATTCGAAATTAATAACATAAATATGTTATAAAATCACTACAAAAATGGCTATTATTATGTTTATGTTATAATTTTTGAATAAATTATATTTGCTCTACTCTGTATTGAGCACTCTTTTAAGAATAGTATTTTTGGTTATTTGAATTTATTCCATATACACCAATCCTATACTTGCATATATATATATATATATATATATATATATATATATATATATATATATATATATGTATTATAAGATATTACAATCAAACATTTATGTTACCACTACAAAAATGCATATTTGTTTTGATGCTCAATTCAGACATCTCATCAAGCAGAAAAAAGAAGAGGACAAGAAATCAATAAAAGGAAAAAGAAAGAAGAGAAATAGAAAATTTCTTTTCTTACCTCATTCTGTTTCTGCTTTGAAGTTGTACAGCATATGCGTCTATCCCAAAACATAACAATCTGATCAGAATTTAAAGAATATTCATTTATTAAAAAAATAAAAATCTTGAGTATTACTCACTTAATTTTGCCTGATCACACTTTCAATTATGGCACTATCTGTCCTCCATATATTTTGACTGACCTTTCAACTACCTGATGAATATTCATGAACATTCTCAAATTTACGAGCCTTGATAAATGAATGCTTGCTTTTGTATATAAACATGTGCAACAAAATAAATCCTACCTTTGTCCAGCTAAGAATAGTTTACCTCTTGTCTCTTTATTCATATATATATATGTATATTCATGTGGGGGGAGTGCGAGAAAGAGAGTATATAATATCAGTGAACAACATTTCTGTCTGAGTAAACTGATGTATGAAGAATCTAAAGTGCTAAGACTCATGTAACAAACCAAGAAAACTGTCACACATTAACAAAACCTGTCACCATGGCGCTAACAAATTGTTTGTTTTGGATAATAATTAAATAAGGTGTGTCTCTTTAAATAAAGTCTTTTTCATTTATGGTATACACAAAAGACATTACTGCCATAATGCGATGCTTTAAAAACAAATAAAAGAAAAAGTTCATTTATTTGGCTATCAGTGAATTACTAAACATGGTTAAAAGGTTTGTAAGCAGCCAAGACACTAAGAAGAACTACAACATCAATTCTACAGTGATCTTCAGACAAATCCATTTAGTAAGAAAATATTACTATTACACAAGGGATGCTTTGAAAGTAATGCTTCCTATTCATTTCCATGGAAACAAGAACAGACACAAGGAGCATAATGACACTGTTACATAAAGCAAGTTTTCTGCTACAAAACTCACCTTATTTTAATCCAGCCAAGAATTTCATTTTGGGGTGTGTGTAGGGAGAAGGGGGCAATGAAAATATCCTCCCTCGGCTTGCCCGATAAACTATGGTATTCTTGACAGTATTTGACACAAATGATTGGCTAACCTGTTGGAAGAATACACAAAGGGAACAAAATCCTCTCATTTAAAACATAAAGACTTCTGGTAGGAATTATTTTGACTATTGTCCTTATCTTTGATGCATATTTATTACGTTTCAACCATTGTACACTCTGGCCTTCTTCAGGTGGTTGGAATGTCGAACTTAACCCTTTATTTTGCTCACTGGAACACATGGCATAGTGGATAAAGGCGTTAGTTAGATCCAGTGACAGGACCCAAAGAGTGTGAGTTCAATACCAGGTTAAGGCAGTGGAGAACTTTCAGAGGTAAAATTAACAGGAGATAACTGACATCCATTAAACATGGCACGTGGAACTAGAACAGTCTACCCGAGTGAGTGAAATAAAGGGTTCAGTTCGACATTCCAACCACCTCAAGAAGGCCAGAGCATACAATGGCTGAAACATAATAAATATGGCAATAAAGATGAGGACAATAGTCTGAATAATGTAAATAATGTATTAAAACCTTTCTCAAAAGATGGAAAAGGTGTTAAAACTTTTAAAAATTCTTTTGATTTTGTCAAAATTTGGTTGCAAGAATAATTGATGGTTGTGGATAATTGGAAACTTTTTTAAATTGTCTGACAGTTTTAAAAAAATTGTTTTTCTTCCTTCTCTTTGAGGTATACATAGCATAGTGGTTATCAACATGGAAAGTTAGATCAACATGCCAAGTTCAAATTCTAACTGCAGTCATTGCATTCACTTTTGCACAAATGATCTTGGAAAAACTATGAACCCATTTCCTCTGCCACTTGCTATGGGCTAAATAACAGGGAAAACTGGACTCTCTAGCCTTGATTGGCAACTATTCTTGATGCAAGAAAAGTTGATTTAAAACTGGTGGGAATCTCAACTCCACCCCATAAAAAGCCTAATTCTATGGAAATGACAACAGCAGTGTCTATCATGGTGAGGCTGTAGCCTTTTAGTCTATAGGAATTTCAAAGTATGTCTCTCTCTCTCTCTCTCTCTCTCTCTCTCTCTGATTTATTGAGCTGTAGTTTCTTTAGAGATTTCCAATAAATCTACCAGTGTGCTATATGAGATGTGATTCATTCAAAAAACATTTTAAACATGAAGACATAACCACAAATTAAACACCACAAAAATGGAGACAAGAAAAAAATGTATGAAAATAGATGCAATTGTTAAAGTCAAAATGATTTTAGAAAAAGAAAACCAATATTTTATAAGTGAAAGGCTTATTCAGAATAATGTCTGTTCTTTTAAGCATAGGATTTTGTCTTATTTCATCTTCATTAATAAAATGAGATTACGAGCCATTGTTTGTGACCCTGATTATGGTGAGTGAAATATAAAAATTCTAAGTGTATGAATTGTTTATTTATCATAGTTGTAGCATTGCTAATGATTCATTGCGTGAATTTTTCTCACATTATGTCATTCTGAAATATCAGTCAAGGAAGGAAAATATGAAAAGAAGATGTTTTAACATTTATTTATTTTTGCTGAAGAAACCAGTAATGATTTTATCATTAAGAATAATTCTATTAAGAATGGTTCTTAATGATTCTATCATTAAGAACATAACAACGTCCACGACAATTAATGCCAGGATTCAATAAGTGACATTATTTCATTAGTACCATCTCACCAGTTTTAGTACGAACATCAACTTTTATTTATTTAACAAAGAAGTATACATGTTCTTTTCATTGACATGTGTCTTTTGTAATGATACAGAAACGTGGTTAGGGTTAGGGGGAATTATTTTCTTCATTCAGGACGTGGACAAGCATATCTCTCCACAACTTCCTATCTTTTGTAGCTCTTAGCAATCTTTGTTTTTTTACCATCCCCCACACTCACCATTCTGTTATCCATTCACAGAAACTCATCAGGGAGTTGACCCATTGCTTACCCATATCCCTTTTGCCTTCAGTATGTCCTGTGAGTGTCAAATTCTCCAAGACCACTTTCCTCATTAAATGCCCTAAATATTCCAACTATCTCTTTCTGATTCTAAGTAGAAGTGTCCTTTTTGCTTCCATTTTTCTTACAACTTCCTTGTTCTTTACATGCTCCATCTCTGATATTCTCAGTATCCTTCTGTTGAGCAACACTTGCTTCTCCTTTTCATCTGTAAGGAAATCATCCTTCATTCAGCATGTCAGACGATCGATAGTGCATAGAAGTTCAGCATTCTTTTCTTCGTTTCTCATGGAATAGTTCTACACTATTTACATTATTTGTAATTTGTTGCCATATTTATTACAACGTTTCAGCTGTTTTATGCATCGGCCTTCTTCAGGTAGTTGGAATGTTGAACTAAACCCTTTATTTCACTGACTGTTCAAGTTCCACGTGCCATGTTTTAATGGATGTCAGTTATCAGCTATCTCCTGTTAATTCCCCTTGACAAGTTTTAACTGGGTATTGAACTCACATCCTTCTGACATCCATTAAACATGGCATGCGGAACTAGAACAGTCTACCCCAGTGAGTGAAATATAGGGTTCAGTTCGACATTGCAACCACCTGAAGAAGGCCGGAGCGTACAATATCCAAAACGTAATAAATATGGTGACAAAGATGAGAATAATAGTCCGAATAATGTAAATAGTGTACATAATACCTCATCTCAGAAATATAGACAGATACTGAAAGGCCAAAACATTGTAATAAATATGGTGACAAAAATGAGGACAATAGTTCGAATAATGTAAATAGTGTACATAATACCTCATCTCAGAAATATAGACAGATACTGAAAGGCCAAAACATTGTAACAAAAATGGTGACAAAGATGAGGACAATAGTCCGAATAATGTAAATAGTGTACATAATACCTCATCTCAGAAATATAGACAGATACTGAAGGACCGAAACATCGCAATAAATATGGTGACAAAGATGAGGACAACAGTCCGAATAATGTAAATAGTGCACATAATACCTCATTTCAAAAATATAGACAGAATAGTTCTAGTTTATACTTTACTTTTTTTGCTTTATCTTCTTTGATGTACTATTTTCCTTCAGGATGTGAACTATCACAGCTCTCCACTACTTCCTATCCTTTGTAGCTCATACTAATTTTTGTCTTTTTACCATACCTCATACTCCTTGTTCTGTGATCCATTCACATAAACTTGCCAGGTAGATGGCCTGCTACCTACCCCTGTTCCTTTTACTTTCAATATGTCTTGCATGTGTCAAATTCTTTCCTCATTATGTATCCTAAAAATTCCAATTACACTTCCGATTCTAAAGTTATTTAACTGCAGCTTGAAGGAGAAATCTTTCCCAGTCTTCAAGAACACAGGTGACTGATCCTCTCTGTCCCAGTACAGACCCATTAACCACTTCCATATCATCAGTATGCTTTTTGTAGCCTTAATCCACAAGGTTTGTTGAGCAGCTGGATAGGAACAACCTCTTGTGTGATGAGCAGTATGGGTTTTGATCAGCCCAATCCACTGCTGATATCCTAACTACTATTACACACAGAATTAGTAAGGCCTTTGACAACACACATATCACAAGGGCCATAGCATAAGATATCTCAAAGGCCTTTGTCAAGGTGTGGCACAATGGTTTGTTACACAAGCTCTCCAGCTATGGAATCACTGGAAGGGTTTTCTCTATTATAAAATCCTTCCTAACAGAAGGTAGTTATTAATGGCCAGTCTTCCAAGGCCCTGGTGGTCAATGCAGGCATCCACCAGGGGTCACTTCTTGGACCAATCCTCTTTCTGATTCATATAAATGATCTGCCTAAGAATATACTCTGATCATTTGTAAACGCCTATGCTGATGATACAACGATATATCGATACATCTCTAAAACTCTTGACCATCAGAGATTGGTAACTAACCTCTCTTCCAATCTAACGCTAACTTCCAAGTAGGGAAAAAACTAGCTAGTTACATCCAATGCCTCTAAAACCAAATTGGTTACATTCCATTACCTTTGATCAAACTACCACCAGTCACGATGAATGGACGTCCACTCAAGGAGGCTCCATACCTTGAGAGTATATTGGGCCTCAAACTCACACCTGACCTCAAGTGTAACTTCTATATATGATCCATTGCTAAAGAAAGAGGTAAAACGATCAGTTCTCTGTACTGCTTCAGTAAGTACCTGACTCCTCATACTATCCTATACATTTATAAGATCCAGATCAGGCCAAAAATGGACTACAGTTGACGTATTTGAGCAGGAGCTTGATCAGACTGTACTTTCCAGTCTTGATAGAGTTCAAAAGCATTCTGACTCCTTGTGATAGAAGAATTATTTTCCACCCTCCAACCTCTCTCTCACAGGTGGGATGTGGTGAACCTCTCACTGATCTATCACTACTACAATTGAAAGTGCTTGGACAAACTGCATCTTCTGGTTCCATCAGATCTGATCTTCATGGCTGGGATCTGCCATGCCCCTTACATAGTAGTAAACCACCCACATTTCCTTCGTATTCCATCGGTGACAAGTAAGTTCCAGTCAAACAGCTTCTTCTCACAAACCACTGCCCTGTGGAACAGACTCCCAAGGGGATGTTTCCCTGATCACTACAATCTTAACCTGTTCAAATCTAGAGTCAACCATTATCTTCCCCTCCTATCTGTATAAACTGCCTCTTAACATAACCCTCTACTTCAAATGGCCCTTGGGCCTTGTACAACATGAACCTTACTGTAAAAAAGACAAAAGTTTTTCCATTTTCTTTTAAAAATTCTCTCTTACTCACATATTTCATGTATAGTATTCGCAGGGAGAGTAATAGAAATTGTTAATTAATGTATGTTAGTGATTAAGTGCATCTGTGTGTGTGTGTGTAAACCAGCCTACTTATTTCATGGTTTTAGTTCAGGTCTGTAACATGTTTACAATGTCCTACCTCCTCCTGTTAGTCACATACATGTCTTTTTTTTTAAACATTTTACCCCAAGCAAGTCATGAGTGCCACTAGCATGCAAGGGGTTACAGAGTGTGAAAGTAAGAGTAAAGAGGGGGTGTGTTTGAGGAAAGGACATAGAGAAGGACAGGGATCAGGATCAAGGCATCAGTAGATGTCGATTGACATTATATTTGAATATTTGAAAATTTTAGCTATCACAGAAGCAAGTAAGAGGAAGGGACTTCCACCCTCAGGAAGTGTGACAAAAGAAGCTGTTGGAATAGAAGAGGCAGTTACATTTAACTGTCTTGACGGTAAAAGGGTGGGACCGAGATGCTACCCTAGTAGCACGCTTAAATTCATACAGTTGGGGTACCAATGAAAGTAGCTCATCAATGGAATTTATGTGTGGAGCCACCCTGATTTTTGGTATTTTTCAGTCACAAATATGTAAGTACCACTCCTGAAAACTTCCAGTGTTTTTGGTCAGGTTCAGTCTTCTCTTCTTCATCCTCTTTTTATTTGAGGGTTGCCTTCTCGTTAGTTGTGAGAGAAGCATAGAGAGATGAGTTTAGTGAGAGAGAGAGAGAGAGTGGGGGGTAGTAGAAAGAAAGAGATAAGGGTTTTCAAGGAAAGTGCAACTGCCTTATTTTCATTTGAATTCTTTCATTTATATATTTTATTTTTATTTACTATTTTCATCAGGCCTCACTACAAATTAACTGATATTGTGGAATTTTTTCCTGTTTATCAAATTTAATTTTCAGAAAAGCCATGGCTTTTCTACCATGTTCATTTCATGGTGATTCACCATGCATAGGAATTTTTATGAAAAATTTTAACCTTCCAAAAATATAATGCTAACTTAATCCTCTCATGTATGACAGTTGTTCTTATAATAAACATGTTAATAATAGTAATGGTCATATTAACTGTTTCCTTATAAGGAAACATTCAGCATTCACTGACTAAGCAGCCAGTGCTACTTTCGGTTAAAATTTATAAAATTTTTCAAAGTTTCTCAAGTTCACTATTATTGGTCTTTGCAGTCGGGATAAGTGTTTCTTCCTAAATTTTTGAAGTAGAGTAGAATGCTGACATTTTGATTATGTCATTATCTTTGATTATCATGTGCATCCATTTTAGTTGTTGCTGCTGTTGAATGTCTTCAATGAAGACCAAAGAATATATTGGTCAAAACAGTTAGAAAATTAAGATTAGGATATTAGTCCAAGCATCTCCTGAAGTCACAATAATGACTCCATAACAGAAAAGAGCGATAGTAGAAAGGTTTATTCTCCTTAACATTTCCCTATTATGAGCATTATTATATCTATGGATGGATTTGAATAGCTGGAAGGAAAAGGAATGATAGACATGCTTTGTTCTCAGAGAGACTTTTATACCACTAAGACATACATATATATATATATATATATATATATATATATATATATATATATAATTACACATCTCTTGTGCAGAGAAAATAACATATATTTACACAGCAATCTCTGTAATAATTGCCTTCTATATCCCTACAAATCATTTAAAAATTTCACATAATAACAACAAATCTTAATGTTTACATGGTTATGAAACCAACAAAGATGAGGATGTTAGTCTGAAAATCATGTGGAATGATAAAAATAATTCATTTGTTTCTCAGGTTAAATATTTTTGATGATTAGTTTTTGCATCAGGGTGAAGTAAACATGACAAGATTTCTCGTTTTGACTTTTTACTCTTTCATCCAAGTTGGTCAGGAAGTTTTTGCTTCTATTCACACCAAATGACAACAGCAGACGACAATCAACATTTAAAAAAAAAAAGAAAACTTCACCAGATCCAGTTTCCATAGTTTCATTCACACAACCATCTTGACACTTTTCAGATTCTCTTTATGATCATCATAATAACTAAATACATCTTCATCTTAGTTCATGTCGCCATCACGGAAATTTAAAATCCTTTAGAAACTCAGTCATTTCTTCAAATAAAAATGTGAGACCAAGACAAGTTTTAATGGCAATGCTAACAAAGGCACATATGGTATTGATAGATTCTTTGACAATGCCCTTCAAAATCTCAGATATTATTCTGCATCTGACAACTTCCCAACCCCCTTTCTCTGGACATTTTGATACTTTGGGAACTTCTTGGTCATGTGATCAAGTTAAATGGAAATGCAGTTGTTTTTTTTTTTTTATTAAGTCTGATAGCAGCTTTCTTTCTATTGTATTTCTCTAAGGACTTGCAGTAGTGATTTTCCAAGTGTAGCTTAGATGTGGCACAAGGCCAAAAGTAGGGGGCACCCAGTGAGGATCAAACTTACTGCTCAGTCGTAATTGTTCTAGCTAGACAAGCTTGCTAACGATTACACTGCTTTGCGGTGCCCCAGGGACTTGAAATATGTATGAAATAAGAACACACTGTCTTGCTTATCGCAAGAAATTTCAGTGGCAACAAAATAGGAAAAACTACAATTATAAAAGCAAATTAGTCACTCAAGAGATTAGTATAACACAAATTTGATCTTCTAGCATTCAGTCTATTCGTTAGCATGGTTGGACACCTTGGCGTGGTGTAATGGTTAGAAATATTGTCTCACTAGAACAATTACAACTGAATAGTGAGTTTGATCCTCACAAGGTGCCCCATACTTTTGACCTTGTGCCACATCTAAGCTATGCTTAGAAAATCACTATATTTGGGCATCTTGAGGCGGTATAATGGTTAGCAAGCTTGTCTTGCTAGAACAATTAAAACTGAGTAGTGAGTTCGATCCTCACTGGGTGCCCCATACTTTCAACCTTGTGCCACATCTAAGACATGCTTTGAAAATCACCATTTGTCTGCATGATGTAAGTACTAATTGCTTTTTCACTAAATATATTTGAATTAAATTATTATAATGTATAGCATGCTAGCTGTTTACACTATTTACATTATTCAAACTATTGTCCTCATCTTTCTCGCCATATTTATTACAACATTTTGGTCGTTGTACAGTCCAGCCTTCTTCAGGTGGTTGTAATAAATATGGTGACAAAGATGAGGACAATTTTCCAAATAATGTAAATAGTGTACATAATACCTAATCTCAGAAATACAGACAGATAATGTTAGCTATTATATATGTATATAATATATTAGTATATGGTTGTAGTTAAATGAGGTTTTATCCCTCAGATGCCACTCATACAACACTGAGTGCTCTTTCCAAAGATACCATTCTCAAATTCGTGCATACATCACCAGCATAAAAATAACCACCTACTTCTCATTGCTACCTTTTTTATTATGCCAAAACCATGGCCAACTGACCAATCAGCGTTCTTGGTTTCATCTTCAGTCACACAATCAAATATCATCCACCAGTTTGACCAATCAGTATGTGGATTGCTATTGGTCAAACCAAACCGTGCTAAGCTGTATAAAAGCCAATGTTTCACAATCATACCCTTCCAGAATAACTTGGTGGGGTGGGGGAGATTCATGCCATTTTCAAAGGAAAAAATGTTGCTGCTTGTGTCATGTATTGAGGTAAGGAAGTTATTATTTTCCTTTACACTAGATGCAAGCCACTCTGACTTGTTTACTTCGATGTAATTGTTCACTACAGTATTATTCTTAAGTGTCTAATATATGAAACAGGCATTTATTTAGGAAAATCTCCAACCCTACAAACTTATTAAAACCATCATTTATTAATTACACACTTTTTGTCCCTATCAATGGTTTTCTGACTTTATTAAGGCAACCCCCACCTGTTTACTGCATATTGAGAAATAATCTGCCCCCTCCCCAATTATTAAGACCACTCCTTGTATTAGGTACCTAAGAGTATATAATTATATAGTATATTGGTATATCGTGTATAGGTATATAATATATAGGTATAAAATATATAGTGTGTAGGTATATCATATTGACATATATAGTCTGTATACATTATATGCCAATAGATAGCATATATACACTATATATCTATATACTGGATACCTATAAATTATATAGTATATAAGTATATAGTAAATAGGTATATACTATAAAGGTGTGTAGTATTAGGTTGGTGCAAAAATAATGTCGTTTTCTCACATATGTTATCATTTGAGAAAACGACATTATTTTTGCATCAACCTAATAGAAACTCAATCTATATTTGTCTCTTTAAATCCTGTTCTTTCTCTGTTCTCTTAGTTTCCTTCATTCTATTGTCTTTGATCATCACTAATTTTTTTGGCATCTTAGTAACTTTATTGCCTTTCTTACAGTGAAATGATTAGAAAATGAGAAAGTATTCTATAAGGAGTCGTTGCTTTGATTTCATGAGTTTTCTGAACTAATTTTCCACATCGTTGTTAGTTTTTAACTGTTTTGACCAATGCATTATGGTATATAGATACATTATATATAAATATATAGTATATAGTGTATAGGTAATCAGTACCTATGTATACCTATGTGTACCTATATTCTACATGTATAGCTGGACACTCGTATTTGAGGATACCTATTTACTAGGGCAGCTAGCCAATCCCTATTACAGACGATTGCTCAGGCACAATTGTGTTTATTCAACACCCACAGAGCCCACCTGTGGATTATACTGCAACTATGCTGAACAGACTTTAGTTAAAGTTTCTAGAAAAGAGTGTGTTATCTAGCATGATCAACAATTTGAACAAGGCCAGCGCACTCAAGCCCTCTGCCACGATAATTTGTGATTTTGTGCTAACACAGCTATCGACGACACCCAAGGGTGCCGTCTACCCAATTTCACTCACAAGGCTTAGGTCAATCCGTAGTATGGTTTTCAGGCACTTTCCAATGGTGCTACATGCTGGGATTGACCCCTCCAGTCAGATAACATCAGGAAGTCTCCTTCCTGACAAATCGACTGTGGTGAGATTGGAACCTGGGTCACATTGTCAGAATGTGAACATTCTAACTGCTCAGCCATGTGCCATTATATTCTATTAGATTGGTGTAAAAATAATGACATAATAATGTCGTTTTTTGACGTATTTTTTAACGTCAAAAAACGACATTATTACGTCATTATTTTTGCACCAACCTAATACATTAATACACTATATACCATATAACTTGTATTTAACCCTGAGACTTTAGGGCGACCCAAACTTTTAAAGAGGGGGGCATTCAATCCCTTTGACAAAAATGTTAAAGATGAAACATTTTGAGAAGCATATTATGACCAATCTTGAAATCATGCCAAAAAAAGTTTTTTTTTCCTTTTCAAGATGAGAGGTATATAAATGTTTTAAGTTAAATTCTGAAAGAGATTAATATAAAATTAACAAAGTAGAGACTTTAATTATTAGGAATGAGTAATATATTTTTGTGCAATTATTATAATAATATATTATTAGAATTCAATTAAAAGGTTTAGTCTAAAATCTGACATTATTTGTCAAACAATCTAATATTAACCAACTGATATGATAAAATTTCAGGATATACTAATATTTATATGATAAATATAGAATGTGAGTTTCAGCTTATGATATCTGCTTTTATTAAAATAATATTTTATGACAAAAGTGGAAAGTGATATTTATTATTGAATTTCATATATATAAAGATTTGCCATAAGTCATAAGAATAATATAATCTCAAAAGAGAAACAAAATTTTGTAAAGTTATCATGTGATGGGAATACAATGTTGGAATTTGCTAAAATGTTGAAGAGCGATCAAAGAACAACCAGAAGAAAAGTAAAAACAGAGGCAAGATAAGAACAAGAAAGAAAAATGGTTTTAAGAATGTCACAAAAAATATATTTGAGAAAAATTTAAATGTTAATAACAAAGAAAATAGTTGAAGAAGTTGTTGTGAATGTAAACAGAGAGGAAAAGATAGAGAATATTAAGAACACTGGCTAAATACATGAAACTAACCAAACTATTGCCTTTAAGCAAATATCACAAAGAGAAATGTGTAATTACATGAAAAGTGATTTCTTAACAGCAATTATTAGTGATGAATATAAGAGCTACATTGGATGAACTTGATGACTGGGTTGGAGTTAGAAATAGTCAACCAACACAACTTAGAAGACAACATGTGGGAGGGAGAATAATATTTGGAGTTAGAAATAGTCAACCAACAAAATATAGATAGAAGTTGAGTCCTTAATGAAAATAATCAACAGTGGGGAGTGATATTTATTATAATTTTCATTATAGATATATAAAGATTGACATAGGTTATAAAAATATAATCACAAAAGAGATGAATATAAAGCTACATAGACTCAACCTCATGGCTTGGATAGGGGTTGAGTCCTTAATGAAAATAGTCAACAAAGATCAACAGTGGGGAGTGATATTTATTATTATTTTCATTTTGAACTTATAATGATCGGCATAGGTTATAAAAATATAATCTCAAAAGATATTGTAAAATTAATGTTGGAAATTGTGAAAAGTTAAATAAAGATCCAAGAACAATGAAAAAAAAAATTGAAAACATTGGTAAGAATAAAAAAAAATCTTGACACAAAAAGAGACCCAAGAAAAATTGTAATAAAAAAAAGTAGATTAATTCATCAGGAAAATATTTAAAGAATCTGTTGTTTTTTTGTGAATGTAAACAGAGAGGAAAAGATAGAGAATATTAAGAACACTGGCTAAATACATGAAACTAACCAAACTATTGCCTTTAAGCAAATATCACAAAGAGAATCATGTAAATTGGGTAAAGAAGTACATGAAAACTGATTTCTCAACAGTAATTTCTAGGGATGAATAAAGCTACACTGGATGAACTCAGTGAAATGAAACAGTCACATGATTTACAAGACACCCCAGTGGAGGTGGAATAATGGAAATAATGTTTTGGACTTTTCTTGAAGGAAGTAAAACTATTGATACTTTAAGAGTGATTGATAGTACTGTAAAGTTAATACAAAGTAAAGAAACCCGCAGCTGACCTCATGGTCACCAAATTGTTGTTACTCGGTCAAGGGTCATGTGTTGACCAAAAACTAAAAATGTTAAGAAACTAGACAAGCAAAAGAATGAAACAAAACAAGATAGAAATATTTATTCTATTGGGAACATCTTTCGTTTAGAGAAAATTTCAAGGAATTTTCTTAAGAGTATCAGTAAATAATGAAGGAAAAGTTGAACTTATTCTACTGGTGAATTTGTGAGTGAGTGAAGTGTACACCACATCTACATCATCCACATCTATTGCATGGAATGCTAACTTTAGTGTCCTATCACAACCTCAGCCTGAAATGAAAAAGAATTAGCCTCTTCAGGTTGCCAGCATGCATATTTCCTGTTTTTTCTTTTGTGCATGCTCAAAAACTGAAAAGCGGTTACTTCTACTGAAAGGGTTTTTCACATATGCACATCTGGCAAAAGGGTTTAATCTCAACTACAGTGATAAGATAAATGCAGAGGAATATTGTAAGACATGCTTTTAAGTGTTACAGGTCACAAGCAAGAAGTTTTAAAATAAAGAATATATTCATGTATGATAATACTTTGGTACATTCTGTAAAAGTGGCTATTATCAAAATGGTTTAAAGAGTCCAGATTAATGTAATGGACCCCAGCCTCTCCAATAGATCCAGTAGATACTTGTGGTCTATCAGTGAAAGAGTTTCATCTTCATTAAAAGATACCAGACTAATGGAATGTTCTTCAGCATCTCCAGATATTAACCCAATAGAAAATTTGTGGTCTATCATTAAAAGAGATTTATATGAGAATGGAAAGTAATATTCAGCCAACAAAGATCTTTGGGAAGCAATAAAAACTGCTACAAGTAATGATAAAGTGAAAACAACAGAAAAGTTAAGAAAATCAATGGTTAAAGACTTATGAAAGCTATAGAATGTCAAGGATATCATATTAACATGCAAAGTAATAAAATAACTTTTTCAAGTATATAAGATAGTGTGTTAATCATATTATTTTTAGTTTTCATAATAAAACCAAACAGTCCCAAAGCAAGTTATTATTAATATTTCTTTTAATGGGGATAGATATTATGAGCTGAAACTGAAACAATATGTTGCTCATATAAATACAAATATATCCTGAAACTTTTAAAATATTGGTTACCAATTTTATTTTGAAAACATTATGACTTGCATAATAAAATTTGGCATACATTATTAAAGAAAATTTGGCATAGATTATTAAAGAAGGTTTTGCCATGTAATTGATTCTGATCTGGCATTTTTAACATCAGTGACTTTCTCAGCAATGAGATGTGGCTTCCTTCTATCTTTTCTACAAATATATTCATAGCAACAGATTGTATGAATTTAAGCATGCCACTGTTATGTTGGGCCCTGCATGCTTTCTGTTTTTGGTTAGTAAAATATAACTTATATTCATCACATTTATAATATATATATATATATATATTTTCAAACCTAGGGAAGGTTACTGAATAAAAAGGTCAAACAAAGGTTGGTAATGAATGGTAATACTTAGGACAAGAACAACACATATAAGATTCGTCAGCGGTGCATAGAAGTAGTAGTCAAGTGAATTCAACAATGAATGTCCAACTGCAGACCCACATACAGTATTTACGACTGTATTTATGTGAATGGGGGACATACCTATTATTGTTTGTAGGTATGCTACAGCATAACGGAGACACCAAATATTACACAAACTATAGAATATCACTTTTGTATAAGAATATTCACCACATCCTTGGTTTCTTTTGGATTGGCTTGCCTTGCTAATCTGGGGGCTGTTATATTTGAGAGACATATTGTTCTCTCTTTTGGTGGACCACCATGAGGCTGACCTCTGATTACCACTGCATAACCAGAAAGGATCTGGAGAAAAGAAAATCGTTCAACAAATTAAAAAAAAACAAATGAAATTAAACACATAGCTTCGTCTGGGGATCCTTTCTGGCCGGAGGCAAAGAGTTTGACCAGCACAGCTGGAGACGAATCTCAAACTGCAGACCAACATAAAGTATTTACTACTGTATTTATGTAAATTGAGACATATCCATTATCATCCATAGGTATGCTACTACAATATAAATATATATATATATATATATATATATATATATATATATATATAATCAGATGGATTTATTATCAGAAGGATTTTGTTGTACAAGTTTGCTGGAGTAAGAAAGTTCTTGTAATGTGGTTGTCAGTAAAATATTTCTTTCCTGTTTGAGTTGGTGAATAAATAGATTATTTGGAAGTGATATGTCTATCAGTAAAAGACAATATTACGCATCAGTTGACTTGCTTGTGGTCTTTATTTCTGGCACTTCTCAATTTTATGTTCTCTCTTTGCAAGTGACCGGCTGAAAAGAGGAAATCCCTAAATTTCCCGCCAATAGGACAGTATCCTTTTTTCAATTGAATTATGGGAATTCGATTTTTTTTAATTCCTTGTAATCACTACAATACTATATCAACAGCTAGTTTGCACCATTTTGCTGTTGATCTATCTAGATGCAACTGCATGTAATATTCTAACAGTTTCTTTTCTCGCAATTCTCACACATGGAACTCCCTTCCAATTTCTTGTTTCCCTGCCACCTACAATCTTCAAAAATGTAAATGAAATATCAATTTCCATCTTCTATTTTCTTGCATGTTGTCCCTTTATTGTCCTTTTCTTCACTTCTCCTCTCAAAAGTCTTCTCATTCTCTTGCACGCCCTTATCACCCTGTCTTCAATTGGCATTGTCTTGCTTGGGGATGAAATGATTAAGAGAATTAAAGATATAAATACTGTGATTCTGGCAGTTACAAGGTATTATTTTGTAAATGATCCTGCCTTAAACTTCTAAAGCTGATTGTAGAATTCAGAAAGTTGAAGTAAATGAAATGATATCTGATCATACAATATGAAACTGGTTTGAGCATTTTAAAAGAATGGTGGCATGTCCATTGAAATAAAGCTTAGAAGTGGACAGTATATTTATGATGATTCTTTAAAAAGAACTTATCCTTTGAAATAAATCCTAGGAGAGTACAATCAGCACTTGTCAATAATGATGCTTTAAAATACAATGTAAAATTATACAATCTGCACCCAATATATTTTTGTAGAACCAGCATCATGAAAACATAATATATTGTATAAACTTCAAAAGATGAAAAGGTGATTAACAAATTAATATACTTTTGTTACATCTTAATTTTAAGATGGTGATATATATTGATTATATTTTGTTCATAAATTTGGTTGCTATTTTCATTTATGTCTTTGCTGTGAAGCTTAACCACAATAATTGTTTATTTCCATTAGAATTTTAGGCATAAATGAATTCTATTGCAAGAATATATGAAGTGAGCATTTCAAAAATTAGATCAGCCTGTTCTTTTCAGCTTGTTAATAAACTTTGGTACTTCAAGAATTACATGTAATTTGTAGTTGTGCACACAGTAATACAGGTGAGAAAATAGCTGACCTTTCTCTGTTAAATAAACCCTAAATATATATTTTACTTTATACAAAGTAATAAAATAATTACATTTTCTGAGAGAGAGAAGCACATCATATAAGATGATGAACAGTTTTGAATAATGCCAGTATGCTCAAAACCACAATCATGCTGACTTGTGTCTTTATGCTAATGCAAACATTGACAGCTTATGGTCAGTTTCATCTTCCATGTTTCGTTTCCAATGTTTGGGTCAAGCTGGGATGTGGGTTTCAAGCATTTCCCAATGTTTCCGCATGTTAGGTTCACTTACCCAGACCTTTATTATCAATAAGTCACCTTCATGACAAATCAACCATAATGAGATTTCTATTCGGGTCTCATGGTCAGAATGTTAACATTCTAATCACTCATCCATACAACCACACAATAATAAATAAAAGAATCCTGTCAAAAGCCATAATCAATTATGTTCTGAGAAGATGCGACATTAAAATAAATACAATTTATAAAATGCATTCGTATAGAAAGTATTTTGCTTTAACATTTAACAGAAAATATAAAATGAAAAGACAAGAAAATCTTACTAATAAGGAAACAATTTCAAACATAATGTCTATATTTTATCAACAACACTCAAAGCAATTCAAAGTGACACCATTTATCTGCTGTCAAAGCCAAGTTTTCTGAAATATAATAAAGAAGTATGAGATATTTGGAGCATAAATTGATACAGTCATCTGCATTTAATTATCTATATTTTGTCAATATTTTGTCTATATTAAACTTTTATGATTATTTCTGTTTGACATTCTAGGATGAGGAGTTATCATTATTTACATTATTTACACTTGGACTAATATCCTCATCGTCGTTGTTATTATCACCTTATTGCCTTATGTCTGAATTTCTGAGATGTGGAATTATCATTATTTACATTATTTATACCCATACTGTTGTCATCATCTTTTTTGTTATCATCACATCTTTGATTGTTATGCTATCTGACCTTCATCATGATCATGTGCTGTAACTTTCTGTGAATTTCAAACTAAACACTTTATTTAATTTATGGAAGTAGATAATTCTTGTTTGTTATCTTTTATGAATCTTCTTTAAAATATTACTGCTTTATGTTAAAGTATTACTTCTAGATTCTCTTTATAATATAACTATTCTTTACCAAAGTGTCTCCAATTTGTCTCTGAAAATATGCTCCCTCAAAATCATAGGCTCATTGGAGCAATTGTCCACTCTGTTGACCTGATCATAGACCATGATATTATTACCTTGTCTACCTCTACATCTATTTCAGTCACCTAAAAAAAAAACTAGTGTATATTGTAGCCTCACTATTTAGAGGATAATTATTTATTTTCTTTCTTCTTGTTTCATGTGCCATGTCTCTACAGGACAGAGATCATAGCTCTTCACAACTTCCCATCCTTTGTATTTCTAAGCAATGTTTTTCACCTTATTATTATTACTCTCAGTCCTTATTCTACCATTCATTTACACAAGTCTGTTAGGTAGATGACTTTATGTTTTTCTCTACCCATCTTGCCTTCAGAGTGTCAAATTTTCCAAGGCTTCTTTTATCATTATTTGTTCTAGAAATTTGAACTGATTCTTTCTAATTCTAAGTACAAGTGCCCTTTCCATTGCCATTTTCCTTAACACTTCCTTACAACTCACATGTTTAGTCCATGGTATTCTTAGCCTTCTTCTGTAGAATCATATCATGTCATCTGTGAGGAAATCGTCCAGCATTCACTGTCATGTAGGGAGACCAATATTGTATAGCAGTTCAACATTCTTATGAAAGAAAGAAAAAGTCTTTAAAGAGATTTTCAGTTAATCTGACCATATCATAGAGTATCATGTCTGGCTGAATTTTTTGAGCATGTTTCCTTAAAAAAAGATATGTGTCCTAAGATCAAAGAGAAAAAGTTTTCAGCAAAAATCACCCTTTTTGACTATCTGCTGGTTAAAATCATTCTGTATGTATTAATTAGTTTAATTACTCAAATAATTTTGCCTCACATATAACTCTTAATAGATCTTCTATTTCCTATTCATTACTTATCATTGATTACAAGTAATTGCTTCAAATTAACACCTGTTGATTATGAATAATTAGCACTTGATTTCATTTGCTAACACTTCCATATTGAACTGATAATCTATACTTCATCAACAAATGAAGGCATTCTTGTTTGTTGTTTTGCTTTTTCTCTTTGCTGTCATTTGAATTGTGAGATCAAAACTGTCATTTTCTATGTTTCACTATGGTTAAAATAATGGGCTTGGAATTGTCAGACTTGATTCTCTGCTATAGTGTAGATCTGCATCTGGAATTGAAATACTGCTAGTATATCCATATCAGTGATGACATGTCAGGCTTCTTAGATTGAAGTTGACAGCCAAAGTGGAGGCTTATCTTGATGGAAACAACAACCATGTGTCTATGACTGAAGCAAGCCTTAAAATCAAAGGAAATCAGCTGCGATCTTACTTGAAAAGGGTTGGTCTATTTTTCCTCCAAGATATGCTAAGCAGTGACCCTACAATTGAGAGCAGTAAATTTTTTCTTAAAGCTGCTCTCTTCAAGGATTGTTCCTTATGCATATCTAAGACTCCATGCCAGATTCAAAGTTGAGATTTAGTTTGCAGCATTTGCAAATGAAATTTAATAATTTACTTATGTGGTGTTGGTGCAGTGTAATTTATATTGTACAAATGTACAATGATTATATTCAATTTTGTTCATTCACTAATTTTTTCTTCTTTCTTATCAGGTTAACTGATCAATTTGCTATTGAAATGGTGACTATTAACAAAGGCAGCCACAGATCATGAATTGTTTGGCTCTGCAAGTGTTCTTCCATTAGACAAACTTACCTCAAAAGGCAAGATGTTAAAGAACTGCTGGTGATATAAATATGATGAAGTAAAGTTTGCAGATGCCTCAGTGATTATCAAGATGGCCGCTCAGGATTGTTCAGAAATATGGGAAAAATCAAATGGGGATTGACAGACTGTTCCTCTTCTTAGCCAGAAAACTATTGAGGAAAAGTTGAGAAAATTGTACAGTAAAAGAATTAAAGTTAAGAACAAAGAATGCAGACAAAAAAGTTGTTCTTTGATATCTGTAGCTATTACTGTCCCTCTGTCTCCTGTCAGGATGTGAAGTGCAAAGTTAAGAAGTGTGACAGATATCACCTGGCCTGTAATTGTAATATAATGTTCCCAAATGTGAGATGCAGTTCCTCCTTGACCAGCAAGGTGATAGGAAGATGAAAATTGCAGTGAAAGTGACAATAATGTGGGACAGAGTGGCACTAAGAGAGAAGCATGATACAGACAGAGCCAGCAGACAGCTTGATCAAAGACATAGAGATCTAGTAGCTGGATATGTTCCTTATGTTGAGGATAATTCAGGTGATTCAAGAGATATCCCCACTGTCAACGCTGATGCTGGTTTTGTCCCAGATCCAAAAGCTCTGACAGACACCAGCTAACAGAACAGTACAAGACTCCCCACACAGGCTGCCACTTATGACTTATACATGATTAGTGATTATGTTGGAGCTGCCACTGTTACTGATGCCTTAACTGGCTATAGCATTATCACAAAGGATGGCAAAAGTCAACTTATCGGGCCACATAAACTACGAGATGCAAGACAAAAACAGCAATTGAAGATTCAGATGGCTACTTTTGAAAATATGATGTCAGTGTATTTTGATGATAAGAAGACCGCCACTCGTGTGATGATAAAGAATGAGAAGACCAATAAATGGAGTTTGACCATGATGATGGTACAACATCATGATGTCATCATGGTTGAGCCTGGCAATGAATATCTCACATATATGACTCCAAAGACTGCATATGCAAAGCAAATTGCCAAAACTATTCACCAGTTTCTGGTGGAAAAAACTCTAACCCTGCAGCCCACTGTATATATTGGTAGTGATGAAACTAATGTAAATGTTGGATCAGTAAATCGAGCCATTTACCATCTTGAAATGTTACTTGGTCACTCACTCCATTATTTCATCTGTTAACTTCAAAGAAATGCGTTGCTTTTCTGCGTAGTTTTCTATCACTATGATGTTAAACCAAATGATCGTGAGCATTGGTGTGGTCCCATTGGAAAGCAGATCAAGGAGCCTTTCTCCGAGCTGCCACTTGTTGCCTTCCAGCCAGTCAGTTTCACTGATTTCCCTTTCCAGAATGAAGATGTAGAGAAAGATCTATCCTGGAATCAGAAATACCTGTATAGAATTTATAAAGTAGTTATTACAGGTGATATCGATGATGACTTGGCTGCTATTGAGCCAGGTCCTCCCGGCGTTTCAAGGTGGAATATTTTATGGAGTAGAATCCTCAGGCTGTATGTAGCAAGAGTCAGCAACGAGCTGAAAAGAATTGTCATTACAATGATAAAGTTCAGTGTTCCAGTGTGATTCTACATCAAGATGCACCATTATGTAACATACAGCTCAAGGAACATATTTCAATCTCCGCTATATATGAAAAACCTGAATAGTAAAGAGAAGACGATAATGAAGACTGTCCAGAGAAATGCATATTTCCCCCCACAAATCAACTTCTTCTTAGTATGTGTCCAGATGAGGATGTGACTGTTAGGAAAAAAGATGTGTCTCAATGATAATACGAATGAAAGAGGAGGATCAGCTGATGGAAGAATGCACTGGCAGGATCTGATAATGACGAGGAAAAAAATTCTGCTGTGGCTGTTGACGAGTATTTATTAAACTACATTGGTGATGAGAAGGACAGTGAAGATGGAGATGGGAATGAGGATGTGATTTTTGCAGTCAATATGAGAAAATTGGTGATCCCCAAATTAAAGTGATAAGTAAAGAACTATCATTCCATTACTAACTGAATGAATGAACTCAAGTCTGAGGCCCTTTATATTGCTTCTCCATCAGATCAACAGGTTAATGACATTCTTGAGACAACTTTAGTAGTGGTCAAGCAGCCAAACAGTACTCAGGCAGTCAAAAGAGGGATAAAAGTGATGACTGAAGCTTGCAATGACAGGATACAAAGCAAAAGATGAATATATTAGACCAAGTTTATTGTCTAGGAAAATGTTGGTCAGGTTCTGCACATAAAAAGATTTCACTATTGTAATATTTTAATATGATGTCTCCCTCTTAAATGATAAAGGAATTAAGCTGATGTCCCCAATGTACAATTTATTACTGTCCTGGCAAACAATAAACGATACCTATTTTTTGGTGTACAGTAAAAGTTAAGAAAAAATCATCCATGATGCCGCAGGGAAAGTGGTCCTGAAATTGCATGAAATTTTTTACAGGTGTTTGTTGCAATCATACAAATGATGCCTGAAAAGTGCAGCTTGCAATTCAAAGAATTGTGTCTTTTTCACTACTTCCTACCCTACAACAACACCTAGCCATGGAACTGATGATGTAGTGTAGAGTAGGGCTATTGTACCCCATGGAATAATCACATTTCAAGATTGCATAAGAAAACCATATCTTTGCTTAATGAATAAAAATTGACATACAAAAAAAGGCAAAACCAAACTACAATATCTATGCAAAAGGGAGTCATATATTAACAACATTGAAGTCCTCTATTAACAACATTGAAGTCCTATATTAACAACATTGAAATCCTGTATTAACAGCTCTGAAGTCCTATATTAATAATATTGAAGTCATATATTAACAACATTGACATCCTATATTAACAACATTGAAGACCTAAATTAATAACATTGTCCTATATTAACAACACAGAAGTCCTATATTAATAATATTGAAGTCATATATTATAAATGCTGACATCATATATTAACAACATTGAAGTCCTATATTAACAACATTGAAGTCCTATATTAACAACATTGAAGTCCTGTATTAACAACATTGAAGTCCTATATTAACAATATTGAAGTCCTGTATTAACAGCTCTGAAGTCCCATATTAATAATATTGAAGTCATATATTAACAACACTGACATCCTATATTAACAACATTGAAGTCCTAAATTAATAACAGTCCTATATTAACAACACAGAAGTCCTATATTAATAATATTGAAGTCATATATTAACAACACTGACATCCTATATTAACAACATTGAAGTCCTATATTAACAACATTGATATCCTGTATTAACAGCTCTGAAGTCCTATATTAATAATATTGAAGTCATACATTAACAACACTGACATCCTATATTAATAACATTGGTCCTAACTTAACAACATTGAAGTCCTGTATTAACAACATCGAAGTCCTATATTAATAATATTTAAGACATATATTAACAACACTGACATCCTATATTAACAACATTTAAGTCCTATATTAACAACATTGAAGTCCTAACTTAACAACATTGAAGTCCTAACTTAACAACATTGAAGTCCTAACTTAACAACATTGAAGTCTTGTATTAAGAGCACTGAAGTCCTATATTAATAATATTGAAGTCATATATTATCAACACTGACATCCTATATTAACAAAATTGAAGTCCTATATTAACAACATTGAAGTCCTAACTTAACAACATTGAAGTCCTAACTTAACAACATTGAAGTCCTGTATTAACAACATTGAAGTCTTGTATTAAGAGCACTGAAGTCCTATATTAATAATATTGAAGTCATATATTATCAACACTGACATCCTATATTAACAACATTGAAGTCCTATATTAACAACACTGAAGTCCTATATTAACAACATTGAAGTCTTTTATCAATAACATTGAAGTCCTAAATTAATAACATTGTCCTATATTAACAACACTGAAGTCCTATATTAATAATATTGAACTCTTAAATTAGCAACATTGAAGTCCTATGTTAACAATAGTGAAGTCCTATATTAATAACATTGTCATTTCATATAAACAACATTGAAGTCCTATATTAACAACATTGAAGTCCTATAGTAACAACATTGTCATTCTATATAAACAACATAGATATACTATAGTCCTATATTAACTGCAGTAAAATCCTATATTAACAACATTGATGTCCTAAATTATTAACATTTTCCTTTATTAACAACACAGAAGTCCGATATTAATAATATTAAAGTCATATATTAACAACACTGACATCCTATATTAACAACATTGAAATCCTATATTAAAAACATTGAAGCCCTACAGTAGCAACATTGAAGTCCTGTATTAACAGCATTGAAGTCCTATATTAACAGCACTGAAGTCCCATATTAATAATATTGAAGTCGTATATTAACAACACTGTGATCCTATATTAACAACATTGAAGTCATATATTAACAACACTGAAGTTCCATATTAACAACATTGAAGTCATATGTTAGCAACAATGAAGTCCTATATTAACAACACTGAAGTCCTATATTAACAACATTGAAGTCCTATTGTAACAACATTGTCATACTATATAAACAACATAGTTATAATATAGTCCTATATTAACAACAGTAAAATCCTATATTAACAACACTGAAGTCCTATATTAACAACATTGAAGTCATATAGTAACAACATTGTCATTCTATATAAACAACATTGAAGTCCTATAGTAACAACATTGATGTCCTATATTAACAACATTATTTGAAGAGTCCTATATTAGCAACAGTTTTTGATTGAGTATAATTTTGCCACCAATCATACTTATACATTTTACATATCAGGCTGCATAAGATTATTTTATTCTAATAATCTATACTTTTTGAAGCAAATGCAATTTTCTACATATATCTTAATTCTTCTGAAAATGTTTGACTGCTGGTAGTTGGCTTCTCCACAGATTTGCATTTTAAAGTATCATAATTGACAACTGATGCTTGTCAAATTCTGCACCTTACTTCCAGAGACAAGTCCCAATATTTAAAAATCTTAAACACATCCAACTCACAAAAATGTCTAAAGTATCATCTATATACATGGTGAGGCAGAAAGGACAGACATCTTTGAAAGTAGCAGCCATTTCAAAAATGTCCACCCTCTCTGCCTTATCTTGTATAATGGTTTTCTCAGCTCAATGATTAAAAATGACTTCAAGCAAATGAATCATTTCGGTCTTAAAGAAGACAATCCATCATCAAATTTTATAGACTGGCACTACAGAATCACAAAGAAATTTACTTAATAACAAAAACGACATCACTTGAAGACCTCCAACAGCTGCAATAACTAAAATGGATAGCAGATGTAACTGGAAGGGAAGATTATGATTTAATTAAATATTAACTTTCCACAATATCAAAAACAAAAGGTTTTCAAGGAAATTCCCATCAGTACTAGAAAAAGCAATAAATGAATTGATAAATCTAATTTATTTGCAAAAATTCTTTTAAAAAGGATTTTATAAATTTCAACTAACAGCAACGCTAAATGCTTTGGTCAATGAACAGCAAATATTTCCTGCCTTTCACTTTCTCACTGCTGTAAGTTTACGCCACTGTGCCTTTTCTAGAAATACTTTTATGGCAATTGTTTGAATGAGCTCTTCACTATGGTACCTAGAGTTTTCTTAATTTAAGCACAGCACTAGACTGGCTGTAAGATCTCATCAATTTACAGCTGAGCTGGCTAGCTGGCTAGATGTAGCTGTAACTTCTATGCTAGCAGTTTCTTTTCTTACATTTCTCACTTGTGGAACTCCCTTCTGGTTCAAAGCTTTCCAGCCAACTTTAATCTGCAAAATTTTAATGCAATATCAATAGCTGTGTACTATCCTCCTGATTACTGCTTTTCTCTTTACACTCATTATTAATGTTTCTGTTCCTAATTCTTCCACACTCAGTAACCCCTTTGTGTCATAGTGGCTTTAGTGCCTTACATAGGGCGAGTTGCTATCCAGTACTCCACCATGCTTCCTTCAGTCTTAATACAACTGAAACATGAATAATATGACATTGATTGTGCTCATCTTGAAATTTTCTATTAGTTGATTGTTTACTAAGAGGAATTAATTAAACAGTTTAGTATAAATTCTATGGAACACTCCATCATTCTTTTCATTCAACTCACGGATACATTATCAGACACTGTGTCTTTTCTTTTTCTCATCTAAAATCATGCTCTTTTCTAAGTGTTGAAAAATATTGGAAGAGTTATGTCAATTATTTTGTTTAATAATATTAATATAATATTAATAATAATAATATAACAATTAATAATATAACAATTAATAATAATAATAATAATAATAATAATAATAATAATAATAATAATAATAATAATAATAATGTCAATTTAAAGACTGTTTTTATATGTGAATGTGAAATAAATTTTAGTCTGTAAAAATGAAAATATTTTTAATGCACTCTTATACAGCATAAAAAAAACTGAAAAACTACAAATATAATATTTATTTTTTGTATATTTATTGTCATACCATACCTATGGACTATAATGGGTATGTCCCAGTCTGTATAAATACAGTAGAATATATTGTATGTAGTAGTCATTTGAACTCAGTGTGGGAGTCACTTGCAATTCACCTTGATTCACTTCACGCTCACCACAAACAGTTGATTACTTACTACATGCTACTGGTAAATCTTGTATGTTGTTCCTGGTATAAATATTATCGTTCCATTTCCAACCTTCATTTTGGTTATTCTTATTCAGTAACCTTTCCCTAGCTTAGAACATTTATTTCCTTATTCTAGAAGCTCTTCAGATGAGCATCATTATTTTTGTTGTTTTTATAACTACATCTTGGCTGATTTGTTCTTTACCCTTTCTTCATTGTACATAAGGGTTCTAATTAAAGATAGATCTATATTACTATTTTGTAATGATCTAAGTAATATATACTTTTATACTATTGTTTACCCAATACAATCCCCGAGAGTCACTCAAGGTAGAGAGTTAATGAATGAGGTTGTTGCTAGTGTGTAAAAGGAGGGAGTAAGAATTGTATATATGAGGTTATGTAGGATAGGTAATGGTTGACCCTAGACTTGAAGAGATTATTATTAAAGTGATCAGGAAGCATTTCTTGGGAGTGTTTTCTACAAAGAAACACTTCTTGGGAAGAAGTGGTCTTCTGAGTGGATCATCCTTCTTACCAATAGAATACGAAGGGAATGAGGATGAGCCAACCCCCTGTACATGGCATGGTAGATCCCAACTAAAGAATGTAGTTCATCTGAACATCTGCCATGAAAATGGTAAGTAAAAGACTAGCAGCATTTTTTATGTGGGGAAAGTTGTTGTAGGGTGGAACATAATTCATTACCCACAAGGCCACATAAATTCTTTTGAACTCTGTCATGACTAGCAAATGAGGACTGGACAGTTCCAGCACAGATATGGCAGCAATATTCTAATTTTGGTCTGATCTGGACATCTATGATGGTGTGTGTGTGTTCTCTGGTTTTTAATCCTTATCTTTCATTATCCAAACTGTAAAGTAAGGATTGGACAGTCTCAGCTCAGGTATAGCAGCAATACCCAATTTTTGGTCTGATCTGTCTCTTGTAAAAATAAAACATGGCAGAAGACGTCAGGTACTTTCTAGAGCAGTACAAGAAACTGACTATTTTTCCAGTGTCATTAGCAATTTATCATATATAATAGTTCGACTTCAGGTCTGGAATGAGCCCAAATAGATGTTCAAGGCAAAGAACTTCATTGAGAATACCTAAAAATATTAAAATCTCTCTCCATTTTCTTGTCCAAAATTGAGGTTGAGCTAAAAGTTAATACCTGCCTTCAAAACAAAAAACGAATTCTTAAAAGGAAAAAGAATTTTTGTCGTAAAACATATTTTCTATTTTTTAATGGCTCTTTAGTCAGTTTCTCCATTAATTCAATCAGTTAAGTGCCATACATGATACATGCTTTGGGCAATCATGTATCAAAAGATACATGACTAACAAGGCAGATTTTTTTCCCACAGTAAGTTTCCATTTCTTTCTGCAGTAGACTGTTTGCCAACCAAGGCTAAAGAACCCTGTCTGTCCTGCTATTCAACCCATAGCTGGGAGTAGAAAAGATGGATTCATACCATTTACAAGGGTTGCAGTCGATTCCATTAATTACAGAATCTTAAAAAGATATGAACTGTAATTCATAATTACGTCACGTCTTTTTAAAAACTGTTTTCTCGGAAATGAAATGATTATATTTATATCCAGAGTCAGAACATGATTAAGAATTTACACACTAAAATTAGTTCATATCATTTTCACAGGTGGTGGTGGTGGTGGTGGTAGCCAAATAATTTTCTGGTGTTTAGCCCCTCTCAATTCTCAGCAAAACTTTGACAACAGGATTTTTTTGAACAGTTCACTACAATCTTTTTAGTTTTTGAAAGAGTGTATTTCTAATTGCCATTTTGCATCTCTTTAAGATAACCATCTCATTTCTCTCCCTTATTTCTCATTTCTCTCCTTTATTCAAGTTTTATCATGAATAGAAACTCAGAATGAGAAATCAGAGAGCTGACTTTGAATTCTAGTCAGGTTCCTTACATCCACTTACACTCAAATACCCTTGGGAAAGATATGAATCCAAATCTGCCTCCCAGCTATGGATTAAATAATAAGAAATGTATCTGGAAAAATCATTTATTCTCAAACAAATTGTTCATGCAATATTTACTCACAAAAAAAAAATTCTTACAATCCAAAATATGTTTCAGGATTTAAATAATCCACAAAGGGTTGATAACCCATAAAAAAAGTCAATCACTCAACTTCCTTATTCTAAATTTTCCTACACAATCTAAATTTATTCTTGTCCCTATTTTTGAAGTCACTCATCAAAACAGTGTAATTTTTTACCCATCAATAATGCTACTGAACCCTTTTAATTTCTTCCTCAGAACTTTTTGAAGTTGGTGCATACACTTTATTTAATATTCATAAAAATAGTAGAAGACATTCTGATTTATAGCTTAAAATATGGCATTAGCCAAGCAAACTGAAATTCTCATGCGGCAATATTACCTTGGTTTTCATTAATTTATTTCCTACGGGAATAATACCTCGGTTTTCATGAATTTATTTCTTACGAGAATATTACCTCAGTTTTCATGAATTTATTTCTTGCGAGAATATTACCCCAGTTTCCATAAATTTCTGGAATGGGTTATGCCTGATAATCAAGGTTCTACTGTAATCCAAATGGAGAAAATATTTAATCTGTAACTTTTGAGTGATTTCATGTGCCAATTTATTAAGTTAAAATATCAAATTTTAGCTTTAATCCCCAAATCCTTATTTTTCTTGACAATTGTTCTTGTTTCCTTTTTATTGCCCTTTATTCCGTTGAACTTGTTAACTTTATTAATTTCTTCCTTGAATCTAAAAAGAAGAAAATTGAAGTTGATTAACAAGTGAGAGTTGAGGTTTCCAATTAGAATTAAGTTGCCTTTCTGTTTCTAATTACAAACAGAAAAATGAAAATTGCATGAGGAAAAAAGTAATTAAATGATTACGATTTCAAGATTAAATCCGTCATTTCTGTTGTGTTATCATAACTGGTTATGCAACCTAAAAATGGCACAAAATATCTTTGCATTAGAATTACCACCCTAGGACCAATTAAGATCATGGGTGGGGTAGGGTGTGGGTTTACATCTATCTTCAAAGTCTGATTTTGTCTGTCTGTAACCCTTTAAATAGCGGAATTGATGCAAAACACACAAGTAATTGCAATGGCAACATTAAAATATTAATCAATGCACGAAATATTCACATGATTTCTAACTGAATAATATTTTCCTATCTGAATTGATGCTGAACTTAAAAAGAACTTGTTTTTCAAGGAAGCTAACAAGTGAATGTGCAGCTGCATGTAATGGATAACATCTGAGAATGAGATCTTGGAAAGACGAGTTCTAATTCCAGTCAGGTTCATTACATTCATTTATGTGCAAATACTCTTCGGAAAGGTATGAATTCATCTCTTCTCCATCAGCTACGGGTTAAATAGCAGGACAGATTGGGCCCTATAGCCTTGTTTGCCGACCAGCCTATTGAAGGCAGTAACAGCCTACTGTGGAAATCTGCCTACTCAGTGAATGAATCAAAAGAGACATGATCGTTTTTTAACTATGGATGGATAATTATTTATTTATTGGCATATGAATGAAAAAGTTGAGAAAACGATTTTTTTTTTCATCATGAGAGTCACAGATTCCTGGTGCTCGATAGAGCTTATGTAGATATAAAAGTGGACACTGACGTCAACACCAAATGGAAAGTTTGTTTGCTTTGACAATTGCCTTTAAGCATGAAACAGACTGTTAATGCTGGGTGTTGACATCAATGTCCACTTATATATATATATATATATATACACACCATTAAACATCCTAGGCTGGATGGCATCCAAGGCTATAGGACCCAGACTCTCTTGCTATTTACTCATAGCTATGAATCCATCTCTTGTCCATCCATTACTGTGAAGGTTATTAGCACATAAGTGAATGTAATGAATTCAACTGGAATTTGAAAGTGGTTCTGCAATTCCTCAATTTAAGCCTCAGTCCATTACTCTACCATGCATGCTACTTTTACCAGCAGTAATTATCTAAATACACACTCACCAGAAAACACACACACTCTCTCTCTCTCTCACTATCTCTCTCTCTCACTCTCTCTCTCTCTCTCTCTCTCTCTATATATATATATATATATATATATATATATATATATAAAATATAAAAGGCTCAAACACTAATATTCCATGGTTATAATTTATTACATTGGAATCAAAATCATGATCCAATTCATCAGACCTACAAATTTGTAGGTCTGAGGAATTGGATTGTGATTACAATTCCAATGTAATAAATTATAAACATGGAATATTAGTGTTTGAGCCTTTTATATTATATTCTTACTCTGTCCTGGACATTGAGTTCTACATGGATTCTATCCTCTTGAGAATATATATATATATATATATATATATATATATATATATATATATATATATATATATATATATATATAGTTGATTTTGAGCACCTTGACTAACCAGTCTGCTGAATTCTGTTTTGTCTTTACTGGTGACAGCATTTTACTGTTTTAGTAGTGAAATGTCACCAACCTATTTGCTTCAGTAGGCAAGTTATTGAGCCCTCACAGAATTTGAAATTCAGAGTTATCCTTTTCCTAGACTGGTTGCCAACCAATGCTAGATAACCCAGTCTGCCCTGCTACTTAATCCCTAAAGAAGAGGAGGGATGGATTTTTCCAAAAGTATTTCTGTAAAAGTCAATGCAACAACCTTGGTCAGAATTTAAAAATGGCATGCTGATCCCACTTTCTGTAAAAACTGCTATGCTATGTTCGCATATATATATATATATATATATATATATATATACAGAATGCATGTGTGGTAATAAAATAAACACATCCCATCGCCCCTCTCGCTTGTAACCATCCACTATAATAAAATAAACATTTTCAGTACTAAAACTGAATTAGTCAAAGTTTCATAAGCTTTGTAATAAGAGTTGCTGCATTGCAGTGTCTTTAGATATATCGGGTGTAACAGTAAAATTGTAACAACTTGAGATAATTGTCAATCCCACAAAATGTTTCATATCTAAAAAAACTACTAAACTAATTGAGTTTCTTTTCCCCAGGTTTTCAGATAAGGCATTTAGCTGTCTTGATACCATTTGTCATAGGAATCACTTTGAGTCATTTATCTAGAAAGAGAACAAGTTAAAATCATTTTGTGTCAGACCCACTGTCTTCCCAACTGAGCAATGGTGGGAGGAAAAAGATCATTCAGACCTTCAGTAATGGTACCAACATTCATACTCTGGCTTCCATCTTAAAAGTCCATTCAAGAACCATCAAGAGAACAGTGAATAACTTTAAAAAAGAGGGAACAGTAGAGAGGAAAACAGGATCAGGAGGTCACAACAGGAAGAAGGATCATCATTTCAGTGCTTTTAATGATCATTATCTTAAAGGGATGAACTAGCTTTTATCTTACTGTTAAATACAAATTTAAATAATTAGGTACTACTTTTTATCCAATTATACTCAAATATTTTTAAAAATAAATATTGAAATAAGAAAATTTTTAACTTTAAATTTAGATTTAGTAATTTAATCACTTGAAATTCAGTGAAAATTATTAGTCCTATTCTACCTTATAATAATGCTAATTAAAATACTTAAAGTATTGCTTGTTAATATTTTTACTTATACTTTTTCAATGAAATGTCCGTTGGCCAAATGTCTGTTGGCCAAATGTCCAGCCACAAATTTGATGAACTGTGATCGAATAACTCAACCAAAGAATATTATTCCAGTAGATACCAGGCTTCTTTTTTTTTTTTAAGCATTTCACCCCAAGCAAGGTGGGAAGCCACTAGCACGCAAGGGGTTACAGAGGATTTGGAGTGAGAGCAGATAGGAGTGATAGAGGAAAGGATGAAGAGAAGGATAGTGGATAGATCAAAGCAAGTGGAGATGTCTATTGACATGACATTTGAATAGTTGGAGATTATAGCTATCAGGGAAACAGGAAAAGGGAAGGGAGTTCCACAGGCGAGAGGTGCGAGATATGAACCTATTGGAGTAGAAGAGATGGCTACATTTAACAACTTAAACAGTGAAAGGATGAGAGTGGGATGCCAGCCTTGTAGGACGCTCGAATTCATGAAGTCTGGGAACCAGCAAAAGCAGCTCATTGGAGCAATTACCATGAAAGTATTTGTAAAAAAGACAGAGAGAGGTGAGGATATGTCTGTGAGAGAGTGACTGCAGATGAGATGCCAGATCAGTGCCAATTATAAATTGTTCAGATGTACTCTTCTACATGTGATTTCTACAGAAGCAGTATATATTGGTACTTTATATGATTGTAAGCCATATTTTTTGGCAGACTGTGTTGCTGATAGCTTGTGTAACTTTTGCCCCTAATGCTTGGAGATCTACCAACTCTTTGTGAGTAATTATTACATTCCTGCTTGCAGCACAAAATGGAAATCTTTTGAATGCTATCAGATCAAAGACAGTTCACTATCAATCCTTGTTCCTTCCACTTGTAAATTATTGTATGAATGGAGCACGGAAGTTGTAGTTCTCTACTAATGGCACTTTTTACCATTATGATAAAGTCTAACTATATTACCTCTGAGGTCATTTCCTTAGTTTTTAGCATTATAGTTGTTATTGCAAGAATCATTAGTCATCAACTGGTACAACATGCCAACATCTAAACTATGTTAAATATCACTTACCAAGAAATTTACATTTACAAATAGTATTACATTATTTACATTATTCAGACTATTGTCCTCATCTTTATCGCCATATTTATTACAACGTTTCGGACGCTGTATACTCCAACCTTCTTCAGGTGGTTGGAATGTCGAACTGAAGCCTTTATTTCGCTCACTGGGGTAGACTGTTCTAGTTCCACGTGGCATGTTTAATGGATGTCAATTATCAGTTATCTCCTGTTAATTCCCCCTCAAGGTCACATGGCACAGTGGATAAAGGTGGTAGTTTGATCCAGTGACAGTGACCCAAAGAGTGTGAGTTCAATACCTGATTAAGGCAGTGGAGAACTTTCTATTATATTTATGGTTTTTTAGATAAAATTATTTTATTTTTTTCCCATGATGCTTTAAAGTATGCAGTTTATGGTCATGGGTTATATAAAGCTGGTTCTCCTGCTCTTACATTTATGTTCAAGTTGTCAGAAGACTGTGTGAGGGTGAAACTCGAGTTATGACTAGGGCTATCTATTCACAGGAATTAACATTGTCAAGCATTTTTTGCTCTGTCTATGTACTGACTTAGGGTTTTAAAATCATTCAGTGTGTCAACAGCATATGTATTTTACACAAGTCAAGGTCAATATATCTGTTCTACAATATATTTTATATAGTAATATATCATATATATATACTTTAATATATATTAAAAGTGAAACAGGTAAATATCTTCTTCGTGTTGCAGTAGTTATTGGTTCGAATTTCATGAAGTCATTTGTGGTTGCATACCATTGGAAACTGCTTGGTGTGCCACAAGTTGGCAACCCCTATGAAGGGGGCGACAACTTTACAGACTAGGTAGGTGTTTGCTTTTAGCTCTTTTTCTTATTGTTGTGCTTGCTCAAGATTTTCTCTGGATTAAGGATATTTAGGTCTTTTGGCAAGTTGCCATTGTTCTACCTACAGTTTTCCTTTTTCTTTAATAATTTTCTTTTTCTAAATATATATATATATGTATATATATATATATATATATATATAAATATATACATATATGTATATATATATTATTGGTTTAGAACAAAAGTTTAAAGTGTTTTTTAATTGAAGTTCAAAGACAATATTTAAATATTTATAAATAGATTTATTCACCCACATATGTGCCATTTTGTTGCACTGCTTTTCATCATTGAAGCAGCTTCATGATTTCATACTCCCAGAACTTTCATCAATGATGAACTGGTTCAAGTGTTTCTTTTTTTTCAAACTTCCAAAGTACTGAAGTTGTTCCTATTAACAGAATTTTGTAGCAATCAAAATAGTAAGTTGTAGGACATTTCATGATTTGGTAGGAATGACTGGATTTAATCAAACAATCGTCCTGCAATACTGTAGCCTTGAAGCTTACATAGAAGACCAGCATGCCAAACTCTGTCAAATGCATATGAGATATCTGGAGCCACAGCTCAAGCTTCACTGTTATTATCAAGAGCTTAATATACAAATTCAGTGATGGCTGAAAGTGCATCAGAAGTAGACCTGGCAAAATGGAAGCCAT
>OZ010579.1:7244582-7427082 GCA_963932145.1 Acanthosepion lycidas
TATCTTATTTTCCTTCTAACTCTGCACTGTTCTCCCTTCATCAGAATATGGATAAGTTTTGTTATGTCTGTATTTTTTTTTTGTAACTAATTCTTGTTAAATGACTTATGTATCAACATTGTTCATCCCTCTTTCCGCTTTTTTATTTTATTTTATTTTTTGCATAACGATCAAAATCGTAAATTTTAATTTTATTTGTTAATCTCACATGTTAATTTTACCAAGTTAATTGACAGATTTTATCAAATTTTCTAGGTTTACTCATTCAACTTGTTTTAAACGACATTTATCTTTATATTTATTTTCGTTTTAATACGCTGATTAAGTCGTAATTTATTATTTTAATCGTAAAAACAATGTAAATTTCTAATTATTTTAAGGTTGCATTTTTTTATTTCTTATTTTCTTATTTTTATTATATCTTTTTATCTTTCATTATTTTTTTTTCTTTACTAACAGTAACTATCATTTAGGGAGATGAAACTTGAAAAAAGTGAAAAAGTAAAAAAAACCCCTAGAAAACACATAATTACCTTCCGAGTATCCGACGAGTATCCACAGAAAAAAAAAAGAAAAAGTAAAAAATCCCCCGTAAACAATTTAAATAGAGCTCCCACCATTGTGATTGGCTGTTGGTCAACTTCCAATCAAATGCGTGACAGAGGGATAGGGTTTGCCTAATATAAGTCAGTGTCCACAGGCTGTTAATTTAGATGGGATGGGGGAAAATCAGAGACTGATCAGCTCTGATGGGGTCGACATGGTGAGGGGAGTATGATGTTTGAAAGACCCGAAACTGCCCAATGACTCAATTCAGAACATCATTGACGACGCCCTCTAGTGCTAAAGAGCGTATATTCAAAGTAATTATTTTTGGGATGAGGTATTGTAATTATTTACATTATTTACATCATTCAGACTGTTGTCCTCATCTTTATTGCCATATTCACAACATTTCAGCTGTTGTACACTTTGGCCTTCATCGGGTGATATATATTGGAATTTTGAACTGAACAGCAGAGAGAACAAAATATTGAAGAGTTGAGTTACAAAAGGAAATTAACTGAAACTGAGATATCCAAAAAAGGCTTGGCATGTGGAATTAGAACAATCTACCCCAATGGACTAAATAAAGGGTTCAGTTTGAAATTCCACCTGAAGAAGGCCAGAGTGTACAGCAGCTGAAATGTTATTAATATGGCAATAAAGATGAAGCCAAAATGATGTAAATAGTGTAAAAAAAGTTTTATGTGGCTTACTAGGCTGAGTTGAAGTTTGTATATAAGAAATTTGTCTTTGATTTTTGCATCATTTTCTTGATTTCCCTCATGTTTTTATTTCTGCACTTTACTGTCTGTGTTTTTTTCTTTTTTCTTTTCATTATCAAATCAATTTTTATAAATAGATTCTTTGCTGCTATCAGTGTGCAGATCATCAGCATTAATATCTTTTCCTTCTTTATTCATCTCTCTCTGCTTCCGTTCCTACCATAATAATTTTATAAAAATCTCATCTATCAAATATCTATCTTGTTATGTGTCTAGGTCTCATTCTTAAAATTTTGATATTTAATATTAAATTATTTATTATTTAAATTATTTACATTCAGACTACTGTCCTTATCTTTGTTGTTGTTATCAAAATATTTTGGCTGTTATGATCTTTAAACATCTTCAATTGTTTGCCGATCTGGTACCCAGGGAATTTCAAATTCAACCCTTTATTTAATTAGTGGTGGTAGATTGTTTTCATTCCATTGACTATGTCTAAGGATCTCTCATTGTCAAAATGTGGGATACTTAAAAAGGAACAGAGATAAAAACAAAAGCATTGGGTAACCAAATAAGATTAGCTGTGACACAATGATCCCTAGAAATTTTAAAAAAATTTGGAAACTTAAAATTTAAAATTTAGCTTTCCTTCATTTTCAGCATTTCAACTCATTGCACAAATATAGCCAACATTTACCTTTGTAATCCCCCTCCACCCCACCTCTACATATATATATATATATATATATATATATATATATATATATATATATATATATAATTTCATCAATTAAAACATTACTTCAGTTTTATGAAATCCTTTTACAGGTCAAAACACATTACATAGAATTCTTTCCACTTTGTTATTCAATTACCTATAATATCTTGTATAAATTTCTGCATATCAGAAAAATGTTGAATAATTGAATGACAAAACAGAAAAAAATTCTATGCAATGTATTTCATCCTCTAAAAGAACTTCATCAGACTAAAATAATAGCCTTATTGATACTGATAGAATTAGATATATGTAGGCTGAAATATAAATGTAAATGTTGGTTATAATCATGGAGAAATGCTGCAGATAAAGGAATGTTTTAAATTTTAAATTTCATTTTCAAATAAGATCAACTAATATTAGAAATTTTAAAATTTTAAATTTTAAAATTTTAAATTTAGTGTCATTACATCTTTAGTCTTTCTCCTTGGTGCATAATTTTAATAAGTGTTTACATTTATTTCTCTCCCTCCCCATTACTTATCTAGGATCACTATCAGCTGCCTTGTCACATTCTTCTTAATCTCGTCCAGTGTTCAATGGCACATTTGGTTTTGAGAAAGCCAAAAGTCATAGTAAACCAAATCTGAACTTTAAGCAGACTGACAAACAGGGGTGATGGATATTTTGCCAAAGACACCCTGTGGCATCTCTGGGTTGAATGATTCACTCAACAAGGAGTTCCTGCTTATGCATATATCAAGTAAACTCACCCCGTTACAGAAATTAGTTTTATCTAAACAAATTATTTATAGTCACGTATAAAAACACTGACCTATTCATTATGTCAGGTTTGTTCACAATAAAATTACCTTATTAAAAATATTGATAACTTGTTTTGAAAGTTTTGGGTTACATTAAATAGACAAAAAGCAACCTAAATTCTTAATTATAAGTCTAAAAGATACATGCCAGATAAACATGTATTTAATTAAAACAAAATCCCATACACTTGTGTAAAATATTATTTCATTATTTAATGTATTAATATGAACTCCTTGACATTCTATAAACATCATCAATCTTCCAACCATTGATTTTTAACTTTCCAACCATTTCAACTTTACATCATTTGTAGCAGATTTTATTGCAGAGATCTTCTTTGCTCAATTATTGTTTTTTTTATTCCCCATTACATATCTTTTTAGGATGAACCCTAATTCTTCTTATTGGATTCAGTTCTGGAGACACTGGGAGTCATTCCATTAATTTTGTACCTTTGTAGCCATTTTTTGTCAAGGGGGACAAGAGTTAGTTGTGAAAAATGTGGTGAAATATTCTTACAACTCTTTTGCTTATAGCTTATTAGTTGTGACCTTTAACACTCAAAAAATGTCTTATCTAAGAACTTAGAAGAATTTATTACCATCAACTTTGATGACAACTATAATTCTGTTGCTTACACCCTTGTGCAAATTAATTGAAATAACCTATTTAGTTTCCTTTCTTTTACCATAAAGTCAGTTTTAGACACATTTCTATTTTTTCCTCAGATTAGGTCACTTGCAATGGTGTGCAGTAATCTATTTTCGGGGTGTATGATGAAATTTGTTTGGCCTTAAAAAATATTGTGTCATTCACGATTGCATCAGATTTTCATCCTGTCCAGACACTATTGTCTCAACTGTCCTTCAGCCATTTTCTACAATCGACATTTACTCAAGGAAGCATACAAAAATTGTAATGATGCATGAACAAAATGGCAAGCCTTACTAGTGAGCAAATCAAAGTACTATTGACTGATTCAGAAACTCTCTTAATTTAAATCCAGTCTAGAATCCGTGGTCAGTCTACAAGGAATGACTTCATGAAATGGACATATGAAATACTAACATGTTTATTGGGTCATGATTTATTGGAAAAATATGAAAAAAAAGTAAATAATAATGGAATTATTCATTTAGTTTCAATTAATTTGCACAAGGGTGTATAATATTAGGCCGAAACATTATCCCACCTCCCTATTTTCTTCTAAATTATGATAATTGGTTGTCTATTTCTTAAACTCTAGTCCAGCCATCAGGTCCAAACAATATAGCTTTAAATTCATCATTAAAAAGTACTTTGCCCAGTTTAAATGTTTTTGCTTACTCAAGAGTGATACTTTGATTGCTTATATATCTTTAGCTAAAATGTTTCTAATATTCTATGCCTTTTCTTTTAGTTTACATTTTAACACCGGCTTTTTCAAATGTTTTCTTGCTAAAATCCTTTAATTTGCTTATTCAAATTTTAACTTTTTATTTCTTTTTGTGAGATTCTAAATCCTAGATTTTTTCCCGCTTCTTATCCTACCAATGTCTTCAATTTCTTGTGATCATTGTTTAATTTTAAAAAATATTTCCAATGTTGTGTTCATGTCATCCATTAACTTTAAAATATTTTTTTTTCTCTTTTGACCTTATATCTTTTTTATGACCTATGGTAATCTTTATATGTCTAAAATTAAAAAATAATTATCAATAACTATTCTAGATATTTATTTGCAATATGATGAAGAAACTTTGAATTGGATGCTGAAAACACACACCAAATAAGTTATTGTAAGTATTTCTAATAAAATTGATAAGTTGAAACTGACAAATATTATCTTCTGAAGATTTTACCAACATTTTTTTTTTAATAATTTGACCACAAACAAAGGGCAACTGAACATGAAAGAATATGAAAAAGAAAGACGTTATTAAAGATTGGTTTGATTTTGTTGGCTTTTTTTTACAGTATATCAAACTCAGTAGGTTATTTAATTTAAAAATTTTTATTGCTGGTAATATTTTTTTTCCAAAAATATATCACCGGTAATATTTTTTTTCTTCAAAAATGTATCACTGATAATATTTCTTTTTTTTAATAAAGTATTGCTGGTAATATTTTTTCTCAAAAAAGTATTGCTGGTAATAACTTTTTACCAAGTATTTCTGGTATTAAAACATTTTTACACTTTCATAGTGTTTTGACCCCAGTTTAGGGGTTAACTATTTCCTAATAGCTGGGACCCTAATAGGTGCTACTACCCTGGTCAGGGTGGACTCAGGAACACCAGCAATTAAGAGGTGGTTCCACGCTCCTCAAAACCTTCTGATCAGATGCCTTGCCGTTGGATGAAGTTTATCGTCTTACCCAGGACACGTTATTAAGGAACAAGAACAATAAAAGAAAAGAAATCAAGAAGACGATAATGATTGACATTGCATTTAAATTCCTGAAGATCAAAGCTGACCACAAAGCAAGAAGCCAGAAGTGAACTCCACAAGCAAGAATTGTGAGAAAAACTGTTAGCACATTTAGAATTCAAGTGTAAAATGATGAAACCTTGCTGCCAATCTATCACTTTGCTTAAATTTATGAAGTCTAGTCACCACAGAAAAAGCAATATTTATTTGCATGATTATACAAAATGTGGCACAAAGCCAAAAGGGGGAATGGGGAAAAGGAATGTTTTCATCTGTCTTAAATGTAGCTAGCCACAAGCACTGACCCAAACATACAAACAATATTCCTAATACCAAAACAACGCATTCTTACTTACCTTTCTTACTACATCCACCATAATACCTTATTGTCTCTATGAAAGTCCTAACTAATCCCCATATGTGCAATTCATTGTCTGTGTGTCTAGGGGAATAAAATAACAATTGAAATATCTAAACCCCAATGAATATTTACAAAAATGAACAAAAAACTATATACAAGAAACTAAACAAAAAGTGTTTGTGATATCCCCCCCTCCCAATCCTTAACTATAGCAGAAACATCAGTTCACTGGATGAAATCAATGCAGGACTTTAATAGTGTAAGACATTCATTCATCTCAAGCAGCACTCACTGAATCCCAAACTCATTCAAACACAACAAATATGGAAATCATGCCTAAAACAAAAGATGTTCCACATCTGCCAGAGAACTGAGCATCACTGGAAACCTAACAAGGGAGGGTATGGGAAATTAAACTGAAGAAAACATGGGACAGAAATAAAAGGGGCCAATGAGCATACATCCCTAGCTAACTAAACTGGAATAGAGGAAAGTTCATCAGAACAATTACCATGAAAATATTTATAGAAGACGCAGAGGGAAGCTATGTTATGGTGGTGGGAAAATGAATGAAGCCAAGATGCCAGGCTCAGGACCAATAACATTCAAAGATTCATTTTTGGATTTTATTAAGAATCTCTAAATATATATCTGGAGCAATATGTAAGATAGATTCTGTCGAGAAAAATTCTCTAGCACAACAAAGTGAACAAACTGTCCTAAGAGTAGAACTAGTCAATGATTCAATATCATCTTTCCACTTTATCTCAGCAGGAAATGTTAATCAAAGAAGGTGTAATGAATTACTCTCCTGGAGATTAGCATCAGCCATGCTAATGAAAGGTAAACAGGGTTCTCTCAAATGATTAAAAGAGAGCAGTTTCATTTAGCTTTGTGAAGCCAAAATCTGAATGCACATTGGATAACAAAAGATGCCTTCCACAAACTAGGCCAAGTATTAAGTAACAAGAAAATTTTGTTAAAAACAATGAAAGTGTGCTATGTAATATAAATCCTCCTATATAGCAGTGAATGCTGGGCAATTTCCTTACAGATAAAGTGAAGACTGGCAGCAAAGGATCTACAGAAAGCTGATGAGAATACTATGAACTGAACCTGAAGAAGTCTTAAAGAAAATATGAGCAAAAAGAACAATAATACTTAGAAACATAAAGAGATAGTTGAAATTTCTGGGACACATAATGAGGCAAGTGGGCTTGAAAAATTTAGCACTTCCATGGCATACTTAGGGCAAAAAGGAACAGGGAGAATCAATGGGCCACCTACCAGATGAGCTTGCGAATGGATAGCAAAATCGTGGGGGGGGGTGATGGTAAAGAGACAAACATTACTAAGAGCTACAAAGCATATGAATGTGTGGAGAGCCATGATTCTAAAAGAATATAGAAAGCATAAAAGGAGAATATATTGTAATCAAATGCCCATACATGGAAATAGCAGTGCCATTTATGGAGCCATAATTGGTTAAATATTTTTGTTAGGTGATTGTTAGTGTAGTGAAATCAGTTTTCATTTTGTTCTCCACTACTTATTCTGGCACAAGGCCAAAGTTGAGCAAATAAATACATAGAAAGAATGCATACATAGACATAAATATAAACTTGTAAAGTGTGTATTGCTCCTTAGATCATGCCAGAGTAGCCTTGTCCTCATTGTTATACCAGACCATCAAGAGAGCTAGGTGTAGGGTTGTTCTTAGGGGACCACCCAGCTGCCAAATACAGATTCATGTAACCAGGCCAACTGCATGACAGAGATAAAGATACACACCAGCATTAAGAAGGGCAGTCTCCCAGATATTACAGATGAAAATGTAAGGACCACATTTTGGATGAGAGGCCTGTGATCGCTCTCACTCACTGGCTGACAGAAATTGACAAAGTACTGAAGGCAAATATTTTTAATGTTATTTTAGTGGAGACACATGTTTGAGCAGACTCCTTGTTTTTTTAATTTGTGTGGATTATGTAATGATTGCTAAAAATGACTGGAATATTCATCACCTGTCTTGGAGATTTGGTAGTAACATGGTAGCACTAGTAATAGTTAAAATTATGGAAACGATTTTTGTTGTAACCTAGGTAAGGTTACTGAATAGAATAATCACACGAAGGTTGGTAATGAACGATAATACTTAGAACAAGAACAACACATATAAAATTCGTCAGCCAAGAAGTAGTCAACTGCTAGATGTGAGTCAAGTGAATTCAACAATGAATCTCCAACTGCAGGATATCTACCAACCGCCCCATGCAGTCACATGGGACACTAGCCGAATTTAATGTGGAGAATCCGAGCCCGTAGGCTTGGCCAAAAAGTCCCTGTAGACCCTGTATAAAACGGGATCGGGTTGCTGTTTCCCAAGACGAGACTCTGCCCTTCGACATATCCTCGTTTGGAGATCCTCTCTGCCCGGAAGCAGATAGTTTGACCAGCACAGCTGGAAACGAATCTTCAACTGCAGACCAGCATACAGTATTTACTACTGTATTTATGTGAATGGGGACATACCCATTATCGTCCGTAGGTATTCTACAACAATTTTAATATTCTGTAAAAATATAAAAATAGACATTTATCATATTTCTTTCTTTTTATGTGCCACACCTCCTTCTCCCATCCCTTTGCAGATCTCAATAAGTTTCTTCCCTCTGCTTCATCTCCCAGACCATGTTCTGTCATTCACTTGCTGAAGTTTTTTTAGATACCCTTTAATTCATGTGACAATACAAGGTAAATTTCTGCTTTGTATGAACTGAAATTCTCCTCAACGACACCATGTGCCTCATTATAAGATTTTGAGTTTATTCGAAATTGTTGTTTCTGTTTGAAAAGAGTTTTCCTTGTTTTATGTATTTTTTAAAAGATGAAAGTGAGCATGACCCCTACTTTTATGAGTCAATGGGAAAGACATGGAGAGCAGTTATGAAACCGAATGCTGAGAAAATGTCCCTATCATGAAACTGGAAAAATGTAAGTTCATTAGGATGCTATACATGGCCACCGGAATAAAGCTAAACCCAGAAAAAGTGGAATCACCAAAAACTAAAAAGTTTGCGTAGTTTTCTTGTCATGATCGAGTACATATGCTCATTCATTTCAAAGATGTCAAACAGTACAGCAGGTCTTAGAGGAATGGTGAAGGAAGATATGGAATTCCATTGAATGACAGCCCATCAAGAACACTTCAATGAAGTAAAGGAAATATTATGCAGAGAAATAGAGTTCTGCTACTACGACAGAAAAAAAGCCAATAGCGCTACAGTTAGACGCATCTACCATAGATCTAGGGTCAGCATTGGTATGGGAAGGAAAACTAATAACATTTTCATGAAAAGTACTAATGCCAACTGAAACAGGACAGAGAGAGAGAGAGAAAGACAGAGAGAGCAAGAGAGAGAGAGATGTTTGCTGTAGTATACAGATGTGAAAAGTTTCCAAAATATCTATATAGCAGAACATTTGCAGTGAAAAGTTGACCATGTACCATTAAAAAAAATCAATGAAATGAATTTACACAGAGCATCGGCCACAGTACAATGTTTATTCTTCTGGTGACAAGGGCATGACTTCATTCTGACAAACAAACCAGGAAAATATTATGGTGTTAGCCGATGCCTTGTCACGCCTGTCTGCAAATGACAAATTTAAGATGAAAGACATAGGTATCAAACTACACCACCTCGTTATGGTGACTAGCAACAAACTAGAACAGGTCAGAGAATAACTACAAATTCTTTCGCAACACGTGTTACAAAGATGGCCAGAAAAAAAAATTGATACAACCTACAATATGGCCGTACTGGTCTATCAGAAATGAAATTTCACTAAAGAATAGTGTTTTGTTGGCAGGATCATGCCTGATAAAACTGATGACACTACAACCAGAAATCCTTTTAGAAAATCCACCAAGGTTACATGCGAACAGAAAAAAAGTAAACTGAAGGTAAAATTTGTGATGTACTGGACAGATACCGAGAAAGACATTAAGAAGATGGTTTAAGAATGCCACATATACCAAACATTCAGTACCAAAAGAAGCCATGATACTCCCTTCAACATCAAACAGGCCATTTTTGAGAAACCAAGAATGTTACCTAATTATGGTCTGTTAATATCTCGAATTCCTGTAAGTTAGGAAATTGAGAAAATTGAGAGTAATTTAAGCAATATTTTCAGAACAGGGAATACACGAGAGAAAATTCATATCACACGAATTTAGTAAATTAAACTAAAACCTATGGTTTCACAGACATGATATCATCCCCACGTTACCTGAAATGGTATTGACTCATTGAGAGATATGAAAGACATGTACAAATAATAAATGAATCTCTCATCAAATGCTGAGAAACAAGGGAGGATCGATATTTCATATTTCTCTTATAAAGAAAAACACCAATCAAAAGAAGAAGGAATCATAAAACAACCTTGCCAAGCAAAATCAATTTTCTACCTGATCAGGAGAAAACCAGAAAAAAAACTAGCTGATGACCAGAGAGAAGTGAAACAATATTACACCAAAGACGCACTTGTCCTTTGGGCACTTCCACGTGATGCAATGGTTAGCAAGCTTGTCTCGCTAGAACCATTACAACTGAGTAGTGAGTTCAATCCTCACTGGGTGCCTCTTTCTTTAGGCCTTGTGCCAGTCTAAGCTGTGCTTAGAAAATCATTTGCCACAATTCTGTATGTTACAGAATAAATCAAAAGACACACCCATCCTAGCAGAACTATTCCGAGGGCAGCATTTATACATCCAAGACCCAGAAATGAAAAACTGGGAGTCCAATAAAAATAACCAGCAAAGATTCTACTTCATCATGAGAGAATCTGGCAAATAACTGAAACAAAACAGAATTCACATTCATCTAACTCTAGAACAGACAGGACAAAGAACCATGGCCACATTGGCACACACACATCTGTGGACGATCCAATGTCAACAAAGAAAGCAGTTATGACCAAAAAGACCACAAGATCCGGTCAGCGACTGACAAACGATAGTCAACATCAGTCACATCATCATCATCATTGCAACAAACATTATCATCATTAGTTGCATCTTCAGAAACAACTTCAGTGAGATCTACAAGATGAAAGAATCACATTTTACCAACTGTGTTGATTCTGAAAAGGAAATAAAACAAATAAAAACAAATAAATGATAAATAAATGTCATTCCTCTTTCAAAGAAAGACGCATGTTAAATAAATACCCATACAAAGTACAAGAACGATATGTCAGTCCCTACTAGCTGAACAGGAGCATGAATGGAGTCGGTGTGCCAACAACACACAATAAATAGTGATGCAGTTTCTAAATAACACATGTAAAATAAAGTTACAAGTGAAGATATAATTAAATTAAGCTATTATAAACAAGCAAGATGGATCTGTGGCGTCAAAAGTGATGGCAATTGTTAGAAAGTTTTAATAGTGTGAGCAATGAAACAAAAGTCTTGAAACAATTTATTATAGGTCAATAAAGAGGAAATAAATTCATAACTAAAATGGAGGCCAATGAACCATTTCATTAATCCGTTCCTTTTATATTTTTTAGATATTTAATGGTATCTAGGATTCGTTGATTATTCCTGCTATTATACACTGCGTGCCAAATTATTATCGAGATAATTTTTTTCTAATATTTCAAAAACCCTCCAATCAATTCACACAATGTTGGCAATACTGACCTGCACAATCACTGGAATTTTCGTACTGATCTGCGCAATGTAAACAAACTGGCGCCGTATTTGTTATCAGCACGGTGATTTGAGTGCCAAATTATTAGAAAAGTGTAAGAATTTAGTGAAAAGATGGGTTGTAAAAGAAGTTTAAGTGATGCTGAAAAGAAAACTATCACCTCAGAACTCTCAAAAGGTAAATCTGCCCTAGAAATTTCTAAAATGATAGGGAGGTGTCATAACAAAAAAAGTTTACCGCCGACCCTACACAAGTACGCAAAAGGGTAGATAAAGGCAAGCCGAAGGTTATTTAAGTCGCATTGGGGATCCTACTGTGTCTAAAAGTACTCGGTGTCGGTATTTGAGGGAAATAGCAACAACAGTCAAAGCTGTATCGAAGCCTCCGTTGACGAGAAATCACATACAAAATCGACTGAAATGGGCCGAGGACAATATGAAGATTGACTTCTCTAAAGTTTTATTCACAGACGAAACTCGAGCAACACTTGATGGGCCAGATAGATGGTGCAAAGGCTGGGTAATGAACGGACAGAATCGCCATCAGCGTTTGAGACGCCAACAAGGCGGTGGGGGCATAATGATCTGGGGTGGTATTATTGTAAAAACATTAGTGGACCCATGGAGAGTACCAGATGGCGTCAAAATGACTGCTGATGCATACATAGCGTTTATGAAGGAGCATCTTGAACCGTGGATGAAAAGGCAAAGACTTGCTTTCAGAAGGGCAATTGTTTTTATGCAAGATAATGATCCCTCACATACTGCTCACAAGACTACTGAATATTTGAAACAGTTAGGCTTCGATGGACCTCGAAAAATGAAGTGGCCAGCAAATTCTTCGGATTTGAACCCAATCGAAAACCTTTGGAGCATCATGAAGCGAAGACTGTACGCCAACGGACGACAATTCAGTTGTGGGAAGCAATTCTCGACATATCTCGCGGCATTACAGCAGATGACATCCTACAATTAACAAATTCTATGGATCGTAGACTTCTTCAAGTAATTTCAAAACTGGGAAAGGACATTCCCTATTAATTTGTTTATAACTGTGCTTTTGTTTGTATCTGTTATTATTTGTTTGATTATCTTATTTATTACGTTCTTTTGATCATAAACATTCACGTGTAACATTAATAAACGTTTTGTTTGCTCAATTCTGGGAATTTTACTAAACCTTTCTAATATTTTGGCACTCTCAAATCACCGTGCTGATAACAAATATGGCGCCAGTTTCTTTAAATTGCGCAGATCAGTACGAAAAATTCAGTGATTGCGCAGGTCAGTATTGCCAACGTTGTGTGAAAATTTTGTGTGAATTGATTGGACGGTTTTTGAAATATTAGAAAAAAGTTATCTCGATAATAATTTGGCACGTAGTGTAGAAATCACTTAATTTATGTGTTTAATATAACAGTGAAATGGAAATATCTCTCAGAAGAAAAAGATTAAAACAGATGATGACAACGATAAAGTGTGTTTGAAGAAAGATGATCACATAGTAAGACAAAAGTATCTAAGTGCCTCACATGAAAGGCTTGAACAAATTAGACTGCAAGCTGAGAAAGGTAGGAGTAAAGGAACTGATTAATGAAATGATTCATTTTGCTTGGGAATTGATTTTATCTAAATGCAGATACATATTTTATTTGTATATATTATTAAAATAACTAAGCGAAGTAATCATTCATAAATTTACTAATTTAAGATGATTTACCGCCTTTCCCACTATAGTTTTTATATCTATGTCGAATCCGTTGGTTTTGAAAATTGCTTTACTACACAAAACTAGAAAAGCAACAATAAAGATTTTCAAAAACAAAGGATTCGACATAGATATGAAAACTAACCTAAAAGAATTAGATTTTCTAGATGTCACCTTCAATCTAAGAAAAGGCACATATAAACCGTACAGAAAACCCAATGATAAACCATTTTATATACACACATCTTCCAACCACCCGCCTTCTATAATCAAACAGATATCAAAATCGATTAACCGCAAGCTTTCCGACAATTCCTCCAATGAATCCATATTTAACAAAGTTAAGACTGACTACGTAACAGCCGTAAAAGATAACGGATTCCCAGTAACACTCAATACTCACCAAAGAACGCAAAAAAAAGGCCAACGGGAGAAGAAATATCATATGGTTCAACCCACCGTACAGCAAAAACGTAAAAACAAACGTAGGAAAAATATTCTTCAAACTCTTACGAAAACACTTCCCGGGATCAAACACCCTACACAAAATATTCAACAAAAACACAGTAAAAATCAGCTACAGTTGCACCGAAAACATGGCACAAATAATAAAAAAGCACAACAGAAAAACTATCAACAAAGCATACGAACAAATTAAACCCACGTGCGACTGCAGAATAAAGAACGAATGTCCCTTAAACGGTAATTGTTTACAAAACAACGTAATATACCAAGCAACGATAAAATCACCAGATAATAAAGAAAAAGTATACATAGGAGTAACTGAAGGACGATGAAAACAAAGAAATTATGCACACAAAACATCTTTCACAAATAGTAAATATGCGAACAGCACAATGCTTTCTAATATATCTGGAAAATTAAAAACAAAACGCACATCACACCAAAAATATCTTGGAAAATAAGGAAAAGACCATCAGCCTACAACAACCAATCAAAAACTTGCAAACTTTGCTTGGAGGAAAAATAGCTATCATTACCTTCCCAGACCAAAATAAATTATTAAATAAAAGATCCAAGCTCATCTCAAAATGCAGACATGAAAACAAATTTTAACTACGTTACTTAAAATCCAAAAGTGAAAAAATAAAATAAAATAAATAAATAAAATAAAATAAAAAGAAAACATAAATAAATAAAATAAGCAAAATTAATTAACCCAATCAAATTACCAAATCACACCCGTTAGAATAGACGAAATAGAATAAATAAATAAAAAATAAAAACAAAATTAATGAACCCAAATAAATGAAATAAATAATAAAAATCAAGTAAAATAAATTACTCTAAATTCATTCAAATAAATAAAAAATTAACAAACCTAACCCAATAAAGTAACAAATAAAGATAATCAATCCATATAAATACATGAATAATAAACAATTTAAAAACTGCTCCCGCCAAAATTACAATTTTGGAGTTTAAAGTACAACATTCAACTCCAAAATTGAATAGTTTTAATTATCTTTCCAAACCAAAACAAAACTATTAAATAAGCGATATAAACAAATTTTTACTACGTTAATAAAAACACTGACTAATAAAAATAAAAAAATGAATATATAAGATATGAAATAAAAATAAAAAATAAAAATAAATAAAAACAAGCAAAATAATTTAACCCAAATAAATAAATAAACAAATAAACGACTTCCGATAAAATAACCGCCAAAATAGACTACCTACAATGCACCACTGATCAGTATATATAAATAACCGAGAAAAATAACAGCAGTCGTGACCTGACGATTGAATCTAGCATGAAACAGACTGTCGCCTCTAAGTGTTGACTTCTATGTTCACTTTTATATTTACACACGCTCTATCTCTGATATTGAGCACTTTATCACATAAATATAGCACATCTTAAGTCTATATTTCTTTATATATATATATATATATATATATATATATATATATATATATATATCCGTATACAGATATATCATCATCATCATCATCATCATCCCCTTAACTTTTGTAATCTCCACCTACGATTACAAAAGTCAATGCAGAAGCCATACTAAATCTCCTCCACAAAGGTCTATCAACGGCTGCCATCAGCAATTTTGGTATAGACATACTTGTCTATTGTTTGATATTGTCCAACCAGTTTTTGCGTTGGCGTTCTCTCCTACGTCCACCTTCAACCGTGGTTTACATGATCGTCTTGTACAGGCTGTCGTGCCTTGTAAATCACGCCATTTTTCTCTGTTTGACAGTGGCGAGAAGAGGTATAAGAGAACAGGCATACACACACATACATACATACATACATACATACACACACACACACACATGCATACATACATACATACACACACACACACGTGTGTGTGTTTGTGTGTGTGTGTGTGTGTGTGTGTGTGTGTGTGTGTGTGTGTGTGTGTGTGTGTGTGTGCGGCCTAATGGAAAGCGACTCGAAATGTGAAATCGGAGATCCGAGTTCGAATTCCAGCCGAGTTCGTTATATTCACTTATGCGCAGGTAACTTTATGATAGGTATGAATTTATCTCTTCTACCCCACCTATGGGAAAAAAGTAGGACAGACTGCTCTGTATAGCCTTGGCTGGCAACCAATCTTGGAGAATTCAAACCAACCTGGAGAGGTTTGGAATTCTTCAGGCTATCTTGTCCATGAGACACCACTGCTACTATGGCTGGTGCCCTTCAGTGGTTACGGAACATGTGATCGTCACATATATATATGTTTGTGGTCGTGTGTGCACAAATTCTGATATACACCGATCTCCTCAACAAAGCAAGATGGAACTTTCACCGATGTAGAAACTTGGAGCATCATTCTAAATAACTTCGATTCCCGATTTCAATGAAAATAATTCCCCAGATTCAATCAACAAAAGCCATTCTATATTTTAAAAATATAGGAGATAATGCATAATGTAATGTAAACTTTATAAGGCACGTGCTGTAGAAACGTATGAATTAACGCGAAGAAATATTCTAACTAAATATAATAGGTCTACGTTGTTATACAACTTTTTACGTGTAGCATTTGATATTCTCCGCTTACTGGGAGTTTCCTTCAAGAGAAGTAATCTAGTAACTCGGTTAGTACTATAAGGATATAGAAGGCGATTATCTCTCTTTGGTGGAGATAATTCACACGGGTTACGTGACAGCCGCTTAGTGACGTCACTTCATAGAGTGATGGGAGTGACCAGTCATTCAGACACTAAGCTTATTAATGTCAAGACACACGTGTTTGTTCGTCTTACCAGGGATTCCGCCCGGGGGCAGCCAGCTGCCAAAATGCTACAGCTTACAAATCTATGGTGCCGTTTCCTTTTGGGAATATATCTTTCCAAGATATAGAAAGAAACTCCGGCTCGCAGGCCTCAATTTGAGAAAACCCAAAAATCCTTGCCTGGATCTGGAGTCCCAAAAAACATGGCTTCTCCAGAAACAGAAGCATCTCCATATTATATTTAAGACCTTTCTTCTGACACTCTGCTCGCTGAGTAGATATATGTGATATATTATTCTCCACGTGGGACACGTGTAATATGTATATATAGTTTTGTGTATGTCTTAGTATGAAAGTCTCTCTCAGAGCAACGCATGCTTGTCATTCCTTTTGCTTTCAGTCATTCCGTTCCGTCTGTGAATTACGGTGTTATTACGTCATGGATATAATAATGGGAAATACAAATGGAAGACTAAACCTTTCTTACATGGTTCCTTCCTGTTACAGTATTATATTGTATAGCAATTACTACTACAAATATTTTTTTTTGGGTGGGTAAAGATGGTTAAATGTTTTACGAGGATTAATGCAGTGGTCGAAACGCAGTTAATCACGAAATTGCATACAGAACAAAGTTATCTTTCGTTTAAAGTATTCGAGTTTATCGATTTCTCTCTTTTTTAATTTTCGTTTTTCATAAAATCAAACGCGTCTCCTCTCCTTTTAAACATACCGTAATTCCCCATGTATAATACGCATGTTTTCTAAAAAATAATAAGCAAAATCAGCTTAAAAAAATTTTAAAAAATGCCGTTTCATAGGTCGATTTCAGTTGCGAAATGACTACTCCCAACAAACATACGACAATTTGACACTAACATTCGGCGATTGCGACCCCATAAGGATGTCAAATACAATCATATGTACCTAACAATACTTACAAATGTAAAATAAAAAAGAATTATCATAAAACTAAATTAAAATAATATTATTCTATGTATAATACTATTTTTTTAAATAAGAGTAGCAAATGCTAACAGTAATGGAATTGGAGAATTACAATTTATAGTGTTTAAATACCAAATAAGGGTTGCGTTTTATGAGTAGGAACATTTTCTCACACTTTCAGCACAATTTTAGGGTTACGTATTATGGATGAAAGCGTATTATATATGAGGAATTACGGTAATTGCTCAAGTATTAAAAAAGTTATTTTATTTTGTAGATTTAACACAAGTTTTCTTGTTTTTTTTCGATTGTTTTTTGAAAGTCACGTCATTGGAGGATTTCCATTCTTGGTTGGTTGGTTGATTTTGTTTAGCGGCATATCAACACCTCTATGGGTTATCTGATGCTGAGATCTAAATATTTTGAACACAATTTTATGGCTTCAGCTAAATATTGGTATTCGTTGGTAATTCTACTATAAATAGGAATTGTTAATTTTTTTTAATATAAAAATGTATTTTTATACTTTTAAAGTGTTTTGATTTTGCTTGGTGGTTTACTATTTATCCATTGCTTGGACCCTAAATGATGCTACTACCCTGGGTCAGAGTAGACCTGGGAATAACAGCGATTAAAAGATGGTTGCATGCTCTTGAAAACCTCCCGATCTGCCGAATGTAGTTTATCGTAATGCCCTGGACGTCCATTCTTGGAGGATTGTTTTCTTTGCAAAGGAAATATTCTTTTTGTAACTAGTAAAACAATTTTTATTTTTTAAGTAACCATCTGCTGTCAGCCCTCAAAGTAATGTATGTAATTTCAAGTTGAAAGGTGATATTAATCCTCGTTCATTTACATCCCAAGAGATTGAAAGAAGAATGAAACCAAAAACTTAAAAATAATGGGGAAAGTGAAGGTATGCACACAAAGAAACAAAGACATTGGCAGATCATGTAGGGAAAGGAAAAAGACCACGATAAATGGAAGGCAAAACAATTGCCAAAGAACTATACAATAAAGAAAAGGTGTAAAGTGAAGACAGTGCTATATATGGCGTTGTCAAAAACAAATTGAATAAATGTAAATATGAAAATGAACTATGCGTATATGTTAGCTAGAAATAGATTTCAACAAGACTTGAATTAAAACACTATTTCAAGTTAACACTTGATCATCTTTTCACACGGCTGTCGCTGATAAGTCCGGACGTAGAAAACAAGTCACGTGTCATATCATCTAATTTATTGACCAATGAAAATACACAACACCTAGAGTGCCTTTCAAGACACCCCAAACTAAATATAAGCAGAGAATGGGCAAATAATCCTTTCTCTCTTGAAGGAAGCCAAGACCCGGCTACAGCATAGGTGTCGAAACGTTCAAGCCAGACCAAAATCAGCAATTACTAAATTATTCTAACTACCATTCCATATATATATATATATATATATATATATATATATATATATATATATATATATATATATATATATATATATTAGGTTGGTGCAAAAATAATGTCGTTTTCTAACATATGTTACTATGTGAGAAAACGACATTATTTTTGCACCAACCTAATATATATATATATATATATATATATATATATATATATATATATAGACAATGCTTTTCTTACTCAAAACAAAATAAACTTCCCAAAGAGATAACACTTTTTATATGAGAAAGAAAAATTCTGCCTTAACTTTGTGTTTATAAGCACTTACTTTGAATATAGGGTCTTCCAGCAACCACCCTCTTGACTCCGGGGCAGCATTAACTCCTCAAAGTACTTGATGTAAGCCTTCGTGATAAATCTGAGGTTCTGTGGGAAAATGGATAAAGGCATAACGTCGCCATCACTAGTGATCACGATAAACAACATCTTAATCACCATTAGATTCATCGAACACTTTCCGAATCCTCTGTACTGTCCACAGATTGACACGTAATCACTCTGAAATGTTCATATTGGAGCTTCCGACGCGAATGCCAAGCAGTGCAGCATAAACTGTTTCCAAATTTAGGGTGGGAGTGAATTGCGTCATGGTGCTCATTTTTTCTCACAAACGCTGCTCAGTTGACACCTACTACTACTACTACTGTTGCACATACATATATACATATACCTGCTCTGCTGATGGCGAGAGAAAGAGAGAGAGGGTGGGGGAGGGAGAGGGTTAGGGTTAGGGTTAGGGTTAGGTTAGGTTAGGTCATGCGCGAAATGAGAATTATAAAATGACGATAACTTACTCACCGCGCATATATATATATATATATATATATATATATATATATATATATATATATAAGTCATAAAATTTTACAATAAAAACTAATCTTTTTGCAATCGCCATTTCACCACCTTCGGTTTCTTCAGGCAGTAAGCTAGACTCGCCGCTATTCTACAAAACTCTCATATACATACACATGCTCTACACATATAGATATACATACATATATATATACACATATATATATATAAACATATATACATACACATATATATACATGTATATATATATACATACACACACACACACACATATATATATATATATATATATATATATATATATATACACACACACACACACATACATATACATATACCTGCTCTGCTGATAGAGAGAGAAAGAGAGAGAGAGGGGGAGGGAGGGAGGGAGGGAGAGAGATTTGGAGGGAGAGGGAGAATAGGAATATATGTCTGTGTGTGTGTCTGTGCGCCTGTCTGTCTGTGTGCACGTGTATCTAGCATGGCTTTTTCTTTCATTCAAATTATATTGTTTGTTAAGTGTGCTAATTCCTTCGTCGAAAAATAAACTCGCATCCTATATTCTAAAAGTTAGTATTTCATGGACGGCGCCTTAATCAATTTGGTTCTAGAAACCTACAGCTAGATAGGCACAATATATATTACTTCTACTGTCAATTTTTATTCCAATTTCACTACAATGACTTTAGTGACTGGAGGATATGTCGGACTAGACGAATGGGTGTGATATAAAATAACAATGAGACGAAGAGAACGAGTCAATTAATAATGAAAGTACGACGCCATCTCGAAAATTCATTTAGCTTTTGATTCACTGTTAATGAGTTTGATCTCCTTTCAATGGAAATGATCCAGATGGGTAGTGTATTTCTCGGCAATCAGTCATGCCTCCTTGAACAGCCTAGCTCGTTCTATTCCTGCTCAGTTGAAAGCGTTTTGCGAAGAAGCAATGAACGGTGTCAAATCGATGACGAACGAAGGCAGCTAGAGAAAAGAAAAAATGAAAATAATCAATTAATGAGGTTTAAAAATAAAGAGGAAAAAATCCCATTTTAAGAAAAATAAGATGCGCTTGATTAGAAACGTTTCATCCAATTCATTACTATTTTAAAATCTTATATATAAAGTACAGTATATGTGTTTGTGCGTGTGTGTGTGTGTGTGTGTGTCCAAACAACTCCTCCGCTCCCACTGGTCCGATTTCAATGATTCATAGCTCATTCAAAAGTCCTAGAAAAGTTAGACACAGGGAACGATTTTCGTTGAGCTCAGATTCAGGATTGCCAGATTATGTGAGGTTAAAAATATTTATTAATATATATATTAGCAATTATCGTTGCTTTCATTGTTCCAAGGGAGTAACTCTTATTTTTCTTTTGTATAGAAAATTGCAGCTAGCTTAAAATTTTAATCTAGCTTAAAAGCCACCCCAACGAGCACCATTTAAGCTAGCTTCTGTAGAGGACTCTTGGTTTGGCCATCATCACAATAGCAATAGTCATCAATAAAAGAACTCAAAATTGATTGCTGCATTTAATATTGAATTAATGTTTAAGCTTACCTTTTAAAAGTTCAACGATAATTCTTCTGCTGCCACTTAATTTAAAGACGATTTGATATACATAGATCCTTATTTTTCGTACAAACAATTATTTTTATTTCATGGGTAACAGAACAGGGAGACAATTTTTAAGATAAATTTAATATATTGTAAAGATAGGAAAATAGAAATTAGAATTAGTCATACATCTGGGCATCTGTCAGTATAATTTTCCTCAGTTGCGACTCTGTCCTTGGACGGAGTCGCCCCTGAGTGCACTCTGCTCAAAGACAGAGATGCAACTGAGAGATGATAAATGTGTTACAAACTACTCAAGAGAACGGAGATTTACTTGATCTAAGTCTAGGTAATTTTTTTACGTGGAGACCCAAGTGTTTTCACAGAGGCCGCTGATCTTACCGGGTCATAGCTTGTCCAGGCTGGTCAGAGCTGCTCTAAGCTAGTCATAGCTGTGATGCTACCAGCGCAAGGACGGATCCCTGTGACCGGTAAGTATCAGAATGTGTATACCACTCGAGAGAACTGTTTACACACTGTATTTACTTGACCCCCCACTTTGTCAGATTGTGACACAAGGTCGTTTTGTTATAACGTGGGGACCCGAGTGTCTTCACTCGGGTCGCTGGTCTTAGCTGTTCATAGCTTGTCCAAGCTGGTCTAAGCTCGTCATAGCCGGTCTAAGCTAGTCATAGCTGTGATACTACCAGCGCAAGGACGAATCTCAGCGCAGGGACAAGTATCAGAATGTGTATAGCACTCATGAGTAGTTTACACACAGTATTTACTTTGTCTCCCCATTGAGAGGAGATGTGACGCAAGGTCTTTTTTTTAAGGTGGGTTCCCGAGCACGTATACTCGGGCAAGGAACAAATATTGCCCACAGCCCCCGCAACCGTCGGTTCCGCAAGTCTCGGTGCGAGCATCGATCCCTCTCTCTCTGGTGTCATGAGAGGGCGCGGCCTCGGGCAGCTGTTCCCCAGGGCTGAGCACCTATCAGTATAATTTTCCTCAGTTGCAACTCTGTCCAAAGACAGAGATACAACTGAGAGATGATAAGTAATGTGTTACAAACCCCCCAAGAGACGGGTTTGTATTTACTTGACTCCCCACTAAGTCAAGTTGTGACACAAGGTCGGTTTTTAAAGTGGGAACCCGAGTATTTTCACTCCGGCCGCTGGTCTAAGCCGGTCATAGCTTGTCCAAGCTGGTCTTGGCTTGTCAGAGCCGGTCCAAGCTAGTTGTAGCCGTGATACCATCAGCACAGGGATGGAGCCCTGGGATAGGGAAGTATCCGAATGTGTATTCGCCTCGAGGGAGGGATTTACGCACTAAGAGCTCACTATTTGTATTATATATTATCTACTTCTAGGCAATATTACTTTCCCGGCTTAATTAATTTGCATATTGATTTTAAAAAGTATATTTCATCAATTAACTATCCTTTATTATTGTTCTTTTATTTGAGGATTGTTTTAATTTTCACATCAAAAATATTTGTTTCCAAATATCGCCTGAAAAGTGTTTGAAATTTGCATTTTACTTGGCCTTCCACAAGTTGGCATCTATTTGCAAAACTTTCCTTCACTATAACAAACCAATTTATGAATGAAATATTCATTTAAATTTTTTCTTTCATAGATTTCAAGTAGTAAATAAATCTTACTTTGCGAAACGATAGCGAGCAAGCGAAGCCTGCTAGTAGAATATAAAATCTTTGCAAGAATTGAAATCTGCACTTTAGTGTCAGCAATGGTAACAAGTTGATTTTTTTGTTCTTAGTCAATAGAGAGAGAAAATTGATATAAATAAGGTTTGGATACGATGTCTGAGAGAGAGTGAGAAAGAAAGAGAGAGAGAGTCCTCTTACCGGTGAGGTGGGTTTTTACATATCTTTCTCTGTCATGTGAATCATTCATATGCTTGCAACCAAGATGCAGCTGGGCCGATCACTTGAGTCTTCACTTCCAGCTTAACCTTGCAAATTGCTACTCTGAAGAACACTCAGTGAAAAATTTATTCTGACATGATCTGAGAGTGTTGTTGTTTGAGGCACACACTAGTTTGAATAAATTATCAAGGCATTCTCTTTTGGAGAGAGCAGACCAGAAAGCTATGCATTGTCTTAGAGGAGGGCCATGATATCAAATGTGTTATAACAACTTGTCTCAATCTCGGACTGCTTTGTCCAGAAGGCTGCTTTGGTCTGAAAGTTTAAAGAAAAACAAAAAACAGAGTTAATGCTATATTATTTAAACAAGGTTCCTTATTTTACAACAGGATAACAATTAACACAATCAACAGAAAATGCGAATTCCTTATGACAAACGAAATACAGTTAGAAATGGCAAATTATTTAATAAGACATTTGTTTCTGCTTATTGTTTGATAACTTTTTCACATCAGGTGAAATATTTGTCAATGAGAGGAGCAAAACATCATCCAGGTGGTCATCACCTAATCTTGTTCTTAAATGATTTTTATTTCATTTTCGAAAAAAAGTTGTTCATAAGTATACGTACTTCCAAATAATGATGCCATCATTTTTACATTATTTAATAGGTTTTTCTATTTCCTGTTTGTCAAAAAATATTTCTTGTTGAAGTTGTGCCGAGTTCTATCGCACACACATAAGTACATACACAAATACAAATCACATACAACGACAAGCATTCATTGGTTAATAAATCACCACCACGTTATTATAGACAATTTACAAATCGCAGCAATGCGACAATTTTGTAATCGCTCTATTTTCATGTAGTCAATTTTGTGCGCTTTTGGGAGAAACGGATCCCAGAAGCTTTCTTAAGTCTCCCCAAAACTCGCTCGCTTATTGGTGAATTCCAACCAATCAGATCGTCTGCACGTGAAGAATAATTCTTCCCGCGCAGCGACTTGGAGCCTATGGTCACCTATATAAGCAAGAAATATCCTTAGCTAATTCGTGAGAATTCAGCTGCCAAACGAATCCGCGACAGTTGAAACCATGCGCCAACCTTCTCACTCACACCACCATTCACATGCTGAACATTCCTTATACACCCACATAATCTTTTCTTACACAGCAAATCTGCCGAGAACAAATATTACAAGAAACTCTCATAAACTTTCTTTCAGTGAACTTTGAAATACAAAATAATAGTTAAAGAGAGACAACTCCTTTTTGAGTCAACTTTTTCTTACTTAAATGCATGCTTTCTTTCACATTGTTGTACATCTTGTTAAATACATATTTCATGTGTAATGATGTCTTTTGCTTATCCTTTTTCACGTCAGTTTTGTTTCCTAATTTAAAGTTAAATTAATGTGAAGTCCGCCACAAACTTAGCAGTGGATTTGGAATTAAATTTTGATTTAAAAATTCGTCGCATTGTAAGTCAATTAACCCCAAATGATATTTTTTCTGTAACTTGCTCCACAAATTAATTACGTAATTAGTATCTAGTTATTAAGCTGACGGGTTCGACAAAAATCCTTCACGTGCCGGATGAGGCCCAGGAGCTGAGGGTTACCGACCCCCTGTCATATATCATCAAACATTCGACTCACAAAATTTGATGACCGGCGAACGAGCATTAAAATAAAATTAATTCCATATTTTCTTTGTCAATCAATTATTGTACTTTAAGAATATTTACATTCTAATATTTCAGCTTCCTGTATGCTACTAGATGGCATTAACAGTAACAAACGATATCCAAAATTATTGCTTTTTATTGGATTGAGACAGTTCTCATATCAGCGTGCAATTTTTATTGACAAAATTGATGCAGTTTTCTTTACTGAATTCTAATACTGAAGAAAATAGACAAATTTTTTGGCATATTATGCTTTTTCGTCACATCATAAAGTATCGAGTGACATGGTTGGCGACTATCTTCTCATTATGGCTTCTACCTAATGGAAGACAAAATTAAGACTGGCAATTGAAAGATAACGAGATACTATTTATTTGGACAGCGCTGCCTTGAGAGTGAAACGAGATATGGCGAGAGACAGAGCCATATCCAGATGGGACTAAGCTTGTAATCTCCATATTTTCGTATTTTTCCTCACAGTATCATTTCGTGTTTTAATAATAACGGTTTTTCTCTTAAGCAACATAAAGAATAAACTAACATCTTTTTTGAATACATCATTTTTGCCATGTACTTTCAGGATCAGGAGGAGTATAAGGTTAAATTCGTGATTTCCCAAAATCTATTTTCATCAACACTCAACAGACTTATGTTTTTGGCTTCACGCACAAGAAGTTGTCTTCGGAAAACTCAGCGCTGATATACAGTATACACTACTACAAACTGATACCAGAAATAGTTTGAAAAATTCTCGTAGGTGAAATTGGTCATTTACTAACGGTATCTTAATTCCAATTGTAAAGATTTGTATTTGCTCTGTTTATTGAAAATAAACATGGAGCGCTCTTTTGTGAGTCAGTTTTAACATAGTTCAAATTCAATGTTATGTTAATAGGACTCGCCTGGATAATATCAACAGATTACTACATATATATATATATATATATATATATATATATATATATATATATATATATATATATATATATATATATATAGTAATCCGTTGGTATAAAATATATATATATATAATTATTAAAAGTTTTAGGTCAGAGTTAAATTAGACCAGGGAACAATAGTATTAAAATGTGCTCAATACACGTATAAAGAAAATAAGTATTTTTAAAATTGTTTAATAAACACTTCCCCCCAAATTCTGAATTACATATGATCTGTAATAAAAGTTAAATTATGCTACAGCTGCATTAGAAATTTAGAAACCACAATAAACGCTAAAATGCCAGCAATTTCAAAACTAATGTGCAACAAGATACCCTTAACCGTGAAACATGTAATTGTAGAAATAAAAGTAGTTGTCCACTAGATGGAGTTTGCAAAGCTGAAGGAGTAATTTATAGAGCTGAATAAAAGATAGAAATTGCCAAAACCAAATATATATAGGGTGTACTGAAGGCAGATTCAAGACGAGATGGTATAATCACGTCATCATTCATGCTAGAAAGACTTAGGAATACTACCAGACTAACCACCTTTGTGTGGAAATTAAAAGATCCGATTGCAAACTGGGAAATAAAAAAAAAGCCAAACCTTACAACAATCATATTACTATCTTCATTCTTTGCCAAGAAGAAAAGTTAAAGATAACGTTTCCAGATGAGAAAACCTTCTGAATAAAAGATCAGAAATAATGACACAATGCTTACACACACAAAAAAATTCCTTTTGATTTAGTTGAACCAGGATGAAAACATATGCATTTCATGCAACCCCCCCCCCTCCGATACAATTTCAATACCCTTGCTTTTTCCCTCCCCTTCTATCACGCTTCGCGTTGTGCGTTTATTCATTTATTTTTAGATAAAAAGCGTTAGGAAAATTTGTAGCCCTGATCGCCTGATGATACTGAAAGGTTGAAACCAAGGTAACATGATCAGCTGATCTCCTTATTTGTTCAAATATATATATATATATATATATATATATATATATATATATATATATATATGTTCATTTTCTCATAAGTAAATGAACTGCTTCACTATCTTAACAGTAGCTTATAAAGAATAATATTTAAAATTTACAACAGTTAATTTTCAATCCATGCCTAACGATTGCTACGTGCATGGCATTCAGAGTTTTACTAAACAGTGAGAATCAAAATGTATATTTATTACAAACACAGACACACACACACGCACACGCACGCACACACACACACACACACATACACGCACACATACACACACACACATTCAAGCATGTTTGGCTAAATAATTTAGACATATTATTTCTATTTATTTTAATTTTAATCCTTTCAAGTCCACGGATTAATTCTTTGTTCTTTGGTAGTTGTAGAAAATTGTTCCAAAGTGTTTGTGAATGTATGTGCGTGAACACCGACAAATTAAAAAAATATTTACCCATCATGCAAGGGAGGTAATGTATGTGATTTTTATGAGTATATTTTTCTGGGTTTAAAAGATATTCTAAATTGCAGTTTTTTTTTAACAATTCTAATTTAGAATTTTTAAAGACTTTGATGCTGTAAACATTTAAGGACTTTGTTGCTATACTCGTAGTTGAAATTATTTTGGTCGCAATTCTCTTATATAAAAAACTCCTAGAATTTTTAATTTTTGCTTATTGTCTTGGTGGAGTACTGTTGTAGTTTTGACTAATATCTGTCTAAACTGTGAATGTGGACATGAATGTGCCTTTAAATGCTCAGAGATTGAACTATGATCGTTATGGTGATATGTAAGCCTTCTTGTTATGGTCGTTGTAGTAAAATCAACATACATATTATTAACACTTTTGTCAAAGATGCAATCTCTCAAAGGACATTTAAGTTGATACACAATGTTGGTCTTTTGTAAAACATCAGTTGACGGAGAAGAGTTGTTATGAATGACTAAGTAAGCCAGTGCTAACACTCAAACCAAAACTCGATCTACCAATATCCTTACTTTGTGCCTAGTGGAATATTGGAGGTGTCGTCCATTTATAGCTAATGTAACAAGGGTTAATCACCACAGCAGACGTTTATCGCTAGGATCTTGATTGGGTAAACGGAATATTGTGTCAAAAGTGACCTGCATTTGTAAACAGAAAAGGCGCGTTATTCGCCAGCATTAAGACTTGTAAGGGCACAAATTGAAAAACAGACTCAAGAGAAAATACTGTCAGAGTTAACTTCTCCTTTAGTTCGTTAACCCTTTCACCAGGGGTCTCTCTTCCCTGGCTATAAATAGTCGCTGACCCTTCGCCTCTTCCTCTTTTTTTCCTCAGGCTTTTCAGCCTTACGACCTCGCAGATGTGAACGCTCACAGAGATATGCTGGGAACACGCTAAGCACAATACACGTACGTACAAACACTCACCACATACACACACATATATATATAATATTCACACACACACACACTGTCCATTGTAACTGTCCATGTAACCTTTCTTGTCATTAATTACATATATTATCGGTCTTGTGTTTGTTTTTCTTTGCCTTCTTCTTTGGACTTAATTAAAGTCCAACTTTCTCATGTAGTTGGACCGGCTAGCAGGAAAATCTTAACCCCACATGTGTTCTTCTACTTCTATCAACAACATCACAGCCACGGTCCACTACAATACTATCATTAGAGAAGAGAGGTTCTTCCACATCCTTCCTAATCACTAGATTTCGCATCAGCAGACTTTCTTTTGTTCTGATCGCTTCGATTTCTTTCCCATCTTTGGGAGATGTTTATCTTATTTGTTTAGTTTAAAGTATTGGTTTTATTTAATATCTGTGTTGTATATACAGCATATATTTTCATTTATTTTAGTGATGTTTCACAAGGAATTCTTTTTCAGTTTTCGATGAAGTAGTGCCATAAAAAATTCTTCTGGTTGTTTATTTACTAATTTATGTTGGTTTTGAAAGGTGATTATAGCTATTTTCTCCATCAGAAAAAGTTTACAGTTTTGTAATTTATTTTTGTAGGCTGATGCTGTTTTTTTTATTTTTTTATGATATTTTTGGTGCAGTTTCTTTTTAATTTCCCATATATGTTTAGAAAGGGTTCTGCTATGGCTAATTGGTCGTAAGTTATCTGAAATTTCTTCCAATGAGACCATCTTCAAAAATGATTATGAAACAACTCTTAAAATAGTGGATTTTCGGCAAAACTCACATACACAACACACAGTGAAAAAAGCCACCAGGAAAAGAAAGATCGTAGGGTTTAAACCACTGTAAAGCAAAAACATAAAAACAAACGTTGGAAGAGTATTCATTACGTTCATAGAAAAACATATCCCCTATCAAGCAGTCTCCGTAACAACAACAAAAAGTAAAAAAAAAGCAGCTCTATTTGCACCGAGAATAAAAGCACAACAGAAAAATAATGAACAAATCACTCACCCAAACGAAACCCACCTGTAGCTGCAGAGCAATGCATGAATGTCCCTTAAATGGCAATTACCTGAAAGAAATATAATAAGCAAAGCAACAGTAAAAACAACAGATAACGAACAAAAATATATATAGGAATAACAGAGGGACCCTAGAAACTATGTACACAAGAGATCATTTAGCAATATTAAATACGCAAATTCCATAAAACTTTCTAAACATGTATGGGAACTTAAAAGCAAAATATACCAAAACTATCATGGAAAACGAGGAAAACAGCATCAGCCTACAACAATAAATCCAAAAATCAAATAAAAATCACTAAGCGTTAAGTGTTAGGTTTGACAGTTTTAATTCGTGTCTGGCGATTGCTATGTAGCATCGAATGGAGAGGAATAGGCATACAATTATTCTTAGTATATATATATATATATATATATATATATATATATATATATATATATATATATATATATATAGTATTTTAGAAAGAAATTATTTGCTGTTTGTTATCAATGACAGTTTATTCGAAATGTTCAAAATATGTAGACAAAATCTGTCAGTATTTCTGAGATGAGGTATTATGTACACTATTTACATTGTTCGGACTATCATCCTCATCTTTGTTGCCATATGTATCACAACGTTTCGGACGTTGTACGCTCCGGCCTTTTTCAGGTTGTTGGAATGTCGAACTGAACCCTTTATTTCGCTCAAGGAGACATTGCACAGTGGATAAAGGCGTTAGTTAGATCCAGTGACAGGACCCAAATGAGTTCAATACCTGGTTAAGGCGTTGGAGAACTTGAAGAGGTGAATTAACAGGAGATAACTGATAGCTGACATCCAGCAGACATGGCACGTGGAACTAGAACAGTCTACCCCAGCGATCGGGATAAAGGGTTCAGTTTGACAATCCAATCACCTGAAGAAGGCCGGAGCTTACAACGGCCAAAACGTAAATATGGCGCCAAAAATGAGGATGATAGCCCGAACAAAATGTAGACAAAATGTTTTACAAATCTTTAGACGTATTTTTAAACTGAAGTTACTTGATACTTTATTCTTTCTTTTGAAAATTTTTAGGAAAGATGTAAAAGGGTCTCTATTTTGCCCAAATCTTTTCAACATAACTTCCTTGCTAGTAAATACATTTAATTCCATAATGACGATCAATCAAATACATTGAACTTGGCTTCTGGGCATTTATTTTATCTAGACAGGAAGTTCACAATTTTCTTGTCCATTCTTCAATTTAATACTGATCTGGGACTTTGTTGCCTGTAAGTTTATTAGTTTACATGTTTGAGAAAAAAAAAAGGTTATCCACAGGAAAGGGATCAGGATGGGGATAGACAAGGTGCAATGCAATTTTCATCTTCAAGTGAATAGACTTTATTAGCGTCATTTTTTTTACAAAACGATGGAAAGTATTTTGATTAAACAAAATGGCACTTTTTCGGATAACGGATTAATTTCATACCTTTGAACAGGATCGTTGCATATGTAACTGATAAATATATAAATATATATATCCATAGATAGCCTGTTTTGCTGTATCACAGCTTATCAGTGTGGATAGACATCCCATTGCTTCAAACTGGGATCGAAACTTGACCAATTTGATATCAGTAAGAGGCTCTTACCCCTAGGCTATCGGCGCATGGCAGAGAAAGGGAATTTTTAACGCATTATATGCGTGCTATACAAACACCATACCGGGCACCATAGCACTCATTTCTTACGAAGAGAGATGTATTAAAGCAGCAACACCCGTTAAAAATTCCCTTTTCTCCATAGTGCTCAATCGGTGAACGAGAGCATAAATAGTTATTCACGGACAGTCTGTTTCGCTGTATCACAGCTCATCAGTGTGACTAGATATCCTATTGCTTCAAGCCGGGATGTGTGTGTGTGTGTGTGTGTGTGTGTGTGTGTGTGTGTGTGTGTGTGTGTGTGTGACTGGCTGACGAAAGAAAATGTGACGCATAACTCTGCAGATATGTTGGAATAACGAAAGATATCTTCCGGAAATTAATCAATGTATTGAGAAGCGGGAAAATATCCTCAGAAACAAAGAAAAAAGTGCTGAAATTCTATGTAATATCTAATATACCAGTGAAAGTTGCCCAATTTCTTTACAGATGAAGAAGAGACTTGAAGCGACATAGATGCGGTTCTATACATGAACACTGATAATACCATGAACAGAGCATGTAAGAAATGATTTTAGGAAAACAGCAACAAGGAAACGTATTTATAATCTGAAAGCAACTGTTGACAATGCTGGGATACAGAATGAGGAATTTGGCACTCACAGTGCATTTTCAGTGGTGGAGTGGCTAGGGTCGCTGATGGAGTCCGTCTCCTATATAAAATAAAAATGCAATAAAAAATAAACAGTTGTTTTAATATTAAAAAGGAATAAGAGCTTTATAAAGTCGTCTGCATACTATCAGTTACTCAAGTCCAATGTGAGAGGAGGATATTTTCAAAGCTCAAGATCCTAAAGACAAGGTTAAGAAATTCGCCGTTTCAGGAATAGAAAGGAATTGTTAGATGAATTGGATGAAGAACCAATTATCACATTATCACATTATCACAATCATCTTGTGAACACAAACGATTGCTCTTAATATGGGGGACTGCATACAATGTGCTAATGTGCTTTGGAACAATATGTTAATGTGTAAATTCTGCAGTCACTATCTAAAAAAATATCGACCAATTAAAATTTTTTAAATAAATAAAAAATTAAATTATGACATTCTGTATTTGGTATCTATTAGCAGTAATATGTACAGTACATATTTTATACTGTATTTTTTAAAATATCAATTCACCCCAAGCAAGGCGATAATGTCACTAAGGCACAAAAGAGCTATTGGCAGTGAAAGAGAATAAAAATAAACTTTAAGAACCAGAAACCCAATTCTAAACAGGAAACAAGAGATAAACGTCTTCTCCTGTTGAAAATATTGGAGAATTGTGTGAACCGGACAATAGACATATATATTTTTTCACAAACATTTTAATTGTACCCTTTTTCCAGGAGTATTTTTTGAAAAATTATTTATTATGAAAATTAAATGATAACATTGTAGTTGTGGGTGCACCCTCTCTGTCTCATGGAAATTAATATTTTTAGAATCAGTTCGCCAGTCTGTATATTGAAGGTAAGAAGGACAAAGGTGAATCAGCAAGTAGCGAGTTTGTGTGAATGGATGACAAAGTACATGCGTGGTTGGGGTAGCACATAAAGAGGGATGGTCAAGAGTTAAATTTAAAGCAACAAAAAGCTGGAAGTTGTGGAGAGCCATGATCACCTACACCCTGAGAGGGCCAGGTGCATAAAAGAATAAAGTACTTTTTTATTCAATAAATTGTTTGTGTTTCTGAATTTCTAGCTTACCGATTTCTCGATGTACATAGCTGGGCATTTTGAAAGAAATTCTGTTGTTTCACCAAAAATGCTTACCAAGGATTATAAAACAATGGATGCTTCAGCTTTTCATCTAATTGTCCGTATATTCTCTGATTATCCTGAAAAGATATTTTTCATCAACAATAGATGATACGATATAAAAATGGATTAAATGCTATTGAATAGAATTAATGCGAGGCTCCATAAATGTAATTGTAATGTCTTGTTTTTTATTTAATTAGAACTGAACACATTCGTTGTTCTATTGTTAAACAAATACAAATCGTAGCCAAGCATCAGAATAAACAAATAAAAATACTAACAATAAGAACAATAAATCAGTTCATACTAGTGTCATATTAGTATACGCAGGGCCCGCAACAACATATACGAAAGAAATTACGTGTAAATAAAGTTACGAATGAAGATACAAAGATGAACACTAAGCATTGGTTATTACCAAATTATAAAACAAAGTATCATATTCATCATTGTTTTGTCTTTTGCTTGTTTTTTTTTTTTTTTTTTTTTTTTTTTTTAAGCATTTCATGCCAAGCAAGGCGAGAGTGCCACTACCACACAAGGGAGTTACAGGGAGTGAGAACAAGAGTAAAGAGTGTTGTTTGAGGAAAGAATACAGAGGAGGATGGGGATCAGGATCAATGTATCAGAAGATGCCGATTGACATTACATTTGAATGTTCGAAGATTATGGCTGTCAGGGAAGCAAGTAGGAGGAAGGGAGTTCCACTGTTGGGAAGTGCAAGAGAAGAAGCTGTTGGAGTAGAATAGGCAGATACATTTAACTGTTTCGACAGTGAAAGGATGGGACTGAGATGCCTACCTAGTAAAACACTTAAATTTATACAGTTGGGGTACCAGTGAAAGTAGCTCGTCAGAGCACTTGCCAGTTAATAGAATTAAGGGATTCGAAAATGTTTTTATATAATAAAGTGTTTTTGTGAATTCCTGGGTTGGGATTTTTAATCATTTTCCTGAAAGACATAAAAGTTTTAAGCTTTGATTGATATTTTGGGTCAGTTACACTGCAATTTTTATTTGGAACTTTCTAAAAAGAAGTCAGATAAAATGTAAAAGAATAAAAAAACTTTTTAAATAAATCAACAACAAATAAGACATTCATTAAAAATAATAGAAAAAAAAATAATGTCAGTTTTGAAAAATAGTTAATAATATGAAGTTAAAAAATCAGCAGTTAATTATGAGAATTCAAGAAAATATGAAAGTTTGTTGAATTACCCCCCCCCCTTGATTGCCAATAAAATTAGCGAGATGTCTTTGCATTCAGGACTATGGAAGGAAGAGATATAAATCCACTTTTTCTTTTTGCACTGAGATGTAGTATCGACAACAACTGGACTCTTCCTCTCCAGGGAAATACTCTCAGTACAGGTCGATTTTATAATTTCACACAACTATGTGGCGCACCACACACGCATTCACATATACACCCACACACTACAGGTAATACAATAATTTTTTTTTTCTTTCACCTTTTTTAGCGATCTACACGTAAATATACATTTCTCTTCTTTTGTCAGCTAACTTTTTCTCTCTATAAAAGTTATTCTCTCTATAAAAGTTATTCTCTCTAGAAAAGTTATTCTCTCTATAAAAGTGTATGGATAAAAATCCTCTATGTGTTGTTTTCATTTCTTTTGAAACTTTTCGCTCGCAGTCGTATGCATTACAATTTGCTACATCCATCCGCTTGAAACTATTTTTGAAATTCGATGCAATTTAGGCTGAAGTTAACCATTTTAAAAATATTCTTTTAAATTGCATCCAGTTTTTTTTTATAAACAAGAAAAAAAGACCAGCTGGAATATAAATTCCTTTGAAATATTTATTAATATCTGAAAGTTTTTCTCCAACATGATGATTGATAATAGTGAGCTCATAAAATATCTGATTCGTTGGTCGAAATTAGTGTTGATCTAAAAGTCAAACGTAGAAAATAAGTACAAAATGTATTTTAATAAGACTAATTTAAGAAAGTCAACATGTTTTTATTTACCTGATGTCACAGTATTGATCACACGAAAAAGTCGTCTGTAATCATGACTGCATATCTGTGTCCAGATGCGTGTGTAAAATTTGTATGTTAGTTGTGTACAGAAAGAGCGCACGGCTTATCGCTGGTTCAGGCAGGTACAGTCATACCCTCGGTCACGATGATGTATAACTTTGTGTTAGCACAGCCATTAACAACTTCCAAACAATTTCGTTGACATAAGACTGTTGTCAACCGGTGGTATGATTTTAATTCCGGTCAATGCCGCACACTGAGGTCGTCTACCTAGGATGAAGTCACCTCCCTGACAGATCAACTATGGTGAAATTCGAACTCGAGACTCATGCTTGCAACGCTAACGTTTTAACCACACGGCCACAAAGGCACACGCAATCGCGCTCACCCGCACGCGCACACACGCATACACACACAAACATTGCGTAATTGAATGATAAAATGGAAAGAATTTAGAACCCCCCATATTCAGCGTTTCCACGAGGTGCATAATTATAACACAAGTTTTCGGTTATATTTTCTCTTATGTTTATATTACTTTCAAGTCTGATGAAGTCCTTTTAGAGGACGAAACGTGTTACATCGATTTTTTCCATTTGTTATTCAATTACCCAACATTTTTTTGATATATAGAAATTTATATATCATACATGATATAGGAAAACTCTAGGGGTTGCTGAAAAGTTCTTGGCCCGATTAATGATTTCCCCTTTCTCTTTCTCATCTGTGTGTGGAGATTCTTCTCGGCTAATTGTTGTGGGGTAAATTATTTGCTACCGAATACAAATATTTTTTTCTTATCTTCTTCTCTTGATCGTTTTCAGATTTCTGTATTTCAGAAGTTTGGGAATACAATATTGCAACACTTGACTCATTGCCTTTCTTGATGATGAGGTCACATATTGGATGAGCCAAAGAAACATTCATTTCTTAAGCCATTTCATGATATTCTTTACTAGTTTGTGCAGGACTTGGCTTCAAACATGTAATAGCCACGAACTGCAAGCATGTCGTCGTTTAAGTAAGAAAATCAAGTCATTCAAGTATCTTATTTCACTCTATTCCCACGAATACTAGAATCCAAATATTCCCGTGTTTGACTGCCACTCGTTCTTGATGTTCTATTCTGAATGATTTGTGACCAAGATTAATCTCATATGTAGCACGAAAACTACGGAAGAGTAACCAGAATTTTAATCTCATTTGGTTGTTTTTGAAGAATTGATTCTTTATAAAAAACCATCATCTTAGTCTGTCTGTCAAATTCTTAGAGTCGATGTATCCCACTGGTCCGAATTTCCAAATAATACTCGTCTTCAATGATTTTTCCATTGATTTTTGCACCTTATCGTTACCTCAGACGCACGAAATAAAACCGGTTTTCTTCAGCACATCTCCTTTATTTCTGCTATGATAAAAACGGTTTTCAACTTCGGTATGGCTAACAGTTCATGTCATCAAAACTCTTTGGGGATAAGAAACGACTTATCCTATTATAGATTCTTTCTCTACGTATTTTGTTTAACTTCCTTTGGGTAATAAACACACTCAAACGTATCTTTCTTCTCTTTTTCCTCTCTCTCTTTTTTCTCCCTCTCTTTTCCGCCCTCTCTTTTTCCTTCTTTTCTTTTCCTCCCCCTTTCCACCAACTCTTTTTCCTCTCTCTCTCTCTCTGCTCCCTTCCCCCTTTTTCCTCCCTCTCTTTTACAGATCACATTATAAAATGCACATTTTTTATTTAAGAAATAAAAAAAAGCAAAGAAAAGAATCCTATAAGATGATGTAGCGTGGGTAAGGTGTTTTCATGTGGGTGACTTAAAGTTTCCTCAGTAATTGGGTTTCAGGTTATACACACTTCATTTATACAAATTGTTTCTCTTTTTCTTCCCTATAGAAAACTGGCAGAATGTTAAACAAATTTTCAAGCTAAAAATTTCCTATTCGATCTGCCAGAAACATGCAAAAAGAAATTCTTCATCATATGTAAAAAAGAAAGTTCATTCCGCTTTTAAACTACTAAAAACATGCAAAGCATTCCTCAAATAAAAATTCTTTCAATTAAAAATAGAAGAAAGTTCTTCACAAAAAGAAAAAGTTCGTTTTTCTTCCTTTTCACTCAGTATCTGCAAAAAAAAAAGAGGCTTTTCTCTTTCAGTTCCTGTAAAAAGATTTTTTTAAATCTGTATTATATTTTTTTTCACACTTGTTAATAGAATTTCAAATTATTTTGGGTTTTCGAGTCTTTTATATTTCCATCAAGACACGCTCGTATTGGGCCCTAGGCGTTCGCCGTTGGTGTTACCAATCTGAGTCACTCTTTTTTGCTCAGGGAAGTAGAATAAAACCCTTCAGTCTGTCTCATCACCGGCAATCTACTCATGCGCACTATCAACATAGTTTCCACCATTTCACTCCTTGGCAGCATCATTTGTACCCTCTCATTTTTTTCCTTCGTCTTTTTCTTTTTACTGAGGATCTCTAGAAGTCTTGTTTGTTTTTTTTTAAAGTTTACCCAATAAAAGGCTTAAGAGCCTCTCATTGTAGAGGCTTAATTGATGGAGTGTATGATATGAGTTTAAGAGGAGGTACAAATATGTGAAGATTATGAAGATAGATAATGAATGGCCTTTGATTTGAAGAGATTAAGAGTGTAGTGTTCAGAGAAACATATACGTAAGAATTTCAGTATCTGTCTATATTTCTGAGATGAGGTATTATGTACACTATTTACATTATTCGGACTATTGTCCCCATCTTTCTCACCATATTTATTACAACGTTTTGGCATGGATGCTGTAATATTCTTGAAACACTTTTTCAAAATTTGGGTCCCTGCTGTTATGGCATCCTTCTAGATTGACTGCATATCCAGAATACAAATCTCCCTTTCTTCCACATCCCAAAGTGCTCTATGGAATTGGGATGTAATGACTATTGAGGCCAATAATAGAAAACCCATTGCTGTGTTCCATGAACCAATCTGTCACTATTTTTGATTTATGACATGGGGCTTAGTGCTCCTTGAATGGCCACCAAAAGATGGCCACATTGTCATCATAAACCGAGGCATCTAGTCGGCCACAATACCTAAGTAGGTTACTATCAGGTAAGTGACAGGGACCAAACTAGTACATCTTAGAAGAAAACATTTGTCATAACATTAATCATGTACTTAGTAATGCTCCCAAGAAAATTAAATTTCAGCTTTAAATGACCCATAAGGAGTTGATATGCCATTAAGAAAACAAAACAAACTTTCTCATACTAATGCATGAAATGAAATTCAGCAGGTCACCATGAATATATTAAAATGTGTATATCCATTAAATTGCTGCCATGTTATTACCTGTTTAGAAATTTGCATAAAAGTGCATTTGTTCTTTATTAAGTTGCCTGTGTGTATTTGTGTATGTGTGTACTCAGTTGTATCTGTACATGCCTATATTTTTATAGATATATACATATATGTATATTTTAGACTGTTTCCAGTAATATGTTTTGTACCCAGAAGCCCACACGTTCTTGGTTCAGTTTGAAAAGTGGAATTGATTTCTCATAATTTACATTCGTTTTTTTTCCACCAGCAAAGAAGACCACCAATTATGTTTCACTTTTCAGTAGAAATAATCAATGGATAAACAAATTCTGCCCAATGGAAACTTTTTCCTAATATTCTGGAAAAAAATGAGATTTCTAAATGGAGTATTTTTTATGCTTTTTTTCTTTTGTCTTGTTTTTTTTTTATATATCACACAGTAATTAAATAAGTTTATTTAAAAGTAGCTGAAATAATCAAAATCTATAAGACAAGAATATACTTAAGACCAACTGAGGTTGTATATTTTCCATTTTTAATTAGGATTTATGAATTGAACCTGGGTAAAAAGGGAGGATTTTGAAGTCTAATGTTTAAGGTCTAAAGACCGTTCATCTCACCATATATTTTTTTCCCTCATTCAGTGTTGTGCCAGATGCCGTTATCCATGTGTTTTAGTTGCCTTATTTGGTAAAATATTGCAGTTGTTATGGAAACTTTAATGCGTTTCTCTGCATCTTCTATGCATGTGCAGTCATATTAGAAGGCAACATCAAGATACATTAAAAGCTTTGTTAGTTTCCTTTTTACCCAAGACAAGTAACAGAAATGCAGCCAATTTAGAATTAGTCACCAGGATGTTCTGAGTCAATGAGACTGATTCAGCCTCATTTGGAATCAGTCACCTTTACTGCTTGGCTTCAGGATGGCTGGATTCATGCTCAGTTACTGGAAAGATGAGCGAGCCGTCAAGTGCATCTAGGCATATAAGATGCAAAATTGCTCTGCCATATTGACTTCTGCTTTGGACCAATTAAGATAATTTTATCTGGCAATATAACCTCAGGAGGTCTTCTTGTAGAATGAATTTATAGAATGTAATATGCTGGCCAGCAGAGGAGGGCACTTATCTTCGACCATCTCTCTGAGCTGAGAAAACATTTCAGCATTTAAAAATAGATTAAAAAATATTTTGATTCTATTCTCACTAATCATACTCACACAGTAATATATAGACATGCATACATACACAATTTACACACACACACAGACACACACACACATATACATATATATATATATATATATATATATATATATATAGGTACCACTATAAAAACACTAACAATTACACCAAATGTAATGAAAACTTAGTGTTATCATCAAAATACTTGTTATTATTAGGAGGAAGGATCAAAGAATTTCTTGAGTATTTAATTAAAATTTTACTCCTTTTTAGAACATTCGAAATTTTGATTAAAAGCTTCTTTTTCTTATCTCAGCAGTTTTAGCAACTTTTAGTATAGAAAATTTTAGCTTCTTTTTTTGTGGTGACAAACACATTAATTTGAAAAGCCTTGCAAAAAACAAATAATTGTTGGATTTTAATTAAATTTTCAGGACTTATTCACAAATGAATGAAATTATTTTTGAAATTTTTTTATTAAAAAATCTTCGTAAAATTATTTTTTTACGTGTGTTTCAGTCCATTACTTAATTTTATGAAAACTTGAAAAATTCAGCCGTTGATAAATTTTAGTTTTTAAAAAGCAGAATTAATTGAAGAATTTATATCACCAAATGTTTTTTGCAAAATCGGAACCCATCTTCTCTGTTCTGAATCACAAAATAAAAATGCAATAAAACTAAAAGACATTATTTAATTGGAGAAGGTTTTAATTGTTTTTATGAATAATATATATTAAAGATTATTGTCTGAAGAAAAAAAATTTTTTATGAAAAATGAACTTTTATAAGATTTGTTGTCAATTTTTACAATTTTAAATTGTATAATTTATAAAGTTTTAAATCTTTTCAAATTCAGTTTCAATGTGAAATCTCTTTGGAAATATTGTTGTTAACAAAAAACTATATTTACTAATCATATATTGTAAAACTTATTACAATCTGACAACCCCAAATATTTTTAAAGAATTCCGATTTGTTTCTATGTGAAAGCCTGGATGAAGACTCCCACTTTTTTGAAGTCTTTGATCTAAATGATCCAAAATTTGGAGATGTTTAATCAGTAAAAGGAGTTTTTTTTAAACAAATTCAATAAAGCCACTAAGATGCAATGGGTCACTTAGTGTTAGATAATATGGCAAAAAAAAAACACTATTAAGGAGTAATAATAAAAGAAGAAGAATTAAGAAGACAGAAGAAAATGATGGATATTGCATTTGAATTTTTGAAGTGTGTGGTTGACTTGAAAGTGAGAGAGTTCCAGACGCAAAGAGTGTGATAGAGGAAACTATTAACATAGAACTTACATTTACATTAAGCCAATTCAAATGTAAAATGATGTGAAATTGTTGCCAATATAGTATTGTGTTTAAATTCATAAAGTTGATGTATCATAGAGGAAAATGTAATATTTATTTTGTGTTAATACAAAAATGTGGTACAAGGCCAAAAAGGGGAAGGCTGGTCTTCAATCTGTCTTATCTCAAACTTAGCCACAATTATTGACCCAAACATACCCAGTATTCCTTATACCAAAACACATTCTTACTTAACATTCTTAGTACAGTCACCATAGTACCTCAAGTCTCTATGTAGTCCTAACTAGTTCCCATGTGTACAATTTGTCTGGGCTGGGGAATAAAATAACAACTTTTTAAAATGAAACCTCAATGAATATTTACAATGAATATAATTTATATACAAAAAACTAAACAATACAGTCTTAGTAATAAACATGCCCACAATCCTTAATTGTGGCAAAAAAATCAGTTAACTGGACAAAATTAATGTAGGACTAGTCAGTCACTCAAACACATACTCTTCCAAACACAAACACAAATATGAAATACAAACTCAAAAAATGGAAAAGGTCCCACATCTACCAGAGAACTGACATCTCTGTCACCTAATGGAGGAAGGAGAATTAAACTAAAGAATGTGGAGGCAGAAATAAAAGAAGCCAATGAGCATACATCTCCCAACTAAGTTAACTTGATAACAGAAACTAAGGTTAAAACAAACCCAAATTACCCTATTTTGGGTTGGCTTACCAAATGTTTAACTCAGACATCCCAATATTTTGATGCCTAACCAGTATCATCAGAACAATTACTATGAAAATATTTATAGAAAAGTCACAGGAAGGCTGCAATACAGCAGTGGGAAAGTAACTGATGATTTTTTAGTCATGACTTCCCAAGTCTTTAAATTCTATAAATAGTCTATTACAAAAAATTAACAAAAGTGACAGGTCACAAGTGTCATTGCAAATGTCTGACACTGCAAATCCTTGGAATTATTTGTGAAATGTTCCAATGCTAAAACTTGATGCATGTTTCTGAGTAGTTTATCTAAACAAAGAATTATATATATTTACATTTTATTAACATATTAAAACATTCAATGTTGAAAAGAAAATTAAAAATATTTTCACCATTTCTGCACATTGTCAGCTGGTGACTTGCATGTAGAGTTCAACTCTTTGTCACTATTTCTTTTGCAAGCTATAAATATTGGTCACTGGGGTCCAATGAAAAGAGGAAAAGCAGCCTTTCTCAGATGTTTGTTTGAGGCTAATGTTTTAGATTACATTTATCCTGATGTTGGGTTTATTTTATTTTGATTATAACACACACACACACACACACACACACACACACACACACACACACACACACAGGTCAAACCCTTTCAATGAGCTTTCTTGTAGTATTCAATAACAAGTAAGGATTTAAGCAAGTGTTATAATATGTAAGAGAATAGCCTAAGACCAAAATAGAAAAAGATACAAGTCTTTTTTCATATATCATTGTCACAATTTTTCCACTTTCACTGCTTAAAGAAATATTTACTCTTTCTTTTTCCTGTTTAACTGCACCCACCACTCAAATGCATTTAGATTTTTCATTAAGATCTAAAATATTTATTTTCCAATCGATTTACACGTCTTCTATATAAGATTCTTCTTATTTTTATTATTAATGTTGCTGATACTCCATTTATAAATGTGTTTTACTTTATTCAACTAGAAGATCAAGTCTGCTTCCAAGAAATAATAATATATAAATGAACATTCTTAAATTGCTATTGGAAACAATAAACATTGCCATTAGCCAGTATTTTGCTCTCAATCAAACACCCTCTTCTGTCAGAGGTCAAGACTTTCAAATTCTTTGTAAGCTATTTGTACATTCCTTGTACACATTCACTAGTCAAAAATTTCATCTGCCCTGCCAGCAGTACCTAAAATACATTGACTGTATCCCCTGCAGAAGGAATATGAACAGGTGCTTTGAGGGTGCAAAATACATTTTATCGTGATGCAAACAATAAGTACAATAACAAAACAGTCACCCCTACCTGTAAGAAACTTTTGTTACAGTTACAGCTGCCAGTCTTTTAATGCATGTCTCTAGAAGCTTTGTACTTCTTGAGACTTAAAGCTTTCTGCATTCTTCTTTGGATAAAGACCATCTGGGAACACCAATTTTTAAGTCTTGTCACAGATTCTCAATTAGATTTAGGTCTGGGCTTTGAGTCAGTCTAATGCATTAATATGCTTTGATCTAAACCATTCCATTGTAGGTCTGGATGTATTTCTTGAGTAATTGTCCTGTTGGAAAGTGAATCTCCACCCCAGTCTCAAGTCTCTTGTAGACCATAACAGGTTTTCTTTGAGAATTGCCCTGTATTTGGTATCATCCATCTTCCCATCAGTTCTGATCAAATTCCCTGTCCTTGTGAAGAGAAGAACCCTTATGATATAAACGCCATCACCACAATGTTTCATGGTGGGAATGGCATTCTCAGGATAATCTGCAGTGTTAGGTTTCTGCCATGTATAGTATTTTCTATCAAGGCCCAGAAATTCAATTTTGGTCTCATCTGACCAGATCATTTTCTTTCACATGGTTGCTGTGTCTAACACATGGCTTGTGGCTAATTGCAAATGGTAAAACTTCTTATGGCTTTCTTTCAACAATGGCTTTTTTCTTGACACATATCTATCAAGGCCAGATTTGTGAAGTGCATAGCTGTCCCATGGATAAATTTTCTCACCTGTGGATCTATGCAGCTCCTCCAGAGTTATTATCAACCTCTTGATTGCTTCTGTGATTAAAATTTTCATTTTCTGGTCTGTCTGTTTACATAGATGACCATGTCATGGTAAGTTTGCAGTTGTGACACATTCTTTTCATTTTAAGGTGTTTTAAGAGTGCTCAGTGAAATGTTCAAAAGATGAAATATTTTTTAATAACTTTTAACCCTCCTTTGTGCTTTTCCACAACTTTATGTCAGATTTTTTTGGTGAATTCCTTCATCTTCAGGATGCTGCTTGTTTGGTAATGTTCTCTAATGAACCACTGAGGCCTTCAAAGAACAGGTGAATTTACCTGGAGAGTGTAGAATCACGGATCACAACTACTTTCCTTTACACAAAATCAGATGAACTCTATTTACTGATTCTGCAACTTCTGAAGGTAATTGGTTGCACTGGATTTTACTAAGAGGTTTCACAGTAAAGTGGGGTGAATGGATATCCACTCAACACTTTATTTGTAAATAATTGTGAAGAACATTTAATATTTTGTGTCCATTTTAAAATGAGGCACAATTTTAGTTTGGCCCATTATATAAACTGCCATAAAATTAATTTAAATTTGTGGTTGCAATGTAACAAAATGTGGAAAAATTTGAAGAGCTGATCACTTATGCTGTGTAAGATAAATAATGGTTGACTCTAGACATGAAGCGGTTAAGATTGTAAAGATCAGGGAAGCATCCTTTTGGAATTCTATTCCACAATGTAGTGATTCTTGGGAAGAAATTGTCTGAATAGAGCTTCTTCCTTACTAATGGAATATGCAGGGAATGAGGTTGGGTTGACCCCATTTACATGGCAGGGGTATGTTTGAACTGTGAAGTTCTGAACTGGTTGAATTAAGGGATTTAGCACGTCTGATGTAAATTGTTTCCAACACCTTCATATAGTAAGGAGATGATCAAGCTGTGTTCACAATTGCAAAGCACTCATCTTCATGTTCTTTTGCACACTTAAAATTGTCCATTAAAAGTCCATTAAATTTCTGTCTAGTGAATTAAAGTTTATGTCTGTGAATTTTGTGACAGTAATTGTGGGTCCAATGGAGACTCAATCTCTGTGGAAAACTGGGTAATCAATAATTAAGCAGTAATAAATAAGAACGAAATGACAGAGGAACAAGATCTACTCTGGTAGGATTAAATAAATGGTTCAAAATTCCCTGAAGGTTACCTGGATTGACAAGCAGTTGATGAAAGCCAGAGAAAAGCAGTTAATCAGTCAAGTACCATATGGGATGAACACTTGGGCAATCATTTCTCTTTTGATTCATGACTCACTAAGCAGATTTTCCTGCAGTCAGTTGCTGTTTCTTTATGCTGTAGACTGATTGCCAACCAAGGCTTTTCAAGCTGGGGGTGGAAATAGATGGATTCATATGTTTCCCAGGGGTCTTTGTGCATAAGTAAATATAACAAACCTGAATTGAATTCAAACTATTTGGCACTTTGATTTCTCATTCAAAGCCATTATCCATGCAGCCACAACACACATCCAATGGCCAAAATGTGTTAATAGCAACAATGATGAGGACAATATGGATATAATGTGAATAAAGAGTTCATTAAATGTTCAGATAATTATTTAAACACTTGTTGCTGTATAATGGATGCAATGTCATTCATTCCTCAATGTCTCAAAAGTGCAACTCGTATATTTGGCACAAGACTGGCACTTAAATTAGGGTACTCTTTTGTAGGGCAGACATAGAACCTTTCTGAATGGATCAGAGAATCTTTCTTGTGTTAAACACTTAATGAAGACAAACTATTGGAAAACAACAGTTCATTGGCACAATACTTGTGATCTGTCTAGCCGATCTCAAGCTGACATTACCTATCCAAGTTAATTTTAAGAAGAGCATTTTTTGGTTGACTGAATTTTCTGTTGCACAAAAAAAAGTTGATATTTTTTTTCAGAAATAATCCACAACAAGTGTCAAACATTTTCCCATATCCATAAATAGTAAAATATTAAAAGTTGTTGAAAAGATGGCAAAATGGTATATATATATATATATATATATATATATATATATTATTCAATAAAGTCAATGTTAAAAAAAATTATTTTATTTTGTACTTAATAAATCAAATTTTTAGAATTACCCAGTAAAACCCAAATTAATTAAAAAATATTATACTCAGCAGAATTATCATTTGATTTTCTTTAATTTTAGAATCTGCAATATTATTGGTTCTGACCTGGTATCTCAGCTTCAATCACTTTCCCACAAATGTAATGTAGCTTCCCTTTTTAAAAGTATTGTCATGGTAATTGTTCTGATGAGCTTTCCTCCTTGGTACCCTGACTTTATGAATTTAAGTGCAGTACTAGATTGACAGATAGGTTTCATAATCTCACTGAGATGAAACTATAAGTTCTATGCTATGATTTCTTCTCTCACATTTTTCACTTGGGGTAATTTTTCCACCTTTTTGCTTTCCTGTCAACTACAATCTTCAAAAATTTACATGTAATGTCAATCATCATCTTCTGTTTCTTTGAATCCTCTTCTTTTATTGACATTTCTCTGCAATCTTTTTTTTTTTCAGTTTCATTCACTCCCAATATCCCCTTGAATCATAGTTTCATTGGGGTGAAATGTTTAAAAAAAATGATGTTCAATGGATAGCCATTCTTAACAAGTATGTTTTTAATAAAATTGAGTTTTAAAGATCATTTACTATGAGAGCAAATCAGTACGGGAACAAAATGATTTTCTTTTGTTTTCAACTTGACTGAATACCAACACAAATATAATTCCATAAAGCAGGTGCTCTCTGTATACAGAAATCCAATTTCCAAACATGCTATATATACATGTTATGAAAGAGGAGATAATTCATGTCTTGCTTCTCAAATGTAAGCTGAAGCATATGATGCAAGGAATTAAGGTTCTGAAAGAATGATCAACTTAGATTCCATTTTGAATATGGTGAAGGTGTTATCAACCTATTGGAAATGGCAAATTAATTGTCAAGTGTGTTCAAAAGTTGGTTTCCATAAAAACCAGCAAAGACCCAAGGGACTGCCCATAATCGCTCCATCAAACTGATAATACATCCTGTTGAAAGTAAATTTCACAGATTTTCTAGCAATCCATTTGTTCAATAAATCCTCAGGGATTTGGTGGCAATGAATACTGCCTCAGTCTAACACAAACATTTGTACAAACGTGTGTATTGTTTTATCCATTGGTGAAAAAAACGCTAACATCAGAGGAATATATAAAACAATTGTTAGGAACAATATGATTACAATGTTGAATAAGTTTCACAAAATAGAATCGACCTGTTTTGCAACTACTAGAATACATCTCCTGAATTGATTCTAAATTCCATGTAACCACTTTACAAGGGAATTTATTGAAATTTCAATTTTCCAAGTGATCTGCATTTTAGTGAACAAAAAAGAAATTTTGTCTTAAGTACGATTGTATTTCTTTTGATAATTTTACGTCTGTGTTATTTTCTCTTGCAGATTATTTTGTTTTACGATATTCTTCTTTTACATAGCTTATCTTTTCAGGATGTTGTTGATCATGGTTTTCCACTATTTCCTGTTTTTTCTTGCTGTAGCTTTTGATCTTTGTCTCTGTTCTGAGATTCATTCATATAAACTTGATAAATAGGTTACGTACCATTTCCTCCTGGCTCATTTGTTTTCAATACATCCTGTGAGTGCTAAATTCTTTAGTCCCTCTTTCCTCATGATGTAACCCTGAAATTCCAACTATCTCTTTCTGATTGTAATTACAAGTTTCTTTGCAGTTCTTATTTTCCTTAGGAGTTCCTCATTGCTCACATGTACTGTCCACGGTATTCTTACCATTCATTTGCAGAACCCTGTCTCTATTGCTTTAAGTCTGTTCTTTATTTGTGAGGAGATTACCTTGCATGCACTGCCAATTAGAAGATTGGATATTACATAAAAACTCAACAAAATTTTCTTTGACTCTTATGACATTTTCCTGTCTCTTTATATTTTGCTTAGTTTATTGAAGATATCTTTTGCTATTCCTATATTTCTGCATCACATTTTCCATCATGTGTTACAAATTAACCAGATAGTGAAATTTCTACACCTGCTTGATTTGGATATCCCCAATATGTAGCTCACAAGTTGGACTGATTCTTTTGCTGATAACTAATGAATTTATAAAATACTGCATGCAGGTAACACTCTCCCATAAATGTTCCATTGGATTCATGTTTGTAACACTATTCCATAAATGTTCAGTTGGGTTCATATTGGACACACCATTCCATAAATGTCTAGGTGGGTTCATGTTGATCACACCATTCCATCAATGTCCAGTTGGTTCATGTTGATCACACCATTCTTTAAATATTGACTTGGATTCATGTTGGCAAGACCATTCCATAAATATTCAGCTGGGTTCGTGCTGCTCCCCCATTCAATAAATATTCCGTTGGGTTCATGCAGGTAACACTCTTCCATAAATATTCAGTTGCGCTCATGTTGTTCACATTGACTTGAACTAAATGGCAACTTGGCCCAATAATATGGTGTATTTTTTAAAAATAATTTTACTACCAAGCAAGGCAATAACATCAACAGGATTCAAGGGGGAAATTATCCAACTGGAATTACCCACCCTTGTTTGATTCAAAAGAATTCATGAACAGATGGTTACAAAGCACTGTCTGCCATCAAGATGGCTGATATTCAACTCCAGTTGTACAATACTCTATGCCTTCTTGACTTTACATTTTCCACTGACATAATATGGTGTGACTATATTGCATTAACTGATGCATCTACTTCAAGGAAAGATATATCATACCAGGAAATCTTTCTCATCAGAATCCATCTTATCTATATATCTACCATTTGTCTATGCATTGAATACTGTTGCTATATCTGGTCTGATGCTCCTGCTGTGCATCTCAAGATTTTTGACAAAATCTAGAGAAGGGTCTGTAATACAATTGATCCTGACCAGGTAATCTTCTCTCTAGTCACTTTTCTCACAGGTGTCATATAGCTTCCCTCTGTCTGTTCTACAAATATTTTCATGGCAACTGCTAGGACAAGATTTTTTCCTGGTGACCAGATTACATGAATTTAAATGTGCTACTCAATTGGCAACTAGGTCTCACTATTTTACTGTTGAACTAGCATGATACAAACATTTCTACTCTAACAGTTTTTTCTCGCACTTCCCAGCTGTGGAATTCTCTTTTGATTTTTTGCTCCCATGACAACTACAATCTTCAAAATTTTAAGTGAAACATAATTGCCATAATTTCTTTTTGAACCCTTTTCCTTTTTTGCCCTTTCTTCAATCCTCCCCATTTTCTACCTTCTTTCACCTCCACCTTCTAGTGGCATTGTCACCTTGCTTGGGGTGAAATGATTAAAAAAAAGTAATGGTTGCCAGTGGTGGGTTAGTTTTCTACTCCTATATCCCATGGAAGCTGAAGTGCACTGGTGTGTAGTAATGTCTTCAATCAGATATTCTACATTAAATCACAAATCAAGGAATATCAAATTCCTCCACAATTTCTGAAATGGAATATCCTATCTGTCTGGCACCCACAATTATGATCATAAGGTCTGGGTATTTCTATAATATTGCAGTATGGGGGCTCTACCCACCATTACCTTTGCATACTGCCAACATATAGCTTTTGGCATGCCAGTGTAAAAAAGTCCAAAGAAAGCTAACCTGTATAGAAATAAAGCAACATTCAAATAATTTTGAAGTTAATCTTAATACTTATATTTTCACAGAATTTTATCTACTCTGTTGTTTTGAAGTGAGAAATAAGTTTAAATAATAAACTTTTTTAATTTTTACCTTTAAGACATTAAAATTAAAATATTGAAAAAAAGTTAAAAAAAAACAAATTTAAAGTAATTTATTAGCAGCCTGATCCCCCTATATAATGACGATTTATTCTACTATTAAGCTAACATGAGGCAAGTTTGTTTATTGGTATCAAGTATTGGCCCTTCTTATCATAACAATGGAATATCTCATTACTAAGAAGAGGGAGACCATGCTGCATGACAAATAGATATATAAAATTACATTGTATGATTTTTATTTACTTTGTTCTGTTGGAAGATGTACCTTGGAATTTCCACATTTCATGCTCAGAAGCAGCAATTTTTTTCTTTTATTCTCCAAGGTAATAAAATCTAATTTGGAATAGAATGAGTAATTCAGGATGTATCATCCAATGGGGCTCCATTGAATCTAAGTCCTTCCTTTTATTATCTACATTACAGTAGGGTCAATGGTTGGGAAATGAAGATACATTTTAAGGTTTATTGCCCAATTTTGTTGCTTGATTTGCAATGTTGTTTGCAAATTTTATCTTCAAACATTTTTCCATTGATTTTTTATGTTTATTTGTTATTCAGCCGCAGATCAGACAGAACAAATCAAAGAAGTTTTTCTCCAAACAGGAATTATTTCATAATGTCTTATCTTTTCATTTTTTTTTAATTTTGAACTTTTCTTTTTTTGCTTAAAATGCATAATAAGACCCAAATTAACCTATTGTACCAAAGGAGCAACTTAATGCTTATACAGAAATTTTTATAAATTTTTTATTCTTTGGACAACAGACAAGAAATATTAAATGACTCCACCGAATTGATTTTCTTTGATACATGTTAAAGATGGGTAGAATTTTTTATACATATACAAACAAATATTTTAATGTTAAATAAACACACACATACAGAGGATTAAATAGGTTTGCCTATCGCCCGGTTCACACTCCTCCCTGGTCTTTTGAACAGGAGTAAAGGCTTATCCCTTGTTTCTTGTTTCATAACTGTCCACGTCCAGAAAGGACATGGTAATACATCAAGAAGAAGAAGAAGTGTTTTGCCATTAATTTAAAAGTGGTTTCCTTGGTTAAAACAAAGAGTATACAGGTTCAATTTCTGCCAGGTGGTATAATTCCTCTAATAGGACTTCTAGATCTTCAGGTCTTGAATTTCTCATTAAAAAAAAAAACAGTTTTTTTTTTATTCAAACACATGTACCCACTGAAAATAATGCAAATATTTTTTTTAATTAATTCACCCCAACCAAGGTGATAAATCCACTAAGACATGAAGAGCTACTGGGAATGAAAAAGAATGAGAAAACTTTAGCTCGTTAGGTAGAGGTTAGGTGCTGCTTTTCTCTGTCATTCTTGCCTTCAATATGTGCTGTGAGTGTCAAATTTTCCAAGCCCCCTCTCCTCATTATATGCTGTAGAAATTTTAACTATCATTTCCTGATGTCAAGTATTAGTGTCCTTTTTATTTCCATTTTCTTTAAAACTTCTTCATTGCTTACATATACGATCTTTGGTATTCTCAGCATCCTTCTGCAGACCCACATTTCTGGTGTCACAAGTCTTTTGTTCATCTGTGAGACACTGTTATATAGGAGGACTTATATTATGTAACAGTTCAGCACTCTTTTCTTTGTTTCTAACCAAATTTTCCTGCTTTTAATTTAAAAGTGGTTTTATTGATTGAAATACTGCATGAATCTACATACAGCCTTGTGCAAATTAATTGAAACAACCACTTTAGTTTCCTTTCTTTCACCATACAGTGAGTTTTAGACCCAATAGACTGATAGGGTGCAATCAATTTCTATTTTTTCCTTGGATTTGATTATTTGCAGTGGTGTGCAGTAATATGAATCTATTTTTGGGGTGTGTGATAAAATTTGTTTGGCCTTGAAAAATATTGTGTTGTCCATGATTGCATCATATTTTTATCATGCTCAGACACTATTGTCTTGACTGTTGATTAGTTGTCCTATGGATATTGTCTGTGATGGATTCTACTCCAAGGAAGTGTTCAAAAATTTATGACACTGCATGAACATATTGGCAAGCCTTATCAGTGAGCAAATCAAAGTACTATAGACTGGCCATGAAACTCTCCTTATTTAAATCCAATCGAGAATCTGTGGTCAATCTGCAAGGAACGACTTTGTGGAATGGACATACGATGTACTAACATTCACACTGGGTCATGTTTCATTGGAAAAATATGGAAAAAAGTAAATAATAATGGAATTATCTGTTTTGTTTCAATTAATTTGCATTAGGGTGTATATTATATTAAATATTATATTAAATATATTATATTATTATATTATAATTAATATTATTATATTAAATATTATATTATATTTAACAGGCACACGTGTTTCAGTAGATGCCCCTATTTATTTTTAAACAGTGAAAATAATATCTACTGGCCTAGAGATTGGAAGTCTTGCTAAAGAAAATTTGCCTCTTGACAAATATCAAACCTGTATTCCCTTTAACCTGGAAAACTTCCTTCAAGATATGACTGATTTACCTCATAGCTAGATATAAGTATTTATATATGTGAATTCATGTTTTACTGAGTAAATATATGAATGCATATGTTTATGTGTGTGTGTAATTGTCTATAAAAGTATTTACCATATTGCTGGTGTATGAGATTACATGTTAAATCTGTCCCCTCTCAACAAATTCTCCATTATTACTCTGAAAACAACATTCAAGTACTTGTCTCTCCAAATTGGAAATCCTGCATAACAGTACATAAAACAAGCTGGTTCAAGCAGTGATATATATATATATATATATATATATATATATATATATATATATATATATCAATTAAAGGAGATTTGAATAATCATAATTAATTTATTGAATCTAGAAGAATGCTCAAGATTTGTGAAGAGCTGGCCCTATATTGAGTCTGGTTTGCTACCTATCCATCACTGAGACCCGTTGGTTCAGTGTGCATGCCACTTGTGTCATATCGTAACAGTCCAGGTTCAATTATCGGTAGTGGATGCGTACTGCTGATGTCCCCAAAACAGGATGAAACAGCCTTGTGCATTGTGTTGAAAATTCTTCTAGACACGATGAATTAATTATGGTTATTCAAATCCCCCTTAATTTCTATATATATATCACTGCTTGAAGCAGCTTCTAATACTCCGGATGGAGTGGCTTGGGGATAGAAGTCGTGACTCATGGGGCCACAGTACGTTGGTATAAATAGACTCAAATGAGTCACACAAGAGAATTTGTAAAGAGCTGGTGCTATATCAAGTCTGGGTTGTTATCTCTCCATCACTGAGACCTGTTAGTCCAGTGGGTATGACATATTATAACAGTCTTATTTGATTCTCAGGAGTTGATTCACACTCCTGATAAGTCCCCAAAATAGGATGAAATGGCAGTCCAGTGCTTTCTGCATTCTGTTGAGGATTCTTCTCGACTCGATGAATTAATTATGATATATATATATATATATATATATATATATATATATATATATATATATATATATTCTTAATGACAGTAATTATGAGTTTAGCTGTTTTCTTATATGGAAACATTTCAGCATTCATTGACTGAAGATTTAGTACTACTGTGGGTTGAAATTTCTAAACTCTTTCTCCTTAAACAGTTTTTCAGGAAAATCAGTTTCTCAAATCCAATAACTGTTGTAGCTCTTCCTAGTAGTGATGATGTTTCCTTCCTACCTTTTTGTTTAAAGTAGTGTGGAAAGTCAACATTTTGATTAGGTCATCAATTTCCCCTCCATTTATATGTGCTATCTATTTTGGTTGTTGCTGTTTTGGAAGTCTTCAAGTGGATGCTTTTTGTCATTTGGTAAAGTTCTCTATTTGTCATTCTGTACTGCCAAGTCTACAAGATCTGATTAAGGACAGTCATTTTCAAGATATTCAGGCTTCATTCACTTGAAGCCATTTTAATAAATGATCTGAGAAAATATTGTTGTATATAGAAGATAGTTTATAGATTCATGAACTAGTTGGATGTCATGCATGTCATCCATATGTGAGTTTAGATGTGACAAACCTATTTAAAATAGGGGGCATGTATATATATATATATATATATATATATATAGATAGATAGATATATACACAACCCCTTTGGAAAAAAGGGAATTTGTTGGCTGCTGCTAATTAATGCTAAAAGCTCTTCTCTATGAATTGAGCACTCTGGTAGCCACTAACGCTTATATCTCATATATAATGCATTAAAAATTCCCTTCCTCCGCTGCGTTTGCTGATAGCCTTAGGGTAAGTGATTCTGTCAAATCAGCCAGGTTTCAATACTGGCTTGAAAAAATTGCATGTCTAGCCATACTGATGAGCAGTAATACAGTGAAAGTCAGTGAATGATTATATATTTTATGGCAAAGATAATTTTCCTTTTATCTTTATTGTTTTTTATGTATACATATATATATATATATATATATATATATATATATATATATATATATATATATTGTTTGTATTATATTTTACATATATATATATATATATATATATATTGTTAAATATGCCAGACAAGGAAAATTTAATTAATTTTTTATTTAGTTTTTCCATTATGTCAAATTTTCATACTACTTTATTCTCACCAAACAGAGAAACAAAACGAAAAAGAACACTGGAAAAAAACAAATAAAAAAATGAATCAGATGTTCCTTGTCTGCCATATGTAATGAAATATGTTTAAAAGAAATGTTGCTTCCCAAATACTGATTTAATATATTAATATATATATATATATATATATATATATATATATATATATATATATATATATATATATAGCATTTTTTAATCTTTTTTTGCATTGTATCATAATGGTCCAGGTTCGATTCTCAGTAGTGGATGTGCACTGCTGATGAGTCCCCAAATAAGATGAAATGGTCATCCAGTGCTTTCTGCTGAGGATTCTTCTAGACTTAGTGAATTACTTTAATTTGATTATTCAAATCCACCTAAAAATTTATATCACTTGTTTTAAGATATTCAAAAGGATGACCTCAAACTATACTGTAGTGTATGTGTATGTGCACACACACACACACACACACAAATATATATATATATATATATATATATATATATATATATATATATATATATATATATATATATATATATATGTATATAAGGCAGGAGAGGTAATCAGTTTGTCTTACCACAGTGATTTTATTGAATATATTTACTCTTTCGTATTTCAAGATGTTTTGTGTAATTTTGGTAAATATATTTGTTAAAATAAGATGTCAGTTTTGTTTACATTTTTGCTTAATTTAGACGACAATTTATTCATCTAAACCTGGGTATATATATATATATATATATATATATATATATATATATATATAGATAGATAGATAGATAGATAGATAGATAGCTATACATAAATAACTATGAACATAAAGAGCCAGGCAAACATACCTAGGTTTGACCTATGCAAATCGTCAGGGTACACTGAGCATTGGTTTGTTCATTTACAAGCCAAAACACCAAAGGTTTTTCCAGATGAATATAATTACTTATATTTATAAGATTATTATATATATATATATATATATATATATATATATATATATATATATATATATATATACATACATACATATATATTTACCATAAAATGACCAATAAGCATATTAAGAGAACTTAAAAAAAGCAAATAATAAAATAACTTGTGTTTTTATATACAACTCAGCTGCAAATTTAGGGCAGGTGATATGTAGAAATAGTAGTTCCATTTATACATACAATAATGTTATTTATCTTATCACACTTACACACACACACACACAAATATATATATATGATAGAAAATATATTTCTAAGGTATACTATATTTATAGGTAAATGTGCTCAATATCAGGGATAGAGTGTGTGTATTATATTTATGACTTTTTGTAAAATAATTGATTTACTGTGTCATAATTCAATGAACTTTTGTTAAAAGAAATGAAGAAAAATTTAATTCAGTTTATTTAAAAAGATGTCACTCCCAATGCAAAATTTCTAAAATTGTATATAAGTATAGTAGTATTATTACTCTCTGGAGACTTTTAAAACTTTGTAGAACTTTCTGGAGCCTTCTAGAAATATATGGAACCATTTAAAACTTGTTTTTGTCTATTGGTAAGTTTGTATGTTATGATATAGGAATAAACTGTTAAGTGCATTAAAAAATACATAAGTTCTATCCAATTACATCATTAGCAAATTAAAAAATAAACCTTTTTACTCCTATTGCATATATGGTAAAATTGAATTTTCGGTTTGAATGTGACCTCTTTCAAGAACTAAAGCAAATTAACGCCTTTTTCATTTCTTTGGAACAAAAGTTCATTAATTTTATGACATAGGCACATAGGGTAACAAAAAAGTCACAACCATAGTATTTAATATACATACATACATATATGCATATATTATTAAAACCAGCAATCACTAAAATTAATTGACACAACATTTATATACAGACAAACCTCTCTACGGACCCCACCATCAACAGACTTTGCATGCAACGAACAAAATCTGCAGACAAAAGAAAAATATCTGCAAGAGAAAAACTTCCAAATTGTCAGTGATATATTTCAAAATTTGTGGGCTTAGTGGAATGAGCCATATTAGTTCCTAAAATGACCCCTTGGTGGCAGTAGCAGCCCTTTCAGTTGTAAACAAGGACAGAAAGTGCGATACATTAGCATGTGTGTAAGAATGTAGCTGTGAGAACTCTATTATTTTATTATTTCTGTTATATTGATTAATATATCTATATTAATATATATTTATTTATGCATATATACATGTTTACACTACAGTATTTACATTAGGATTATAACTACTGATAGTTACTATAATGGTTTAATAAAATATTCCCTTACCATCTACGGACAATCGGCTTTAATGGACCACCCCTTCCTCCTATTACTCTGTTGATGAGAGATTTGTTTGTATATATATATATATGTGTGTGTGTAGTGTGTGTGTGTGCAATTATATAGAAAAATAGGAAAGAACACGTTAGGTAAAAGTTAAAGCTAAAGTTCTTTAGTATTTTTGTTTTTTATTTTTTAAAAACTGCTCACTACATAAGTAGAGCCTAAATTATAATTATTTTTTTATGTGCATTACTTTAATGAAAAGTTTTCAGCTTGATCCACTTGCCAAAATTCAATGTTTGGTCAGTGAAATATTTAATTAATTTTGAAGTGGATTGACTGTGATCTTTTCAGCAGCCCCTCATAAGCATGTCTAGGTAAAAAAACTGAATCAGTTTTCTGTTCTGCATTGGGTTATGGAAGCTGAAGAAAAGATAAGGAAGCCATGCAGAAAACAAAAAAAAATATCTTTTGCCGTTACAACAAAACAAAATGACAAATTTTTATGCGTAAAAGAAATAAAAGCAGATTTGAAAATATCAGATTATAAAGAGGAAAACTCTCTGCTGTATTCACATGCATATGCACATACACACTCACATTTAACACTTATTCCCTCTATCAACACATGTATGCATATATGTATATATATGTATATATATGCATGTATATATATATATATATATATATATATATATATATATATATATATATATATAAGAAACATTTTGTAAACACACACACATATATATATAATATGTATATATATATATATATATATATATATATATATATATATGTTTATATATATAGATATAGATATATATATAAGGAGGATGCTGAAAAGTTCTTGGCCTGATCCGCTTTCTATCAAATGACAAAAAACAGAATTATTTTGAGAAATGTTTCCTAATCTGGTTACATTGGGAACTTTACAATACATCCTTATATATATATATATATATATATATATATATATATATATATATATATATATATATATATATATGTAATATAATAATATATTATATCTATAATATATATATATAACATATATAATATATTTAATATAATATATGCATTATATGTATAATATAGTTGCACAGTACATTTTTAGATGCATCAAGTGGGGTCTTCAGTGATGCACTGTTCTCATCAGCGATTTCTGGTTTTGCATCATATCGGCTCAAACAGCAACCCCGACCTGACTCTGGACAAGAAGAGGACAATGGTAGAAGATGTGCAAAGCTGTTTTCTCCAGTAATTACAGGATTCTTCCTAACCAAAGGATGACCCTGAAGGCTGATCGACACTCGAGCATGAAATCTGAAGGCACTCAGCCCTAGAAATGGGAGAAGTGATAATAAGGTGATGGAAGACAGCCCTCACACTACCCACCAAAATAGAGTCCTCTGTCAAGACGAGATGTAGGAAATTCAGCCTTGTGGCATGTCAGTGACTGACCAAGTATGGCATTCCCAGCACCTCATGACAGTGATGTTGGGTACAGATACATCTGTCGACATAATGCTTGCATCCACCTCACAAGAGGGTGGAGAGCAAGTGCTCAATCACCTTCTTATGCTCTTTACAGAGAAGAAGTATAGCCAACTGGTAAAAGATGAGAGGAAAGAAGTAAGTGGCACATGCTTCAGCTCTACCCTGCAAGGACAACCTCCTTTTGTGCCAAGTCTTGACCACTGTGCAGACCTTTGCCTGTAATTCTGACCAGTTTTTCTCCAGCTAAAGTCCAGGCACGAACCACACTCCAAGAATGTAGATGGGCCTGTTCAATCCAACTAAAGTTCATGGAAGATCAACCCCTTTTCAAGCACCTAACTGCAAACCGGAAGACTTGTCGCGGTTAATCTTGGCCCTCGTGACTTTTTCATACTGTTCAAGTGCCTACAGTACCATCTCAATGTTGCTGAGAGATACGTCATCGGTGTACATGGAAACCCTGGCTCAAGTCTCACTAGGGACAGTGATTTCACATAGGGCCAGACTACACACCATGTCCCTTAGCTGGCAAAGTAGAGGCTACAATGCCAAATTGTAAAGTAGAGGCGACAGTGGGCAACCCTGATGAACTGACCAAGCATCAACCTAGCAAACAAAGTGCGTTTCCTCGATCACGGAGACATCCACACTAAATGACAAAAGGTCACAGAAGCAGGCGGACAGCCTTAACCCACTTCCTCAAGCCCCTAGCATTCAGTTTGGTTATCTTGATAGACATTTTTTATTAAATCTGCAAGAAAAAATACCCTATTCAGAGACTCAGTGGAAATCTGTGGGAGTGAGGAACTGAACGGATTGTCCTAGGTTCCTTGTGCCCATCTCCACCATCATCCGTCCATGGGATATGTTAGCTTTAAAGATATGTATAGAGAGTGGGGGAAGCACGGGCCCTCCCTGCACAAAATCTTAAAAGTTTCTTTATATCTGATGTACCCATTTGGACCATGCGCAGTTCGGGAAAGGCATCTTTTGCCTCATATAGGTGAGCCCAAACTTTTAAATATTTCCCTAGCAATAACTCCTGGGGGTCTTAGAGATGTTGCGGGGTTCCTCCACCAATTCCCGTCAACGAAGGCGACTTTGAAAATGGGACCCAGATAGGCCTTCTTTTGCGTTGAAAGGTCCCTCTCTCCTTCCCTTCTGTCGACTTTACAAATCTCCTCAGAATTGGGAAACTATTTTTTTCTCCTTCTTTTTTTGGAAGGGGTGAGGCAGGGTAGAAGTAGACGGTTGGGAAGGTGTGAAAGTGGAAGGGGACAAAGCCCTAGATGGTGAAGTAGGGAGTCTCCTTGACTTGAGAGTTGCGTCCTCAATTTCCGTTGGCGAAGCACGGACAGATTTGGACCTGGCTTTAACTATTTCCTTCTCCTTTCCAGCTCGCTTTTCGTTTTTGATGAACATCTATTCCTCTTCCTCCGTCCTCCCCTTTTCAAAGAGGAGAATCGAGGTGTGGGCATTTTTTCCGTCTCCATATTGCAATCTCTTCCATTTTGCTGTTTCTGCTGTTGTTGCTGTAGTTATTGGTCTTGTTGGCCTTTTTGTTGTTGTGGGTTTTGTTTCTAATAATGTCTGTTCTGTTGTTGTTGTTGATCTTTTTGTTGTTTCTGTAATTTCAGCTGTTGTTGTTTGTGGTGGTCTTATGGCTGCTTTTTCTTCTTCGACTGCTGATCTTTCTCTTGTTGAATGACGCTGCTTTTCATACCCCGGCCTTTCCTGCGGTTGTGAGGCTTGCTGCTGGGAAGCCTCCTGCTCGGGGGTGGTGCTTGACGACTTCCATCCCTTCTTTGCCACCTCCCCCTCTAAACACTATCGGGAGCCTTGCCAGAGACTTCTGTTGTTTCCGCTGCTGCTAATGCCGAGTCACGCTTTGGATGTGTCTCGAAGCACCACATTCCCAGCAGTAGGGACGACGGCCCTCAACCAGCATCATTTTGTCCCTAAAACTCTTCCTCGTCAACATAATCTGCAGGATGAAATCTCCCGTGGCAATACGAGCCCTGCTGATTTTTGCAGTCACCTCATCTACTAGGCCGTATTGGACAAAAAAGACCCCAGACTATCCCCACTGATCTCCACCGGACTCCATGGACGGTGATTCTTGTTCGTCTCGTACCTATATATTCGGTTTGAAGGTGGACTGACTTAGTAGTCAGGGTACTTCTTGCCAACATTTTAGCCTCTTCTCTGTCACCAGTAAACTGTCTCATAAAGCATTAAACCACCCAGCCAAAATCTTGGGCCCTATTTTGAGGTTCTTCAATGCTTCTTCCATTGTTTCCTTGTTGACCCCAATAAGTCTCCGAGTTCCTACGAGTTATGATCCAAGTCGAGATTCCCAACCTTTCCAGTTTGTTTTTTGGCCTCTCTTTTTCATCTCAACCGGGTCAGTTTTTTCCCTTGTCCGTATACATTTTACCTTTCCCTTTCCCTTAGTGAGACGGCCTCTTGATTTTGTCTAAAGGCAGAATACAACAGCCTCTCTTATTTTGAGTGGTGGGCGGATCCTACTAACATCAATTAGCTTTAGTTTGCGTGTTTTGTAATATTTAATTTGTTTTTCGGCTCACCCCACCCTCGTTTCATATCATTTAATTTTATATATAATTCTATAACATAAAGAAATTTTTATGTCATGGGTTGTTTTGAAGGTTCCTTGTACATGTGCGGTATTGTCGATGTAGGATAGAATGATGAGTGATACGTTTTTATGGTGAATGTGTCAATTGTAAGGAATGAATGGGTCGTGAATCAGATTATCTTGTTATAAGAGAGCTAGTATCAACCAGCCTTCCCCTTTTAGCCTTGTGCCACAATTGTATTATATGCAATAAACCTCAACTTGCCCTGGATTCCTAACTCAGTAAACTGGTCTCTTTCTTGTATCATATACCTAAACTAACACCTATACTTCACCAAAAATTGGTCTGACTTGCCACTTGTAAAAGAGGGAAATCGTTTCTAAAAGAAATTATTCGCTATTCTTACTGTCAGATAAATCTTCAAGTTTACCCATGGCACAGTGGATAAAGGCGTTGGTTAGATCCTGTGACAGGAACCCAAAGTGTGTGAGTTCAATACCCGGCTAAGGCAGCGGAGAACTTTCAGAGGGAAAATTAACAGGAGATAACTGATAACTGACATCCATTAAACATGGCACGTTGAACTAGAACAGTCTATCCCAGTGAGCGAAATAAAGGGATCAGTTCGACATTCCAACTACATGAAGAAGGCCGGAGCGTAGAACGGCCGAAACGTTGTAATAAATATGGCAACAAAGATGAGGAGAATAGTCCGAATAATGTAAATAATGAACTTTATTTGTATTTGCGATAGAAAGGACATCATACATCGATTTGATAAGAAATCAAACCTCACTAAAATCCGATCGCCAACACTTCTGACCAAGTAATTTTTTTCCCGTTCAACGTTCTCTCATTTCGTTCAGGCTACCTGATGACTTAGACCGACTATTTTACAGTATCGAGCTTCTTCTACGCCCGGACGGACTTCATCTTGGATGAGCTGGTGTCTTTGCCTTTGGCAATGTTGATTCGGGGAATGGGAAAAAAATCTCAACCCCAATTTGCCTTTGACTCCAGTATAGCTTTATGTCTAAGTCTCTCCTCTGCCGCACGCAACTCTCTTTCAGCGCTCCATTTCCTGCCAGAACTCGTCTGAATTTCAGCTACTGCCACTTTTAGATCTCTGGATTCTGCATATTGCAGTCGTTCTCTCGTTCTCGTAACTTTAACTTCTTTCACAAGGCTACTAAAGGGGAGGTGCAATGCGTTGCTGTAACCTTAAGTATCTCAGCAAACACAGCCACTTTTCAACCGATTATTAATTGCTCTCTCTAACGTTTCCACGGTGGTAATCGGAAAATCACAAGGGAGAAATGTCACAATACCCGGTGTAATACTGCGTGCTAGAAAAGCCATGCCTTCAAACTACCTGGCAATCACGATTTGTCGATCTTGGTCAGCCATTCCTCAAGGCCCTTTATAGTCTGCTAGATCACAGCTGTGTCCTTCAGACTACTGTTGAAAGTCTTGCTCAAGCACTTAACAGGCTTTTCACTTAAGGTAGGGATTGTTGCTCCTGCGACTGTAAATTGGACTTTCTTCATGACCTTGCCTTTTTCTCAATACTAGGGACCTAGATTTTCTTAGATTTTGATTCTTTCTGGCCCACTTCATATTTTTCTGAAGTCCCATCAATAGCCATGTACCTCCTGTGCCAGATGTCGTTGTCACGATTAAATCGGGGGCTAACAGAGTCTCGGCATTCCACCTCGGCTGCCTTTACTAGCATGTTCATGGCCAATGAAAAATGGACAGGAGATATTGTACAACCTGTAATAATACTCTTTTCCAGTGTCCTCCATTCTGACACTGTTGAACCTTCACCTAACCTCAGCTTGAAATTATCATAATAGTTGATTATGAAATCGCAAAATGATGAAGGCACGCGATGTCTCTTTAGAGCTTCTTCCACTAGTTTGTTTGGCATTGACCCGTAGGCGCTAGCGAGATCCAAACACAGTACAATCAAGTCACATTCACTTTCCTTCGCCTCTCTCAGGAGCTGTGTCATGACTCCTGTATGCTCAAGCCAACTCGGCATACCGTATTAATATAGCCATTTCTAAGAATGAAGTTCGAAAGGCATCTTGATAGCAACCCGAAAAAGATCTTACTCTCGGTATTCAGTAGGGAAATGATGCGAAATTGGTCCAGCAACTTTGATGCTTCTTCCTTCGGGATCCATACCCACTCAGCGAATATCTCTCTCTCTCTCTCTCTCTCTATATATATATATATATATATATATATATATATATATATATATATATATATATATATATATATATATATATATATATATATATATATATATATATATATATATATATCATAATAATTCATCGGGCCTAGAACAAGAATACTCAACAGAATGCAGAAAGCACAGGATAGCCATTTCGTCCTTTTTGGAACTCATCAGCAGTGCCCATCCACTACTGAGAATCGAACCCGGACTGTTACGATGAAACATAAGCATCATACCACTGGGCCATCGGTATAACTAGAGAACTAACTAGACTCAATATATATCTCAGCTAATATATATATATATATATATATATATATATATATATATATATATATATATATATATATATATATATATATATATATATATATATATATATATATATATATATATATATATATATATATATATATATATATATATATATATATATATATATATATATATATCTCAGCTAATATATATATATATATATATATATATATATATATATATATATATATATATATATATATATATATATATATGATTAATACCAATAAAAGGTTTGTCACTCAGCTGATTGATTTTACCTTCAGCATCTTGATTCCAGAGTTGCTTAGATGCGAATCACTCTGTTCCGTCATCAGTGGGTATCATCAATTGACAGCTTGTACTTCTCTTTTTCTTTCTTAAATGCCCTTTTCATTGTTCTACTTTTTTTCATGGAGTGTGTGTATGTGTTTGCGCACATGTGTGTATGAGTAGAATGTGATTATTTGTCCTTTTCACCGTTTTTTCACTTCACACTCACTCCTTAACATTTTCTCTCTTTTTTTCTTTTTCCTCTTTGCTTTCAGTTGCAGCCATTTTGACTTCCGGTTTTCTAGACATATACTACTGTTAATTCATGAGCGTTCTAGCGTTTTCTTGAGTTAGAAATTGGTTGAGTTAGAAATATATATCTGTGTGTGTGAGAGTTCGTGTATATATGCATGCGTAAATAATAAAATATATAAAAGTACATTAAAATGAGAATTTTACATGTTTTTCAAACTAGCAGAACTTCTGCCAAAAACAAAACCCAAGGAGGCGACCGCCTGTTTTATTCTTCAATGCAGTCTTTATGGAACAAGAGATTGCGTTTAAAAGCATTTGGACAATTTTTACATACTTTATGTCCAGAAAAATGTCATACAATCACAGCAAAAACTGAATAAAAAACTTAATTACAGTACCTTGTCAGTTGTCTTTAATAAAACTTGTATAAAAGAGGGATTGCTGATCAAATAGAACTTCTTATTATATATATATATATATATATATATATATATATATAAAGAAATATACTTTTAAGGTGGGCTATATTTATGAGATATAGTGCTCAATTTCAGAGATAGAGCGTATGTAAATATAAATATAGAAGTGAACATTGAAGTTAACACTCACAGATGACAGGCTGTTTCATGCTAGACGCAATCGTCAGGCCGATATATACATATATATAAAGAGAGAGACAGGCGGCCTGACGATTCCGTCTAGCATGAAACAGCCAGTTGCCTCTGAGTGTTAACTTCAATGTTTACTTTTATATATTTATATATATATATATATATATATATAGAGAGAGAGAGAGAGAGAGAGAGACAGAGACAGAGAGAGAGAGAAAGAATATATATATATATATATATATAGCGACAGACAGATAATATATATAGAGTCTGTGATACAGCAAAACAGTCTGTTTGTAGATGACTATATATATATATATATATATATATATTAGGATATTACATTGAAAACATGTCAAAGTCGCTGCACACTAACAGTTGTGTTTCGATGTGCATCAATGCATCTCATAAGGCAATTGGAAATTACTGACGAGTGAATGATTTATTTAGATTTAAAAGCAAAATACATACTCTTTTTACGAAAAAAAGGGGGGTTATGAGGTTTGTGGGGTTTATTCAGATCAACCAATAGAATATGACCTACGTTAAATTTAAAGAAGCAAAAATTAAGAAATTATTTTTCATAAATGGGTCATGACCCGTAGATTGGCAGTCATTGGCAGCACAGACCTTAAACAGGAGCAGATGCTAATGGATTGCATATTATGCACACCAGACAATATCATTTCCTAAGAAAGAATGAGGTGGAGTGGTAATTTAAATATTACGAACTTTGGAATTGTACTCTATTTGTTCTCATCTTACCTGTATATATATATATATATATATATATATCAAATAACATTTAGAGTAATTTTACACACACACACACACACACACACATATATATATATAAAATGTGTGTATGTGCATATAAGTGCATATGGACACAGATAATCTGATCTACTCAGTGCACCCACAAATTCAAAAGCTTATTTTCATTTTACTGCATATTCTTTTTTCATTTTTCACTCTGAGTTTTGCAAAGGAATTTATTCACCTCGATACGAAAATATATTTTCTTTCATTTCAAAGAAACTCATATTATAAAAAAAAAAGAAAAAAATACTTAGTGTGAAAAATTTATTTTACTTTTAACAAAACCATTTTATCAAATCTTGATATGAAAATATTTCTATTTCCTGAGCTCTAATGATTAACATGCTTGTTTTGTAAGTGAATTCAAATTTCAGCAAGTGCTCATAAAATGTAGCCCTGTGTCGTAATTAGTGTCGTCAAATAAACAACTATTTTTCTCATCTCTTGTATACACCATGGAAACGGTACATCATGAAATAGCCTATTTCTGTATATATCTGAAGAGAAACCACCCATATTTGCTCCATATTTCATCAGTGAGAAGTTCCCCTGAAACAGCTTCTTCCTGTGAACCACCGCCCTACGTAATGAACTCCCTAGGGGATGTTTTCCTAATCACTACAATCTTAACCTGTTCAATTCTAGAGTCAACTGTTATCTTCCCCTCCTATCCCTATAAACTACCCCTTATAGTAACCCTCTAGCATGAGTGGCCTCCAGGCTTTGTACAGGGTAGACCTTATTGTAAAAAAAAAAAAGTGGTAAGGAAGTTAAAGGAGTGCGGTTCAAAGTTTAGTTGGATTTTTTACCTGTTATTCAACATGTTAAAACTGTTGCATTGTCCCCTGGTAGGGTGGTCTTGAGCGATGGTGTCGATTTCATAATAAAATTGCATTCTTCTTTCTCAGCTGGTGATTGCTAGTTGTTTGAGTCCAGAGATAAAAGAACTTCAACACAGAGAATTTTAACTTAGCTAATTTATTAAAGTCGACATATACATCTCCTAAATAGCCAGTGGGGTTGCTCTCTCCCTCAACTAGGGAGCAACTTCCAGACACAAAAGTCGACACGTCTAAATTGTTTGATGGTTAACACTCAACTCCCCGAAAAACCTTTCTCACGTTAGTTCAGCCAATCAAAATCAACTTCCATTATTTTGTCTTGCATCTGACCCCTGAGGTGAATCTGAGGAATTCAGATGCAAGATACATTTCTCCCTAAAAATAATAGACTGCTAAACTATTATTTAACAAAATATTTATCTATTTACTCAGATATCTTCTTCTTCTTCTACATGCTAGAACTCAAGCTGGGAGCAAAATGCCTTCATATGGCTAGAAAATAAATTGAGTGTCTATACAAAAATAGAAAGGGCTGTGAGTCAAGGATGCATCTTCACCCTACATTTATTCAACATTTGTAGTGACACTATCCTATGGGAACTAGAGACCCAACCAAGATTTATTATCAAGGGGTATAATCTTATGTAAGATATGCAGATGACACCGAAAGGAAAGGAAACTACAGGACCTCTTAAGCAAGGTAGTAGAAGAAAGTGAGAAAAAAGGAGTAACTATCAAGTACAAGAAGATAGAAAGTATGCTCATCAGCAAGGTGTGAGTTATGAATTGGAAATATAAACATCAAGCAGATTTAGAAGTTCAAATATGGGAAGCATTTTAACAGAAAATGGAAGATGTGACACTGAGATCTGAACATGCTTTGGACTAGTGAAAGAGTCATTCCGAAAGCTAAGCAAGGTGCTGAGAAATTAAAAAAATTATTAGAAATAAAGAAGAGAGTGCTGGATTGCAATGTAGCACCCCAAGATGTCTTAAAGAAAATAGTATTAGAAAAAACACTTTTACTTAGAAATAGGTAAAGACAGTTAAAATTCCTTGGACATAATAAAGAAGGAAAACCTTAAAAACTTAACCCTGATGGACATATTGAGGACAACAGAGATAAAAGGTGGGGCTTAGCAAAGGGAGAAAACTGCTAAGATAGAACATTATGGTGAGCCATAATTGTCTATGTTTTGAAGGGTATATAGCACATAGAACAAGTAGTTCCTCTGGCTTCTGGTGCTTATTGATCCAGATAACCTTCAGTGTAGGGCTAGAAAGCTTCAACCTAATCTGACTATGGATGAGACTGCAGAATTCTATTCTGGGACAATAGCCCAGTGGATGAAAATGTTGATTTGCGAATATGGTGAAGGAATATTTACAGGTTCAGTCCTTGGGCATGGCAGGTAATAATTGAGCACTGCTAAATAAGAATAAGACAAATACCTGATGAAAGCTGGCCAGCAAAACAGCTGAAATATTGTGAGAATAACAACAATGAGGAGGATAATAATCTGCATGTAAATAATGATAACTCCTCATTCCAGAAATTCAGACAAAAATATTTTTCTTTATTGAATATTCAGAAGATATCAAACAGAGATGAACAATTCTCTGCTATCATCTAATAACAGCAAAATGTTAACAATGCATGCTCTCTTTATCATATTTGCTCTTTTAAATGAATGCTTCCTTTATCAATTTTGCTATTTATAATGAATGCTCCCTTCATCAAGTGTTCTCTTTTCAATGAATGCTCTCTTCATCAAGTTTGCTCTTTTCAATGAATGCTCCCTTCATCAAGTTTGCTCTTTTTAATGAATGCTCCCTTGATCAATTTGCCATTTTTAATGAATGATCCCTTGATCAATTTGCTCTTTTAATGAATGGTCCCTTTAACAAGTTTGCTCTTTTTAATAAATGCTCTCTTAATCTTTTGTCCTGAACTTTTTATCCATGTTTAATCTTCTGATGGTCACATAAACATTGAATTGAATGTTACAGATCAACACTACAAGTGGAAGAAGTTTCCAGAAGTCATTGTTGACTCTATTGAAATACTTGAAATATTATTTTTAAAAATGAATGTTTTGTGCATTTCTGATTCCTTCAAATTATTTCAGTCATAATCTGTTTGCATTCACAATGTTGTATGATATCTAGTTTTACTTATCTATATATTTATATATCTATACTTACTACCAACCTCTTCTGGCTTACAAGTGAAATGACATAGTATCATAATTTAGTTATTCTACAAAGATAACCAACTTTTTCTTAATAACAGTTATTGAATTTCATATGCTTGATGGGTTTTTAATCCTTTTCACCACCCAACAACAATTCAAAAACTTTCAAACTATTTGACTGACTGGCTATGTTTATTTGTTGATCAGCTATAAATTGATATTAGGGCAAAGGGTTTTCTAGTTTTCTTTTTTAATTTCTAAATAAATGTTTTAAATCAAATCACACAATGCACTGTATGTGTTGGGTGTATGAGGTGTGCAATGGCTAGTGAATTGGAAACAGAAATTATTGAGCTGAATTTGAATTATGGATAAGTGATTTTATGTTCACTTTCATACAAAAAGTCTTGGGAAATGAATGAAACTGTCTCTTCTCTCTCCAGCTTTGGTTTAAATAACAAAACTGACCGAAATCTCTTGCCTTGATGGCAACCAGTCTAGGAGAAGGAAAACTCTGAATTCAAAACCAGCCTGAAGGAGGATGGGACCTAGGCACACATCTGCTGCTATTAGCGGCAGTATGTATGATACCCATGTGACCCTGGAGGCTTATGGAACCTGTGTGATGTGATATGATGCGACTGTTTACAGGATCTGGAATACAAAAATGTGTTAATGATTTAATAAATCTCATTTAAAGCAATGTATATATAAGATTTCTAATTTACTTATCTATTTTCTCAATAGTTTCCTTATCTATCTATCTATCTGTTTAATTTCTTTCTGGTCATAACTATGCTCATTATCTATCCATTTCAAATTGTTCATAACTATTTATAATATATATATATATATATAGATATATATATATATATATACTACAGGTAAAAACGTTAGGGCCAACCTGCATTTTTTAAAAAAACACCTTAAAATGAGATATTTTTGTATTTTTTAAGTAAAAGATACAGTTTCAGTAACTATAGTGTATTTGCTTTTATTGTGACAAAAAATAAGCAATTAACTATAAAAAATTATCATATAACAGCATCATATTTTGTTTTTGTTAATAAAGCTACTATCTGCCTTAATTAATGCTTTACAAATTTTTGGCATTCTTACCAACTTTGGAAAAAAGTACATGGCAGAACTTTCCAAGCACTTTTCAAACATTGAAAAAGCTCACTCTCATGCCTTGAGTATTCTCTCCAAACTGAACTTTCCAATTCATTTCACACTAAATTAACCAAAGAGAGGTCATGAGATTGAAATGGCCAAGTCATAATTTCCGGAATGTTGTTAATATCTTCTGACTCAAGGTAATTTTGACATAATTCAGAAAAGTGTTTTATATCATTTTCTTGTTGAAAAGTAAATTTTCTTCCAATTATGCATAAACCAGATTGTAGAGCATGTCTTTGTAAAATCATTTGATATTGTTTGTTTTCAAAATGAAAATGACTTCGGGAAGAAAAAACAAAAGAAAAAAAAACATACAAATACTAGAAAAATACCAAAAAACACAATATGTATAAAGGATAACAGACAATAGGAAAACTTTATACTGTTTTACCTGACACGTTTCTCTCAATGTGTACTTTTTTAAGGTAAAGATCTAAATGAAATAGCCTATACTGGATGAAATGCATTGGCTAAAACTACACACAATCATTGGTCCCACAATGCTAGTTTGTTCATGATAGGAAACTGAAACAACCTTGCATTACAAATCTGGCAAAGTTTATAGTTCAGGTTTGATGGTGGACTACAATGAGTCCTCGACTTATGTCAGTGATCCGTTCCAACGGCAGTACATAACCTGATTTTTGACATAGGTCAGAACTCACCTACATAAGTACCTACGGGTGCCAAAATGAAGGGCAATAGGTTCCCCCAAAAACGGCACAAACGAGAGATAGCGAATGTATCACAATCCAATATGGTGTACAGGTGGTGAAGAAACAATGCCATCTTCCTCATATAGCACCACCTGACAACGTATTATATTATGGAAGATGTACGTCGGGTCTAACGTAACCTGAGGACCTTCTGTACCTGACTTGTGGTCGGTAATAAAATCACAGAAAAAGTCAAAATTAATTTTTGGTAGTCGGTAATAAAATATCTATTTTTATACTTCACGAGTTTATGGCTTCGCTCTGTTTGCAACAGAAATTCAAAGTAAAAACTGTAAGAAACATTTCTAAAAATTCTACGATCACATATTCGATATATTTTCTGGTTAGGCTGTGTTAATATCCTATAAGATTCTATTGTGACCACCCCTTGGAGGGGGGGGGGCGATGTAAAAATGGCTTGTGCACCCAAATAAAGATAGTCACAGGAGGCCCGCTAACGTTAATAAATTAAAAACGTGAAATCTGACAGGTGGAGCAAAAATGGACAACAGAACACAAGGTTATTTAAAATTAATAAAAAGAAATTATTTAGAATACAGACTAGAGTCCTTGTAGGTTAAATTAGCTTTAGTTCACAGTTAGAAGGTTAAGTTATGTCCGGTGAAAGTGTTGAAAAGTTGCTGGTTAAGTCAGATGATGAACCTTCCGCAGTATTTTAACCGAAGTGTACGGAGTAAGTTATTTGACGTCTGGACGATAAGGCCAAGGAGAAGAAAGTTCCCGATATAGCCAAAGAGAAGATCCCGATATAGCTGAGAAGAAAGTTCTATTTAAATGTCCAGTGCTGGCGTTGAGTAGTTGCTGGATATGTCTAATGGTGAACCTTCCATAGTATTCTAACCGAAGTGTACAGAATAGGTCATTTGAAGTCTGGACGATATAGCCAAAAAGAAGAAAGTTACATTTAAATGTCCGGTGCTGGTATTGAGTAGTTGCTAGTCAAGTCCAACGGTGAATCTTCCGTGGTATTTTAACCGAAATGTACTAAACCAGGTGAGTTAGGTTGACAGGAAAGTCGGAAGCAGGGACCATTGATTTAGTTGGAAGTTCAGGAATGTTGTAAGTAGGTCCATTAATGCCGATCAACCAAATGAATTAGGTCACAATAGTGATTGCGGAAATGTAAGTCTTAAAATCTTTTGAAAAGGTAACCTTCCTACTGGAACGAGTCTGTTTAACAGAAAAGGTAACTGTATCAGGATGTACACTAGGCTTCACTTCTGGTGTGGAATCCACTGACATATGTGTCTTTTCAAGAAAAGCTGGTTTAATACGGTTTATAGAAACTGTATCAGTGTGCTCACCACCCTGTATTGTAAAATATTTATCAGAACGGTTGCTGACTTCGAAAGGTCCTAGACATGCAAGAGCTAGAGGTCGTTTGACAACATCATGTCTAACAAAGACCAAATCACAATCCTGAAGTTGTTGAGGAAGGTAAATATCAGCTGGACATTGTCCTGGAGGAGTGTAACTTAACTTAGCCAACTGAAGACGCAAATCCTGGATAAAAGTAGATTTGAGGGTCGAATCAGTATTTGAAGAAATGTATTGCTCAGGCAGAGAAAGAGCAGTACGGAGTACAAGTTCTGCGGCAGAGCAGCATTAGATCAGCAAAAGAGCAGCTCAAATCTTCTTTGAGCGTATTTCTCAAAGAAAGCAGGATAAGGGGAATGTTAGCGACCCAATTATTTGCATCGTTCCTCATAGAAAGTGGAGCTTTCAGTGTCCGATGGAATGGTTCAACCAAACCATTAGCGCATGGATGTAAAGAGAGATAACTAAAACTGGGGACACCGATCTGTCGTAACCACATTCGGAGTAGCGAATATTGAAATCCATTCTCCGAGGACTGCCTTGGAATCAGTAACGGCTAAGGTGTCCTTGATGGATATAGCCGTGGACCAGCGTGAAAAACGGTTCACGATGGTTAAAAGATAAGGATAACCCTGACACACCGGTAGTGGCCCAACTATGTCGAGATGAATATGTGTAAAGCGAGCATCAGGGATGCTGACGGTACCAATGGGCAACTTGGTATGTCGATGCACCTTACACTTTTGTCACCCTAAGCAAGTTGACACACATTTACGGATATACGAGTTCATATTAGGCCACACAAAACGTTCTGCGACCAATTTGACTGTGGCTCGTTATTAGGATGAGATAATCCGTGCAGATGTTCAAATACCAGTCTTCTCTAAGAAGGAGGGACATGAGACCTACTTAATATGATATCACGATATAAGGTCCTGTTACTTAAAGGAGCAAGAAATTTTTGAGGGTCAAGTGAAGTATCCGCCAACACATCGTTCAAAGTAGAATCAGATTTCTGTTCATCTGCTATCAGTGGAACATCGGTATCCAGGGCATACATATGAGTTTCTGAAAAAGTACCAGAAACAGTGTTGTTCTTCCATTTTATATACTGAATGTCAGTTGTAAATTCCGATATGTAATCTAAATATCTAATCTCATGAGACGTATATTTGTTAGAATTATTATTCATGACTAGTCGACGGTTTATGGTCTGTAAAGATAGTAAAAGATCAACCGGAAATGCTGAAGATATCTGATGGCCAAGAAAATGGCTAATAATTCATGAAATAAAGTTCTGTATCGCAACTGAGCAGGAGAGAGTTTAGCTGAAAAGAATGCGATGGGTTTCCGTTGAGAATGTGAATCTTGTTCGACTACGGCCCCAACTGCAAATTCTGACGCGTCAGCAGTCAAGTATATTGCTGCTTGAGAATCATTCCCGATAAATGATAATTTCATATAGTTTGCTAAAGCAGTCTTTGCTGCATGGAATGCCTCTAGAGGCTCGCCTTCCAAAGAAATACTCTTATTCTTCCGCTGCAATAGGGTTAGTTAACGGAGTCCAAATGGTGGAACAGTTGGGAATGAAACGCCGATAGAAATTTATCATCCCTATAAAACGTCTTAATTGCTTGACAGAAGCAGGTACTGGAAAGTCACTGACAGTCTTATTTTTTTTTTCAATAAAGTGTGATGCCCAAGAAAATTAATATGATCTGATCCCAAAACAGTCTAAATCCAAAATGTGACAAACGTCAAAATACTTCATGAAGGTGCTGTTTATGTCTGTCCACGTTCTCACTAGCTATCAGGATATAATCAGTATATGCGAAAACGAATGGTAAACATCGTAATACTTCATTCATCAGCCTTTGGAAAGTTTGAGCAGCATTACGTTGACGAATGGCATCTTAAGAAACTCATACAACCCGAAAGGTGTTGTTACTGCTGTTTTGGGAATATCTTTTGGTGCGACATGAACCTGGTAGTTAGCATTTTTTAGATCTATTTTAGAAAATATGGTGGCTCCCTGTAATCCGGATGCAAAATCGTGAATATGAGGAATAGGATATCGGTCAGGGATCGTAGAGGAGTTCTGTTTTGATTCAAATCCAAAAATCTGAGCTGCCTGGTTTGGGCATTAAGTGAAGCAGTGAGGTGTACGGACTATCAAAAGGACGGAATGATGCCGTCACGCAATATTTCGTTGAAGGCTTTCTTGGTGAATTGTAACTTATGGGGTTGCAGTCGCCGAGAACGAGAATATACCGGCTGACCAGAAGTTTTTTATGCGATGCTGAGTCTGGTGTTTGACTGAATCAATATTCTTAATGGGATGTGTAAGTTCCTCGTACTGATTCAAGATGTTGAGGTATTCTCAACTGTGGCACGTCCCTACGCTGATTCCAGTTGTATTCTGCCGTGAACGGGTCCCCACAACACGTATGTTGGTAATATTGTCAGTGAGTGTTCTTGCATGCAGTGAACCGCCAAATTGAAATTTTCCAAATAGTCAGCACCAAGAATAGGTGTTTTTACGTCCACAATAGTTGAACGACCAAATGAAAGCCCGGCGCAATGCCTACATTTAAGGTGAGAGATTTCCTAACAAATGTATTAATGATGGAGCCATTAGTTGCTTGTAGTTTAAAAAAGGGGGGGGGGCTTTGTGGTGGGATCTTTGGTGACAGATATTACACTAAGTGCCGCACCAGTATCAATCAGAATCATAATTTGTTGTTGCTGTCCCAATGGCAAAAGAGGTGACAAGATTTATTACTGCCAGCAAGGTCTGTCACTTCTACTTGCTGGGGGTTTCGTTTGCCTGAGCCGAATGACACGTACACGATGTACAATGTTTCGCTTTCATACCATGAATACGATGATACCAACAAAAATCTGGGCTAGCTGTCCGCTTAGAGAAGGTGTTCGATCATCTCTGGTCACATTGTTGAACTCACGTAATATATCTTCGTCCGGGCGGCCCAAGAATTGCCTCTTTTAGGCAGGAATATGGCTCGTTCTCAGGGATAGGTCTACTATTTCGTGAACAATAGAAAGAGGTAAGGTTGGTACTAAATAAGTAAGATTTTTGTGATGCAATTTTTCGAATGAAAAAGATTGCCTCGATTTGCAAAAAAAACAAAACAATTCTTAATATTACCTTCGGTGAAGGGCGGAAAAGATGCCATGGGTGTTGCCAAGTTTGAAACCTTGTTAGTATCATTTGTTGCCATATTGTCCAGCTTTATCAGATCACTTCGAGGTCACCAATTTGTAGTGATTCATTCCTTATTTGGGATGCACAGGCCGTGTTATATCGCGCCCCCTCAGAGAGTCCATTACAAATCTGACTTTATGCGAAGAAAGTCTTAAGAACGTGTTTTTTAAAGTTTGCGTCAAAACCTAAAAAATCGTTTTTTAAGAATGCCACGGTCACATATTCGATTTAATAGGAGTTCTAGTATCCCATAAGACTCGACTTTTTGTGTGATGATTGCCTCAATTTGACGTTTTAATTTGAATAAACCTCGAATTTTCAATTTATTTATGAGGTTGGATTTTGTTACATCTTGTTTCTTTTTTTCATGTGACTTTTTTACCATTGCTTTTTTTTCCTGTGATTTTTCTTACCTGGATTCACCTGACCATACTGTTAGTGTTACTCACCTTGATTGGAAATTTAGATGTAGGTAGACTGAGAGAGGAAGTCAATTGGTATAGCTAGCATGTTCTTCAGATGTCACATAAATGGTATTTCTGGTTGTTCACAATGGTAAAAGAAAAATGAGTCTATGCTATAAAGCCAAATAATGTGCAAGATTTCCCAGCGAGAAATTTGGGATGACAGGCTCCGAAACTGTCCAAAAAATCTTGGCGGAAAACGATATTGCGTAGGCGTTGTACACAATTTAACATTTATTAACCAATCAACAATCAGGCATAGATATGATCTCTGTGATGCACTTTTTGCACAAAATTTTCTGTCGAAAGAAACTATTTACATGGTATATATAATGAAATCTTTTCCGACCAATCAAATAATAGCAAAATGCTAAATTCTTACTTTTTTCGATCGATTATAGTTATAATGTATGCGATGCCTTGCATCTAATACTGTTGATGCCTTTGGCATCGGATAATAGTTACTATTGAGTAAAGAATTATAGCCTGGGTTACTCAATATTTGTAGGTTTTACCACGCTAAATTAGACTTACTAAGTAGCAGTTGAAAGTGCTCTGTGACGATTTGAAATAAGAAACTGTTATATTAAGCGTATGGTGACAGAAATAAGAAGAAACGACACAGGTTTAAGAAATAAATAATTGTATTAACAAAAATACGACGTATGGTGAAATGGCATGAAAGTCTTTCGTTGAAAGAAAGAGATAAGTAAAGCTGATATATTCGGGAAAGATATTGGAATAATCAAGAACCTATACTGGCAGCAAACGACATGCATTCGCATCGAGAATGAGCTCAGCGAATATACAAAAATAGAAAGAGGCGTAAGGCAAGGATGTGTCTTCTCACCGGACTTATTCAACCTATACAGCGAGGAAATTCTTAAGGAACTGGAGATCCTATCAGGACTCATCATTGGCGGCCACAACCTTACCAACATAAGATACACAGATGATACGGTACTGATAGCTGAGACTGAAATAAAACTACAAAACCTCCTACAGAAGGTATTGAGGGAGAGCAAGAAGAAAGGACTAACCATAAACTACAAGAAGACAGAATACATGGTCATCAGTAAAAGGATTTTGAGCCCAAAATGCGATTTGCAGGCCGGGGACACTAAAATCAAATATGTGCGGTAGTTTAAGTATCTGGGAAATGTTCTGATTGAGGACGGTAGGTGCGACGCTGAGAATCGAAGATGGATTGGGATGGCCAAGGATGCATTCCAGAAGCTGGGTGGAGTACTGCGGAACAGAAGGATTTCTATGGTGACAAAGGAAAGAATACTGAGCTGCTACGTGATATCTGTCTTCCTATACGGCAGCAAATTTTGGACGGTATTCTCAACGATAAAGAAGAGACGAGGCGGCGGAGATGTGGTTCTACAGAAGGATGCTGAGGATATCACAGACCGAGAATGTGAGCAACTATGAGGTCTTGGAGGGGATGCAAGCAAGGAGGAAGCTTATGCTTAACTTTAGGGAGAGACAACTGAAATTTCTGGGACACGTGATGAGAAAGGAGGGCCTGGAGAATCTGATACTCACAGGACGAACAGAGGGAAAAAGAGACAGGGGAAAGCAGCGCATGACATACGTGGCGGGCTTGGGCAGGTGGATGGCCGAGCGTGGTCTGCGGGAGTTGGCAGAAACACAAAACCTATTGAGAGGCACAAGGGATAAGAGGAAGTGGAGGGCAATGATCGCTTACGTCCTGAAATGATACGGCACATAAGAAGAAGAAAAGAAAGCCGTCCACAGAGACTTACGGTAGGAACGGGAAAGTGAGTCGTGACTTACTGCGGCGACGGGCTTTTGCGAGATGACCTTGGAGATGGGAGTCCAGTTGTCTTTGGGTGTGGAGGTTGCGTTCCGACGAGTGTGTGAACCCTGGCTGTTGTGCCGACCGACTGCCGAAGATGTCTCTTTGATGGGCTTTTATGTCCTTTCGTAGGCTCAGATCGGCCCCAATTTCTATTTCGCTTTTTGAAGCGGGAGTGGGTTCTATTGGTTAAAAAATTCGGTTGTATGTTTTTTTTGGGGGGGGCGGGGGGAGCGGAAGGTGTGTGTAGAGCCGATGCGTGTTTGATGGAATTTTTAGTTCGGGCTTGGGTTTCGGAGCGTTCACATCCGGCCAGTGGTGGAAATTTGTGTAACATGAATCAGAAGAAGATCTGGTTTTAGGAAGAGTATAACAAAACCTTTTTCGTATTTCAATGAAGACGATTTTTCCATGTTCGGCCTCTCTTTTTATTTCTCCATTTAACATCAAAAGAAAGTAACGGCTTTTGACCACAGAAGAACTTCGTCCTCGTAAAGTTAACTATTTCGTTTTAGATGCAGAGGAGAGTTGAGTGTTTCTACAAAAGAATACAGAGAATATTTTTTCATTTAAAGAATTTAATATTAACTTATCAAAGAAACATTGGAGAAGAGGGTTGATCATATGAAAACCAGGAAAAACTGTCATTATTTATTTATGTATTTATTTTAAGACATGTTTTACGTTTATACGTTCTTTTTATAGATACAAATATTTAACGGCATTTACCGGCCTTATTATATATGATAGAGAATTATGAAAGAGAGAGAAATTTGACATAGGTTTGCAAAATAATCATTATTGCTTTTTTTTTTTATAACAGTAAATTTCTGGGAGTCCTTCCCCTTCTGGATTAAGGATATGATGATAAAAAGGGCCGAAACCTCCCATAATTTAGGCACATCACCGAGGATAAAAAACAGAAAAAAATTGTAGAATAGCAGCTGTAATATACTGTTTATTATATATTTTGTCATGTAAAAAGACAAGAAAAAGCCAATGGCGCTAAATCACTTCTCTGGCGCCAAACCAAGATGTAAAAAAAAAAACAGTTTTAAAAAATTTGGCATCAAAAAGCAAATCTGGCAACCCTGCTACGGAGAGTCTTTTTATAGGCTTGAGAAGCGCCCTCTAGCGACGTTATTTTTTCGCAAAGTCAAGTGGGATAACCTACATGATAAAAGAGAACGAAGTCACAAAATATGCATGTGATATACATGACAGAATTGCAAATACTATTGCAAAAATACTGAGAGAAACTGCACATTACGTTAAAGAAGCCGTGTTTGCAAATACCTTATTCGCACAATAAATTGCAAAATCCGGAAGGACAGTCTGTTTAGCTGATATGGAAGCAATGCCTGGAAGAGAATTTTCGAGATCCGTCACTCACATTGTTTTGTGTCCCCTTACCAAATTGGTAACCTTTTCGATCGAGTGTGATTTGGCCCGAGAATTAGACTTTATGGAACTCATCGCGCATTTTGCTTCAATGAAAGGTCGAAAAATTCACTTTTAAGCTACTTTGGAACTGGTTTTAGTTTTCGTATTTTTTTCAATAAAATACCGATTCGTAATTTTGCTCTCTACTTTTTGTAAAAAAGCCCCCCTTAAACCCCTAAAGGTATTTTCTTAAGTCCCCTCGGGTTTCGAGGCCCGGTACATTTGTGCCGGGTGTCCGCACCCTCTCGCCGCCACTGCATAGAAGCTACATATCAAAGTAAAGTTGTAGCTATGACTGGGTTCCCCTGTTTGTGTGACATAGTGGAGAGTCTTCTTGCCAGACATACGGCCTTTCAGCAGCCACCCTCATCGAAGCACTTGATGAAGCCCCCCTGTGTTGAGACTGGGGCTCACACTAACAAACCGGGAGTTCTTTTCTTATCAGAAGGATCAGAGTAAGTTTTCCGAGCTGCTGTACCTTCGTAATCACCATTAGACTCATCCAACTCTTTCCAAATCCTCTGCGCTGTCCTCAGATTGACACCCAAACACTCTAAAATGTTCATATTGGAGCTTCCGGCGCGAATGCCAAGCAGTACAGCATGCTGTTTCCAGATTTCTGTTGGAGTTAATTGCGTCATGGTGCTCTTTTTCTCACAGACGGTGCTCAACTGACCATCTATATTGTGCAGTCGACAAAATCAAAAACAAAAAATTCGCATGCGCGAATTTAAAAATTTGAAGTGGCGACAATTTAGTCATCGCACACTGTATCTTCTTCTTTATGTGTAATGGCCCCTCAGGACGTAAAATATTATGACTCTCCACAACTTCCTGTCATTTGTAGCTCTTAATAAATTTTGTCTTTCTGTTATTTCCCCTAAGACCAGTACTATCATCTATTTACTCCAGCTCACTAATTAGGTCATATGTTGTTTTCCTCTGTTTCTCTTGCCTTCAATCTGTCCTGTGAGTATCAGATTTTCTAAGCCCCTCTTCCTCATTTTGTGCCTCAGAAACCTTAACTGTCTCTTCCTGATGTTAAGTATAAGTTTCCTTTTTGTAACCGTTTTCTCTAAAACTATGTCGTTGCTTATATGTTCGATCTCTGGTACCCTCAGCACCCTTCTGTAGAACCACATTTCTGTTGCTTCAAGTCTTTTCTTCATCTTTGTGGAGGATGTCCAGCACTCACTGCCATACAGGAAGACAGATATCACGTAACAGTTTAGTACTCTTCTGGTTATATACACATCTTTAAATCCGCTTTGGAAAGGTCGCTCGGCTTCTGATTGGCCCACCTCACGGCCATATATCCTTGTTGCGAAAGCTTTCTGATTAGTTGGTTGAAGTATCTAATTTTAGAGTTGTTAAAATTTTGGTTTTCTTGTTATTCATCAGGTGCCCCAAAAAGTCTTAAATGTATTTATTCATCAAAATATGAACCATCAAATTCTATGACCTTCTCCCAACGGTTCAACAATTGAGTAATGCCATTTTTGTAAAAGTCCTTAGGTTTACTTTGGAAAACGTTATGCACTTCCGTTTTCAAGTCATTTTCATTATTAAATGTCCTGTTCTTCATTTGATTATCTAAGCCTAAAAACAAGTGAAAATATGTTGGGGAGAGGTTTGGTGAATGCGGTGGATGAAGCATAATCTCCCACTTTAGCTCTGCTAATATTTTGCTAAGGGTCATTTTTGCAACATGTGGGTGAGCATTGTCCTGAAGAAACAAAATTTGCTTTCTGTTTACTAATGCAGGCTGTTTCTTCAACAAATTTTCCTGAACTCCTTCAAGTTGCTCGCACTATTTGTTAGCAGTAATGGTTTTACACGTTTTTAAAATATCAATGATTTAATCCTTGTCATGTCCACCAAACACACAGCAAAAGATTTTTTTTAATAGTGGTGCTTTTGAAGTTTGTGGCAAAGGATCACCAGGTGATAACCAATGATGTTTGTATACATGATCCACTTTTCATCACATGTCATAATTCAATCAAAAATGGGTTCTTTTGTTAGTCTACTGCGACAAGAAGAATATATGGTAAGCCTCTGTCGTTATTTTTGCTGGTGTTAAGTCAGATGGGACCCCATTTGCTTAATTTCCATTTTTTCCCCAGCTGGTGCAAATGCAGTCTTATACTTTTCATCGCTTACATTAAAACTCAAAGCTAGTTCATGGCATGTTAAACCTGAGTCTGATTCTATGGCTGCCTTTAAATCCTCATTGTTTAGGGATATTGGTCGTCCAGCTCGAGGTTCATCTTCAAGGGTTTCATTGCCACAATGAAACTTCTGAAACCAATTACGTGCAGTTCGCTTGCTTACTGCTCCTTCACCAAAGGTTGTACATAGCTTATGAGAAGAACATTTATGAGTTTAAACTCATAGGACAGACAAGCATGAATTACCAATTTTTTATCAGTCATTTTGGGGACTCTAAAATGAGAAATAAAATTATATTGGTAATGTAATAAAATAATAACTGACTCATTCAACAATGTACGTGTCAATACAAATTGATTCCTGTATACTTATGCTTGTTAGTAACTAAACAGCTGGGTCAGAAATAAGTTAATAAAAATCGGAAAAAAAACTTTTTTGGACACCTGATATTTATTTTTTCGTCACTTTTCGCCCGAGCAAACGGTGTGTTATAAAATTATTTATATTTTCGTGTTTGTTTGTTTGTTTGTTTGTGTGTGTGTGCGTGTTATGTATCATTTTTAGAGTAAAAATACGTATTTCTTCATTCTATTTTATCGGTTTTCCAGATTTAGATTTAACTGTTGTATTTCTGTCAGTAAGTCGTTCAGAATTTGATTCTGGTCGAGATTTAATAACATTTCTTGCAGTCTTTGTTTACAAATTTAATGCAGACTTTAGTTTGTCAAATGAGTTGGTATTGCTCACCTCGTCAGAAATTTTTATGGTAAAATATTTCTTATTAAGGTGTAATACATTAAATGGGCCTGTGTAATGACCATCGGTGCATTCCAAAAGCTATGCAGAGTATTACAAGACGGAAGGATTTCTTTGGTAACAAAGAAAAGAGTACTGAGCTGTTACGTGATATCTGGCCTCCTTTACGGTATTTAATGCTGGATAATCTCCCCAAAGATGAACTGCCCTGTTGGCTTGGCTTCATACTATGCTGACTGCTCGTCTGCACGCGATAAAAGAAGTAGGGACTAAGCATAAACTACAAGAAGAGAGAATGCATCGTAATCAGTCAGGTACAAAAATTTAAATATCTGGGAAGTGTTTTAACAGAAGACGGAAGGTGTGACGCTGAGATCCGAAGACATATTAGGATTGCCAAGGATGCATTCCAAAAGCTGGGACACATGGCACAGTGTATAAAGGCATTAGTTACATCCAGTAACAGGACCCAAAGAGTGTGAGTTCAATACCTGGTTAAGGTGGTGTAGAACTTGGAGAGGGAAATTAACAGAAGATGACTGATAACTGACATCCATTAGACATGGCACGTCGAAGTAGAACAGCCTACCCCAGTGAGCGAAATAAAGGGTTCAGTTCAGCATTCCAACCACCTGAAGAAGGCTGGAGCGTACAACGGCCGAAATGTTGTAATAAATATGTCGACAAAGATGAGGACAATAGTCCGAATAATGTAAATAGTGATTAACAAATATATTGTTATGACATTTTACAAAAGAAAAGATGAGAAATGAAATAAACTGTGAAATGTTCAAAGTAACTTTAAGTGTCTGCAGATGACTATGAAAAGTCTTTCAAATCTCGCGCCGCCTCTAAATTGTCGGAGGTGGGGAGATAATTCCAAAATGTGCGCCGCAGTGAGATTTTATTAATCAGTGGGGCGGTAATCCAAAAATACTCTCTCCAGATTAAAGAAGATTTTCTTATGAAATCTGATTTATTGTGTGTTTCTTTAAATGTTGTGTCCAATGTACAGTGCAACCACTTTTTGTTGTTACTAGAGATATTGAAATTTTAGGTAAGGACATGTTGTCTGTTGGTTTACTTTTATTTGTGTCAGGTGTTTGTGTGTCTTCAATGTAATCAGGGTTTAAACGATCATGCTAGATTACAATAATGGTGCTGTAAAAATGGTATTTTTGCGGACTTACCTTGTCACAGAACGACCTGTTAATAGTGCTTTGAGGTTTTGTCTTGTTGTGTGTGTGTGTGTGTGTGTGTGTGTGTGACAGCGTTATATCGACGCCCGGACTTCCTGAGGACTGAGAAGATATTTCTTTATGTGGTGCAAGCGTTACAATCGTGGGTTCCAGATTTGTTGGTGAAGCTTTTTCCGAGAGCAGTTTTTGCACGTGCTACTCGTTGAAAGCCAAAGTGGGAAAAAGAAAGAAAGATTCAAACATCGCGCGCAGATCGGGATGAAGTAGCTTTAGTAAGAGGCCTTCTGATTGGATCCTTTTCAGCCAGTCAAGAAGATACTTATAACAACCCTAATACGCAAATCGCCAGTAGTCCGCTGGCAACGCCACCGTTCCTCTGGTGGCAGCTACTGGCGGGCCTCTAGCGGTCCGCCAGTGGTAACATTGCCGAGACGAATACGCCGGCGGCCCGACAGCGGACAACAAGCGACAAACGCTAATGATATGCCACCCGGTGACAGATTGGTGGCCTGCGTGTAGGGAATGCCAAGGGGTCCGTTCAAAAGGGGTTTACTACAAAAGACTCGTAATAGTTTCAATACTGTCACCCCCATGAGTGACTACACTATAGGTATCTGTATGTCGACGGACTACAGAGACTAGCTGAAACCTTTTTCGGCTACAGTCGAACTCTCTGCCTTCGGGCAGAGAGGAACCTGGACGATGCTCCGCCGAAGGGCAGAGTCTTGTTCGGGTAAGTAGACTTACCCTGAACCCGTTTATACGGTCTCAAAAGGGAATATTTTTAGCCGAGCCTACGGGCTCGGAAAACCGACGTTAAACCCGGCCTTGTGCCACATGCAACCGTCGTGGGGGTGGGGGCGGCTAAATATTCTAGGTGAAACCTTTTTCAGCAAGTAGATGAAATCTTTTTCAGCTTTGCTGGTCGAACTCTCTGCCTTAGGGTAGAGAGGAACCCGGACGAGGCTATGCCGAAGGGCAGTCTCTTGTTCGGAGAGGTAGACAGACCCGATCCCGTTTATGCTGGATCTACGGGGATTTTTTCTCAACTCGGGAAACAGCTACCTGGCCCCGTTTTATACGCGGTCTACGGGAAAATTTTGACCGAGCCTATGGGCTCGGATTACCCCACATTATATTCAGTCTTGTGCCACATCCTACCTTGTGGGGAGGCTGGTAAATATCGACTAGCTGGAATCTGTTGAGTAGGATTCAGACTTACGCGAAAACTACCAACCTTCCCATAGTAGCACTCACTACTGGATTGATTTGCAACAACCTTGTGCATAACTGTTACCTTTATTCTTATTGTATTGTTTTTTTACAATAAACCTTTACTTATTCTATCCACTGTGTTTGTCAAGTATATATTCCTATTAGCACGGAATATGACATAAACTTATATCTAACAATATTATCACCAACTCCAATGTGAATGTCTAGTGATATAAGCTAATTTAGATATGATGAAGGACGGAAAATGACATCAATTTGTCGGGTATTTCTGCCTTTCAATTTCTTGTGAGACCTTCTTACGGCTTCTTTTAGTTTTTCATAGTCCTTTGAGTGAAGCATGACTGTTTGCAATTTTTCAGCTATATCTGAAGGAAGGGGCGCCAGTATATGGTAAGATTTTTGCTGTGTTCCTTTGATGTCTGCAATGCAGAAATGATCTTCCTCAACGGGAAACCACACTTGCACGTTGGATACAATGAAAGCAGGTGGCTTGATGGATAGAACCTGTATTGAACGGTGTTTGCCGGAGAGCATCAGTCCAGTTTCACTGTCGCACATGGTGTCAATTTTTGTGTGTCAGGTACGTCATGGGTGTTAGAAGTTATGGATATTTTATATCCAATGGACCGCATGGTGAAGGAAGGTATATTTGTTTTTAATGTAGTAAGAATGGGTTAGCCGTATAAGGTCACCAGCCAATGTTGTATTTCATCTATGGATATGTTATGATGATCGCAGCATTGACAAAAATTAATTTATCAATTCTAGCTTTTGGTTGATTTTCCATTTCTTTATATACACATCTATAGATCCACTTTGAAAAGGCCGCTCGTTTCTCATTGGCGCTTGGCTTTATATTCTGGTTGTGAAAGCTTTCTGATTGGCTGGTTGAACTATCTATTTTTAGAGATAGTAACATTTTAATATTCCTTTTATTTATTTCTAATTATTTATTTCTATATTACCATATAATAATTAAATCTTTTTCAACCAATAAAATCCCAAGAGAAGGTTTGATAAACAATCATTATAAAGGCAAATACCGCCAAAATACATGCGGAGTTAGTTGTTGACCTACCGCGTGTTATTTTTGGACCATTTAGAAAATAACAATAATGCCTCCCCTTCACCACTCCCACAAATTTGAGAAAAAAGACTTTTGAGAGCTAGTTTGAAATTATTTTCTAATCAATGAAAATTTTGTATTTAGAAAGTTTGCACCTCTACGTGAAATTAGATTTTGAATCTCATTACTGATATAAAAATAGAAACATAAGGCTCAAACCAATTTTGAAAGCCAATTTGATCTACATGTGTATATACACAAATGCACATACACGCAATGGAAGCGAGGCAGCCAGCAGCTGCCGACTAAAGCTTTGTCGACATACACAATAGATGCAATCACCTACTAAACCTTTGTCTGCAAACTCACAAACACATTAGATTGACTGACATAAAGTAAGTCTGTTCACACATTTCACATGACTGACGGAGTCTTAATTATTTTATAAAACAAACTTCAATGCAAGGACAATTGAACATTTATTGTTTAGAATCCCGACTCTCAGATAGCAACTAAAACCTGGGTAGATGGATTCCAACAGCCATAATCTCTTAGACCATAAGTTTCCAATTAAATCAGCATGAAAATTTAACAACTTCAATGTTCAAATTACTCGTTGAAGACACAAATATAATGCATACTACTAACTGCAAAACACGTCTAAATAATTAAAGCCCTTATAAAAATCCCAAAAGAAAACACTCTTAATGACATCCATTACAAACATAGCCACAATGTATCGACTATATTTGGGAATTAAAAATATGTTTACTTCCTAACAAGTTATACGGCCTTTACAATAGGGTAATATAAATCCTTAAAATGTCCAAGTGATTTGTCGAAAAACACACAATGAAGAAACAGTACCCCGACTAAGTCCAAAAAAGAAATATTTTGTTTACAAACAAGAAAAATAACAAATTCAACATTTTTTTAATGAAACATGTATTAGAGGGATTGCTGCCCAAATACAAATATATATATATATATATATATATATATATATATATATATATATATATATATATAAAATATGGGAAAACAATATATTTTTTTTTATATATCAAGAATATTTTATGAAAATCTATAAGAAAGTGGAAAATTGTTTTGTGTGATGCTTTTTATCCTTTAGGTCTTCAGCAGACTAAAGTGATATTTACTTTAATGCGATTACATATGTATTCTTTGTGGCAATTATTACGGGTGACAGAGTAAATTCTTCTTTCAAGTTTTAGCTTATTATTAATTCCCTTTGTATTAATTAAGTCTTTTATTGTTCTAGAAATTGTTGTAACAAATTTTATGCTAAGCTTAGATAAAACAAAATAATATGCTAAAACTTGAAAGAATTTTACATTATCACGATATAATTGACACAAAAAAATACATAGGCGAAACCTTGAGGAATTTAAATGAAAGATTACATAAACGCAAAAGGGTTTTTTACAAAACAACAGACTCAGTGCATCAGTTTCTCACCATAATGAGAATGACTATACTTTTGATTAAAAAAATGCTAATTTAATTAAAAGAGAAAGACCCAAAGATTGTGAGTTCAATACCTGGTCTGTTCATATCTATCTATCAAAACTACAGAAAAAATGTCCTGGTCTCAAAAAACACTTTGAATCCCATTTCAACCCTGACCACACGAAACTTAAGATGCCCACAAAAATAGAACATATACCAATATTCATCTAATCATTACAAAGTCTGTCTCCAAACATAAACAATAAGGAACCTAGTGATGAGAAAATTAAGAAAGCTATTAAAAAAACTAAGGAATAATAAAGCATCACCCAACATTGAGGCTGAACTTTTGAAAATAACTTACTTTCTCCCTGAATTCAAGTTTCTTTATTTTATGAAAGAAGGCTGAAATCATAAATGCATCATCCAAAATGGGGGCTTTATCATGCATTAAGGCATTATGGGAACAGAAGGGTAGCCATCAAAACCCTCACACATATGGGAGTTTCTTAATTGGTTCCATCATGGTGAAAGTATTAATGAACATTATAATAACTAGGCTCTCATTATTTTATGAAAGTCAAATCCTAACAACACAGTTTGGTTTTCATTCTGGTAAAGGATGCAATAATGACATATATATCATCAAGCAACTCTAAGAAATTGCTTATCTTTATAATAGAAAACTGTATAACTGCGTTTTTCAACCTTACAGCAGCATATGACCAATAGAGACTTCCTCTTCTCATTCATTAGAAACTGCCTTCCATACTCCAAATGCATTGAATGCATCAATCTCATAGAGGAACTACAGAATCTTACATGTCTAATGAAGACTCCAGTCTGGAAATATTTCAGATCTCATCAGGAATACAGTAAGAAGGAAATGAGAACCTCACTCTATCTAATCTTTTCTGAGTGTATGCCCTGGGCATTTACAAACACAGTCATGATGAGATGGGCTCAAACCATTTAAGCATTCTATATCACATCCCAAATGAATCTAAAAATAGAAGACAACACATTTCCTTCCTGAGGTCAATGTACTGTGATGATGAAGGTGGGTTATGCTGATGACATAGGTATTCATAGCTGGGATAAGAATAGAAAATTTGAACAGAATATTTTTAGCATTCTCTACCAAGTGTTCCAAGAAATAGGACTCAAGATAAACTTTTCCAAAAACAAAAACTATGATCTGGAATTGGAATGAAAGCAGTGATGGCACTGATACCCTGAATCCATCATAAAAGTTCAAATGTGGAATTAATAAATACCAAACACTTCAAATACTGCAACATATGGAAAAGTTATAACAAACTAAGTATTGGAGAAACTGAAACTGAACGTACAATAGGCTGGGCAAAGTTAAGTTTGTGTTGTAGCCAACAACCCTTAATAAAAAAAATTGGGATTCTCGTAACAATGCAAAATTAACTTATAAATAGAGTTAATCAGTCTTTTTGTAAGTTATTCTTAACATCGCTTGAGAATGAAACTGGACTACGAATTTTAAATTTAACTTTTAAATTTTTGGGATTTAAGTTCCAGTTTTGAAACATAGTAATTTCTGTATTGTGATGGAGACATATTTTTAATATATATATATATATATATATATATATATATATATATATATATATATATATATATATATAAAGATGAAGAAATATTGTTATGGGATATGCTATATTTATGGGATATGTGCTCAATATCAGAGATAGAGTGTATGTAAAGATAAAATTAAACATTAAATTCAACACTCAGAGGCAACAGAATGCTTCATGATAAATGCAATTGTCAGGCCACAATATATATATATATATATATATATATATATATATATATATATATATATATATATATATATATATATATATATCAGGTTATCTCATAAGTTATGTCCGGATTTTGAATAAAGAAAACAAGTGGCCAAATGTTACATTTAATTACAGATTCAATCAACAATATATTTTGCCTGATTATCTATGACTTCCTTCCATCTATTAACAAGCTTACTAATTCCATTACTGTAAAATTTTTTGGCCTTGATTCGAAGAACTCACAAATGTCAGTTTTAATCTCTTCCTGTGTTACAAAAGCTGTTTCTTCCAAATGATTCTGTAAGCTATGAAACAAATGGTAGTCTGAATGAGCAAGATCAGGAAAATAAGGTCGATGAGGAATTTTCTCCCAACCAAGTTCTTTGATCTTTTGTGACGTGATTCTTGCTGTGTGAGGTCACGCATTGTCCTGATGAAACATCACCTCTTTTCAATTCACTAGAGCAGGTCTTTTTTTCCACAAAGCTTGGTTCAAATGCTCTAATTGCTGACAGTATGTTTGAGCATTAATTGTTGCATTAGGTGGTAAGAATTCAAAGTGGATTATTCCTTGGCGATCTCACCAAATTGAAAGAAGAACCTTTTGCCCATGAAGTTCTCTTCTCGGCTGTGGCTGGGGTCCTTCCCCTTTACCAAGCCACTGTCTACAACGCTTAACATTTCCATAAAAGATCCATTTTTCGTCACAAGTCTATCCAAAAAAGGTGAAACAAGTTGGTGTGAATGGAGAGAAGAGCAGATGTCAACTCGGGATTTGAGGTTGTTTTCAAACAATTCATGAGGCACCCATTCTCCAAGTTTAGGAACTTTTCCAAGTTGTTGAAGATGACGATGAACAGTTGTATGGTTTGAACTGAGAACCACTGCCAATTCCTCAACTGATAAAGCAGGATTTTCTTCAAGTACTGCATCAAAGAAGCTTTTCATCAAACTCAACTGGACGTCCGGTTCGATCTTCAACTTCAAGGGTGAAATCTCCACCTCTGAATTTTGCAAACTATCTTCTGCAAGTTCTTTTATTCACACATTCCTCTCCATAAACTGAGTGAATGTTTCTAGCTGCTTCGGCTGCTGAGTTTCCTTTCTTGAACTCATAAAGCATTATGTGCCGCAAATGATTCTTGGGTACTTCCATGTTAGCAGGGTTTTAATCAAATAAAATTTAATTTTATTGTTCTCTGAAATAAAATTTGATCAGTTTAAATGCATCTAAACATAAAAATAATGTTCAGCTCCATTAGACATTATAAAATACTCTTTAAATTTTGTTCATTTTAACAAAAAGTTAAAATTTGGACAGAACTTATGGGATGACCTGATATATATATATATATATATATATATATATATATATATATATAGAGAGAGAGAGAGAGAGAGCTAGACATATGGATATATATATATATGATTATTACAAATATAAAATATGTAAATTAGTTGATTGATATTATATTCAACACCTCGACTCAAGTTTTATAGATGAATCTTTTTTGCAATCATTTGGTCCACTCATCAGGAGATTTCAGCAACTGATTTTCTCATTTTCATTATTTTTATATTTAGTTAAAAAAATAATTTATGTGCTATTTATTGGTGTTCAGTTGATTTTTTTAATCTTTTTGCATATGTATATGGGTGTGTGTGAGTGGGTGCATTTGTTTATGCATGTGTGTATGTGCACATGTGTCAAATTTTGAATATATATATATATATATATATATATATATATATATATATATATATATATATGTTTTACTAGTTTGTGACTCGAAGGGATAATTCCAAGGGGGTTATAAATCCAGTGAGAGCTCAATGTAGACTTTACCATATTAACATTGAATTTTATTTACATTAAATCCATTTAATTAAATTAATTTGAATCAACCTGATTTATCCTGCATAAAAACAACAAACAGTATTGGCCAAAGTAATGCAGAAACCAACATTAAAATCTAAAAAGTGTAGAGTGAATTCTTGGTAGAGGAAACTAACTACTACTAACCACTAATCTCTTATCCTATTTTTACCCAACCCCTCTTTCTCACTTTCCCTCCCCACTAACAATCTAAAATGTCTGTCAAGTGTAGTTTCTCCATTCGTTGAGCAGGTTTTCATTCTGATGAGATGGACATTTTGGTGTTCACGAAATAAAAATTATAAACGAAATGGATAATTAAAGTCTCCGTCTTCTTATTATCACAAATATATATATATATATATATATATATATATAGAGAGAGAGAGAGAGACAGACAGACAGACAGACAGTCGAGTAATGTATTACAACTTGAAATGAGGAATTGAAGAGCCAAGTTTGAATTCCAGTTGAGTTCATTACATTCACTTATGTGCTAATAACCTTGGGAAAAGTATGAATCCATCTCTTCTCCCCACAGCTATGGTTAAATAGCAGGACAGAATGGGTCCTATAGCCTTGGGTGGCAACCAGTCTAGGAGAATGACAGCTCTAAATTAAAACTCTGCAGAGTGTCGTTTGGGGACCTTGTGGCATACTATGCATCAATTCTCTGTATTTGGCTCTTCCAAAAAGGGTGGTTGGTTTTCACCACTATAATCAAATCATATATGTGGGTAGTCTGGCTGTTCGTTCGCAGCTACTTGACCCTCATATGTCAAAAACAACAGGAGAGTTCAATATATATATATATATATATATATATATATACACACACACACACATATATACATACATACACACACACATATGTATATATATATATTTTGTGTGTGTGTTTTTGCATATATGAAACCAGACATATTTTCTTGAATTTCTTCCAGTTTCTACATTTACATAAGACTTATCTGCAAATTAATTGATTTTTTTATGCTTATAAACATCTAGATAAACATTTTCCCACACTTAAAATGGCCGACAGTTGTGTAAACATTTTCTATTTCATTGCTTACTCTTGCATTAATTCACATCAAATGACTGGCACACTTTTTTCCTCCCACTCACACACCTACTGATCATTTTTTTTCATTACATGCACTCATAAGTATGTGTTGCTTCAATTGTGTATGTGAAAAGAAATTTAGACACAGTGAGACTATGTATCGACCCAAACATACAATATGGCTGCTCCATGAATTTTTGCAGTGCCAATGTCATATATCTATATTGCCTGTCAGAATAATGTGAAGAGAAGTGGTTTGGATGGAAGCCACTTCCTGATATGGTGCCAATTTAAAAGTAGCCTTTCTCTTCAGTATGCATGGGAAAGGTTTTCAAGAGGCAGGTTTTTGCTTGCTGTCAGTGGCTTCCTTTATAGCATCCTTAATTTTTTAGATGATGTTGGCACATTGCTTTATATTTTATTCTAGGAGTTTGAGACAAAGGAATCATATTGTTCTTTGAATATTTGATTCTTTTCGTTTCTTCTATAAAACTCTTTATCACATTCAGCCATGATACCGTTCCATTTATATACTGATCAAAAAGCAAACTGTCTTCTGAGTTAGTCTTTCTCATTCTATGACATTGCTTATCTTGACTTGATCATAATGTAGAACCATGTCTGAAAAATGTCCTTAGTAATTGTATTTTACTAATATTTATAGAGTAAGTGTTTTTTTAATTCTATCTGAGCTCAATACATTATCCAGAGAAAGCAAACTGATTTTTGGTTTTAGATAAAAAGGATTGTCTTTAGCTTTTCATTTCTATCCCTTCAATCAAAACTATTTCATTTTGTTTCAATTTCTCTGTTAATAATTGCATGCTTCACATTCACCCAAAGCATTTGGGAAGAATTACTTTCTATTACTGATAAGCAATTCATATTCACTTTTTCTTGGTTTCAATTAACTTATAGCAGTAGCAGACATGGAAACCAGAATTTTTACAACTATACAATATGTTAAATTGTTTCTCTTTCAGTTTAACTAGAAGAGAACCATCAAAGAGTTGACATTATCACAGAAGACATTTCCTCATTTTTTTGTATGGTATTAGTCCTCTCAATTTGTCTCTCCAGCTGGAGATATGACCCTGTGTCTGTTGCTGATAAAATCTCCCTTAATCACCCACTTAGTTTGGCATACTCCTACAATATTGAGATTTAGCCTATTCAATTCTTGCTGTAATAGTTTCTAACTGGCAATATTGATTTAGTGTTCTTTCATTTCATGTCTATAAAACTTTTTGATGCAAATAGTAGCTGGATTGCAGCTCGGTGACAGTTAATGGGTGAGGGGTCAGTTCCAACGAGCTTGACCAACTTCTTTGCTAACAGTATCTGAATGATGCTTAGCATTCAGGCAAAGCATTTTTTGGGAACATCAAAGACATATTAGGATGGCCAAAGACTCATTCCAAAAGCTAGGCAGAGTATTATGAGACAAGAGGATTTCTTTGGTAACAAAATAAAGAGTACTGAGCTGCTACTTGGCATCTGTCCTCCTTTACAACAACGAATGTTGGACAGTCTGCTCAAAGATGAAGAAGAGACTCAAGGCAGTGAAGGTATGGTTCTACAGAAGGATGCTAAGGATACCATGGATCGAACATGTAAGAGGTTTTGGAGAGGATGCAAACAAGGAGGAAGCTTTTACTTAATATCAGGAAGAGGCAGTTGAAATTGCAGAGAAATGAGAAAGGAGGACCTGGAGAATCTGATACTCACAGGTCAAATAGAGGGAAAGAGAGACAAGGGAAAGCAGTGCATGACATACCTGGCGGGCTTAAGCAAGTGGATGACTGAACGTGGTCTGGGGTAGGTGGTAGAGGAATGAAACTTGTTGAGAGATACAAGGGATAGGAGAAAGTGGAGAGCCATGATTGCTTACATCTTGAAGGGTCATGGTACATAAAAAGAAAGAAAGATGTTCTATTACTGATAAGGAATTCATATTCAATTTTTCTTGGTTCCAGTTATCTTGTAGCAGTAGCAGACATAAAGACCAGAATTTTCTGATATTGAGGCTGCATATGACTTACTTCTCATCTTATACTTTCAGACTTGTTATCATTTCATTCTTGCCAACTGATTCTTTCATTATTCCAAACATTTTTCGAATAAGTACTCCATTTTTATTCAAACATTAGCGATAAACTTAATAGTTTGAATAATTTATGGAATAAGACTTAATTTTAGAACTTCAGACCAAATAGAACTTCACTTTTAAATTCTTCATCTTTTTTTCTTTCTTTTTATCCTTGACTGCAAACTAAGATTTTATAAATAATCATCCATTTCTAACTTTGGGTGATATTTTTATTTGTGCCTTGAAATCAAACATCAGATTACAAAAGACTTTCTCTATGTCACATTCATCTTCCTCTTTTCTATTGCATATTCTTGCTATTTGGTCACAAGTTTGTAATTAAGTTGAGAAAGAACAATTTTGCTAAAAGGAAAAAAAGATTCAAATCATGTTAAGTCTAAACATGCATCGGGGAAATTAATAAACCTTTCAACAAATTACTCTTAGTTGTTGCTGATTCTATTATGGAGTAACATGCAGCCACAGTGTTTTTCTCTGTTGGAAATATTTATTTCTTTTAAACCCTAAAACACATTTTAAAGTTTGCATTCTGCTCTTAAAGAATTCTAATCTCACTTTTTGTTGAAATTGCACTGAATCAAATTTCTGTTCAAATTTTTTTATGCAATTTGAATGGAAAGGAATGGAATCTTTATTTCTTTTCTTGATATTAAGTCAGGCAGATATTTTTAGTAAACCACAAATAAAATCTAATTCTTCTTATTTTTAGTTTACAGTGCATGAAAATTTACATGCACTTTATATAAAAGGAAATTTAAATATGATTTGAAAAAAAGAAAATTGGGATTCAAACTGTAAAATAAATTTAAAAACTGAAGTCCGAATTAAAATGATCTACTTGAAGATTGTAATAATCAATTCAACAAAAACAGACATCCTTCTCTCATTCATTGTGTGTGTGTGTTTTTGCATGTGTGTGTGTGTATTTGTGAGCATGTGTGTGTGAATGCATGTGTGTATGTGTTTTTGTGTATATGTGCATATGTAATTTTGTACGTATGCACATGTGTATGTGTGTGTGGGTATGTGTGTCTATACACAGGTCAAAATCCATAAAAAGCTAAAGATTTTTTGAAATATATATCTAGAGAAAATTAAATTAAAAAAAAAGACCAAAAGAACTGGACACGCTTCACACCCTCCCCACCCCAACCAAAAAGGAATAAAAAGAAAATGTGTGAAAAGAAAAAGAAATTAAATCCTCAATGTATCTTCATTATGGTGATTTTTCTAAATGTAGATTCGATGTGGCACAAACCCGAAAGTATGGGGCACCCAGTGAGGATCAAACACACTATTCAATTCATTTAGCAAGACAAGCTTACTAACCATTACGCCATGTCTAACTGCCCAACTATGGTGAATTTCTTAGTGTATGTGGCACAAGGCCGAAGTTGTGGAGCACCCAGTGAAGATCAAACTCACTACTTACTCATAATTGATCTCACAAGACATGCTTGTTAACCACTACACTGTATCAAAGTGTCCTTATGATTTTCTAAGTGTAGCTCACATGTGACACAAGGCTGCAAGTGTGCAGCACTAGGTGAGGATTGAACTGACTACTCACTCATAATTGATCTAGCAAGACAAGCTTGTTAACCATTTCCCCTATGTCAAAGCACCCTGTATCTTCTGTTAGATGCTATTTTACCTTTAATCCTCTGGATATCCAATATTTTTTGATTATCCTCGGTTGAAAGGAAAAAGCTTCTTTTTTTTTTTAAATCCATTTATCCTAGCCCTGACATCAGATACTCTAATGTGTTTATTCTGTGGCTCAGCTGCTCGTCATAGCTTGGCACTGCCTAAAAGCCAAGTTTAATCTTTCGCTTCCATCATGATCCATCTTAGGAAAAGCCTGGCTTCATGGAAATTGTTTCTAAGTGGAATTAGATATGTTTTACTGTTCCATCCACACTGCATAAATACATTCAACTGACAAAAAATGTGTCAGACTGTCCATATTAGAAAAAATATCTTGATGAATAACAGAATGATAAATCTATGGCAAAAAGAAGAAAAATAATTGTACACCCCCCCACCTCGCACACCAAAAACAAAATTATAGCATCCACAGTGAATACTGTCTGATTAATTATCATAAAACAGTAGAGGGAGTCCCCCATATTTGTGGAGGTTATGGACCAGAACTGTCAGTGGATAGTTAGAATCTGCAAATACTTCCACCCAATCTAAAAGTGCTTATAAGTACCTATTTTGATTGTTGAAACCCCATATGTCTTAAACTTTCATCCTAAACACTTTAGAAACATTTCAGACCCTTCTTGAAACATTTTTGTAAAACAGTATTGGTGACCATACACTTAACGTAAATTTTCTTTCATACGTACAATAACCGTTATTAATTAAGCAGAGATCAATACAACCATTGAAAATATTGTATAAAATATGTGTAAAAAGACATAAAATATAAACTTTAAAACATTTTCTAAAAAATGAAGTGTGATGATGCCCCCCAGACTTAGCATAAGCCATTTTAAGACCCGAGCTGTAGTCTTTAACAAAGAACAAAGCCCAAGAACTACACATGTTTTTGAGTTTGTTTTTTACAATGAAGATGTACAATTCTGCCAATTTTTACCATAAAAATGGACTTTTATGTTTTAAGTCACTTAAATAACAGGAAAATAATACAAGAATATTTTAAATATATTTTATTAAAAAAATAGATGAATCGAGGGAGTTCTCTGAATAATTTGTACATATGTTCTTCAGAAAATCATGCAAATATTCAGGTTTTCTGTGAATAGCAAAGATCTGCAAATATGTGAAGCCACGAATACTGAAATGCAAATAGGCAGGGGTTCACTGTATATGGAATCATCTATAGTTTTGCATATAAGTGCTAAATGATATCTGTTAGTTATCTACAATTACTAGTTTGAATCTTTGTCGCATTTAGGGGCCTTTTCCAGAATAGTTGTTGTTGTATGGGCAACACCAGCATAACATAGTGAACAACTGAAAAGGTATAAAAGGTTTAAAATAATTAAAAATAAATTCTAAAAGAATAAAACCAATTGAAGAATAACTATAAGATATAATAAGAAATAGAATAGGAAATGAAAAGGATCCATGGGGAAAATGTCGTTCTGTATTCAACCACCTACACACCTAAACCATCTCAAGAAGAAAAAAAAGATATGAATGCAACATTTTTTTAAAATTTTTAGTCACTCTTCAAATCTAAATAGTCTTTATATTTTTTAAGATCACTATTAACAATCAAACTATAGGATTTCTTTCACTTGAAAGAACTTTTAAGGATTATTGTTTATATATATATATATATATATATATATATATATATATTAGGTTGGTGCAAAAATAATGATGTAATAATGTCGTTTTTTGACGTTAAAAATACATCAAAAAACGACATTATTACGTCATTATTTTTGCACCAACCTAATATATATATACAGGGTATCCATAAAGTCTGTGTGCAATTTAAAATACTTAAGGAATTTAAATTGCACAAATACTCTATGGATACCATATATATATATATATATATATATATATATATATTTATATGACATCACACACTACAAATGGACAGAGTCCGACAATTATTTTAATATATTTTATGGTTATATGTTATTGTTATTGTTATACATAAACAGAGCATTTACTTAAATATTTTGTCTATATAAATAATATATAACAATAAAATATATTAAAACAATTGTCAGACTTTGTCCATTTCGTAGTGTGTAAAGTCATTTGTTTACATTTAGATACGCTTCAAACTGATATGATCATTTGAAGGAAATCATGGAAAATTGTATTCTAAAAGCAGTAAAATTGACCTTGCTAACCAGATTCTCCTCTGTAGCTAAACTGGTATACCACATCAGGCTATACGACTGTTCTGCGTAGAATACAGATTTGATTCCTGTTGGAAGACACATATTTCCTATGAAAATTTCTTGGATGTTCAAGCCAGTAAATTTTGCTAATACAGTTTATTATAAACAGAGCATTTATTTAAATATTTGTATCTATAAAAATAATGTATAACAATAAAATATAAAATCAATGGTCAATATATATATATATATATATATATATATATATATATATATATATATATATATATATATAATAAGAAGACACAATAATAAAATCCTGAACAAACCCCCTTACCTCAATAGTTTTAATAACTCTACACTTAAATCAGATAATAATAGGGAAAAATTATGCGATTGTAGAAACCCAGTAGACTGCCCATTAGAAAATAAGTGCTGCATCGAATCTGTGGTATACCAATTCACTATATCATCCGCAGAGAACCCTAACAATAATATGATATACATTGGGTCCACGAAAAATGCCTTTAAAACCAGATGGAGGCAGCATAAATGCTCCTTCAACAACATAAACTTAAGACATCAGACCTCTCTATCTAAATATTTTTGGCACCTGAAAGAAAAAAAAAAAAAAAATAGGACACCTAAAGTAAAATGGAAAATCATTAACAGGACTAGAACTTGCAAAACTTGGGATGACCCATGCCCTTTGTGCCTCCATGAGAAACTACACATTATTAAACTTCTAAACAATAAAAACCTATTAAACAACAGGCAAGAATTAATGGTTTTCTGCCGACACAACCAAACTTATGCTCTGAATAACTACCTAAAAACACGCATACAATAAAATAAATTTTAAAATCCATAGCCCATATACATAGTTTTAATACCCTACAAAAAATGATAACCCTTTATGAAGTCGTCAAATAACAAACGTTACAGCCTTTTTATATGCACAAATCCCTTTCATAAAGAGATATAATAAAAGAATAAAATAAAAATAAATAAATAAATCTCCATAGACGCTCAAGCCAGACTATGCGAAAACTTCCTCCGTCATAAATTTAGCCACCCCCACCTTACCCTGACCCGGCATCTATGAAAGTAACTCTATACTGATACAAATTATTAACACCCCACCCCTGCCTATTCTAAACAATCCGCTCTTGATGTTACCATGGAAATTTTTGATTTCAATTCTGACTACACTATTAAAACTTGTAAATTTCAGAAATAAGTCATTCCCAAAAAAATTTCGCTTGAAGATGGAACAGAGCCTACTTTAACTCAAGTTAATTCAAATATTATTTTGAAGTTTTCGGCTCTTGTTTTGAAACATGAGACCTCTTATGTAGCGAGTTGGAATCATATTTTTAAATAAATAATTATATTTATGCTCTACTTTCGTATCGAGCACTATTTTTTAAAAATAATAACAAAAATACTAAGGAACTTTGGATTATTTACCAAACCAGTTTCTTTCCTATTTTCTACAATATTTTCACACATATATATACATATATATACATATATATATATATATATAAACTTCTAAGAGGATAGAATCCAGGTAGAACTCAATGTCTAGGACAGAGTAAGAATATAATATAAAAGGCTCAAGCCCTAATATTTCATGGTTATAATTTATTACATTGAAATGGTATTCATGATCCAATTCATCAGACCTACCTGTTCTTTTTGAATTTGTAGGTCTGATGAATTTGATCATGATTACGATTCCAATGTAATAAATTATAACCACGGAATTTTAGTGTTTGAACCTTTTATATTATATATTATATTATAAGGATACCATCAGGTCAGCATACTTTGTAGGGACTCAGGTTAGAGATGATAGCAGAAACCATGGAAGGGATTATATGTATATCACTCAACAGATTCAGTTCTAAGTGGGAAGTTAGGCAGGAATACTCCTGATGAGTAAAGAGTAGAATTAAAGGAGAATTTATGGGCAAAGTATACAGCTTTATCAGCAGAGAATGATAATACCTTAAATCCTTTGAAGAGTAAGGTGAATAGAGACCTTGGACTTATTTAGTATCCTATGACAGAGATGCCAGTAATCATGAGAGCCAAAATTTTTAGAGGTTATATTGTGCCTCATTCCCAGGAAGCAGGGACTTAGCTTCTTCGAGGACTTGCTTGCATTTGTTATGAGCAGAAGCAAGTAGGCACCTGTTATGATGAGAGCCGTCAAGCTGGTATAGCCAGAAATAGTGATTCCTGCATGCTATGTCAGCTGAGCATGCTGGTATGAATTATGGAGAGGTTTTTAGTTTCACCTGGTATTTCCAAGGTGGAATGAAAGAGTCCTTGCCGGTTTTGACCCAAGAAGTGGTGAAATTTTCAGTTGGGAGGTTGAAAATGCCAATACAAGGAGCATCATGAATAAAATCCTGGAATGAGTCCCAATCAGCATGCTTGTTCTGGAAAGAGGTCTTATGGATAGGGGGTTCCTGTTTAATGGATGCTTGGAAGGAGATATCAACAGCTACCACAGAACGGTCCAAGTAACCAAGAGAGCAGTATTGTGAACCTTGGCAAGTGGGAAGAGGAGGTAAAAAATAGATTCAATGAAGAAGCATGTTGTTTAGTTTGGCTACAGAAATGTGTAGGGAAGTCCACCATTTGAGTGAGGAATTGGGAAAAGGAAAAATTTAATGTCAGTATACCAGCAACATCAATGCCTTTTGAATGTTTCAGTCACATGTTGTGGTTGACCATTAATGTCACTGAAGACAAAGATGTTTGCAGATGGATGGAGAGAAAGTGCCATTTCTACACTGTTAGCTATTGCACTGAATATACTACAGTCTTGGGAAGAGGCGTAGTGATAAAGAAAAAAGAGATAGCAGATAGAATTTAGTAGCGAAAGATGAAAGCTCATGAAAGAGCAGCCTTGAGAGACAATTCCCTAGCCATCAAAAGATTATCCCCAATGTAAACACCAAGGCCATGTATGTGAATGCTGGAATCTTTTCAGCAAAAGGGAAAATACCTTGAAACTAAGAATTAATTGGTAGCAATGGAAGAATTCAATTTGGTTTCACAGAGGGCAAAGATATCTGGAGACTTTTCCAGGAGAAAAAATGCTACTCCACTGCTGGAATGGATAAAGAAAGGTTATTGGGTGTTTTTTTTCTTAGCTGGTTTAGTTTTATTTCTTTTTGTTGTGACTTCCATGAGATATATTTTGAGGAGAGAAAAGAAAGAAAAAATGAAAAGAAAAAGATCGCCATAATTGTCATCAATGGTAATACAAAGCAGCCAGTGTATAGTTGAGAGCAGAGCATAATGTGTCCTCAGGGTTGCCCACCAGAAATACATGCAGGGACACCTACCAATGCATGACATGGCACTACAGATACTTCGATGATATGTGACTTTTGATGAAAGCAGCCTCTTTAAGTGCTACCAAAGAGATTGGGCACCTAATGACTAGTCAGATGCAGCAGCCAACAAACTGCTAACCCAGTACCTTCATAATGTAAAATCACAGGCTTTGGTTAGTTAGTCTGATCACCAAAGACTTAAGACAGGTAAATCATTGTGGCCCTGGTAAGGGAAAGAAAGAGAACTGGTAAACCATATTGTGAAAAAGGAACAAGGGATGAACCTCTACTACTGTTCTAGTCTCTATGAAAGGAGTGGGGATATTGTTTATATACATACATATAGTGGTATAATCTCTGATTGATGCCAAATTGGTTGAGTTTTGATCCCGGATAGAAGCAACCAGTCTAGCCACACTGATGAGCTGTGATACTGTGAAACAGACTGGTATATGGATGATTATTTATTCTTTCCCTGATTGAGCACTCTGGAGAAAAAAATAGTGGCTGCTCTTGCTATTAATATTTCACTCTTCAATTATGAATTGAGCACTCTTGGCTATTGGCATTTGTATACATCTCATATATAATATGTTAATAATTTCCCTTTCACTGCCATGTGCCAATATCTTAGGAGTATAATCTCTGACTGATGTCAAATCAGTTGAGTTTTGATCCCAGCTTGAAGCAATCGTATGTCTAGCCAAACTGATGAGTAGTGATACAGTGAAACATGCTTGTATGTGGATGACTATATATATATATATATGTGTGTGTGTGTGTGTAGATTACAAAATCTTTTGTCTGATGGTTAATGACAAGTGAGTAGAGTGGTTACGGAAAATGTAATGGTGGAAGAACTTTCGCTGGTTAACTGGAGTTAGAGCCTTAATAAAATCATCATGGAGAAAGTCAGAAGAAACGGCTCCATTATTAACTCCCAAGGTTATTTATGGCAGCTCCACAAAATAATATAAGAGATAACTGCATGAAGATGGTGAAATCCATTGGTATTAATTCCTTGCAGAGAGGAATGTGCAAAAGCATCAGTTGACAAGAATGAAATGATAACAGTCTGAAAGTATAAGATGAGAAGTAAGTCATATGCAGCCTCAATATCAGAAAATTCTGGTCTTTATGTCTGCTACTGCTACAAGATAACTTGAACCAAGAAAAATTGAATATGAATTCCTTATCAGTAATAGAATGTCTTTCTTTCTTTTTATGTACCATGACCCTTCAAGATGTAAGCAATCATGGCTCTCCACTTTCTCCTATCCCTTGTATCTCTCAACAAGTTTCATTCCTCTACCACCTACCCCAGACCACGTTCCATCATCCATCTGCTTAAGCCCGCCAGGTATGTCATGCACTGCTTTCCCTTGTCTCTCTTTCCCTCTATTTGACCTGTGAGTATCAGATTCTCCAGGTCCTTCTTTCTCATTTCTCTGCAATTTCAACTGCCTCTTCCTGATATTATAAATTATGGATAAATTACACAAAAATGAAAATAACACTGACATTTCATATGTATCATATATCTACATATATAGATATATATGTATCATATATATGTATCATATATATATATATATATTAAATTAACACAATCAACCAAAAATGTAAATTGCTTACCACAAAAGAAATACAGTTAGAAATGGCAAATTATTTAATGAGACACTTGTTTCTGTTCATTGTTCAATAATTTCTCCACATCAGGTGAAATTTTTGTTGATGACAGGAGTAAAACATCATCCAGGTGGTCATCACCCAATCTTGTTCTTAAATGACTTTTATTCCATTTTTGAAAAAAAGTTGTTTGCAAGCATATCTACTTCCAAATAATGATACCATTACTTTCATATTATTCAATAGGCTTTTCTATTTTCTGCTTGTCAAGATATATTTCTTGTAGAAGTCAACAGTGGATTTAGAATTAAATTTTGATTTAAAAAATTTGTCACATTCTAAGTCAATAAACTCCAAATGATATTTTTTCTGCTCCACAAATTAATTACATAATAAGTGTCCAGGTATTAAGTAGGCAGGCTGAACAAAGGCTATTATAGGCTCCAGCTTGGGGCCCCTATCACACTTGGCTATAATGCTGTTATCCATTACTCCACCATGCCTCCCCTTATATGCATATATATATATATATATATATATATATATATATATATATATATATATATATATATAAATATTCAACAACAAAATTATTTGTACACCTAGCAATTTTGTATATTTTTATCCATTTCTCAGAACCTACCTGCCTTTATGATGCCAGGTTTTTTTATATGTTAATAAGCACAAAAAAAGGAAAATAAAATTCGATTTTCAGAACAATGCATTAAATACAAAAAATTTGTCAGGCGAATTATGCAAAATAGGAAAAGACAAAATTATTTGTACAGTATAAAAAATAGAAAAAATTGAACAATTTTCACAATATTAATAGTAAATAGCCTGGCCTCTAATCTTTTTAACTTGCTGCAATCATTTTCTAAAGGTTTTGATGAAATTTGAAATGAGATGAGTCTTTTATGGGATTTTCTCCCATTCTTCAATGATTACACATTTTAATTCCTGAAGGTTTTTTGTTGACCGATGATTTATTTGAACTTTCAATTCTTGCCATAGATTTTAAATAGGATTCAACTCAGGACTCATTGAAGGCCATGGCAGAACTCTAATCTTTTTTTTCTGAAGCCAGACATCTCTAATTTAGATGTATTTTGGGGATTATTATTTTGCTGGAAAGTAAATTGCCAACTTAGGTAAAGATTTTGCACTGATAGTTCTAGATTTTCATCTGGAACTTTGATATAGTCTGCAGATTTCATTATTCTTCTTATTGTAATTAATTGTCCATACCCCCTTGAGCTAAAACAATTGCAAAACATCATCAAGTCGCCTCCATGTTCTTTGGGAGGAAAGCCTCACCTTTCTTGTACCAAATCTTCTCTACATCATTACGTCCAAAAAGCTCAATTTTTGTTTCATCACTCCATAGTACTTGTTCCCAAAAGCAATTTTCTTTGTCCAAGAACCTTTTCACAAAATTAAACCAAAGAATAATGTGACAAGGTTTGTGAAGTGGGGTTCATCGTGGGCAATTTCCATATAACCCATTTCTATTTAAACAATGTTGTATCACATGAGTACTTACACTGATACACATTGTATCCAAATTTTTGTGATATATATCAAAACAACTCTTGTGTTTATATTAACCTTGTGACACAGTTTTCGTGCAGTTCTCAGTCATGATTTGGCTTTTTTTCCACACCCAGGCAAATTCTCTGTTGTGTCAAACGGTTTAAACTTCTTTATAATGGACTTTACCATAGATCTAGGGAGAGCTAACTGGTTTGAAATAGTGCTGTAACTATTTCCCAGCTTGTGAAAGTTAGTAATTCTCTGTCTCAAGTCAACATTAAGTTCCTTTGTCTTCACCAACATGTTGTTAACGTAAGAATAACAATTGGGATACGCTGTGCACCACGTGATGTTCTTTGCTAGAATTATCACAAATATTCTACTGAATAAGGCTTCAACAATAAAATAATTATGCAAATTACTGACACAAGTCAATCAATTTAAAGCCATATTTTCTACTGTACAAATAATTTTGTCTTTTTCTTTTTTGCATAATTTATTGTATTTATTTATTTATTTATTGTTCTGAAAAGTGAGTTTTTTTTGTTCCATTTTTGCACTTATTAACATATGAAAAAAACCTGTCATTAGATTCTGAGAAATGGATAAAAATATTCAAAATTTACGGATATACAAATAATTTTGTCATTGACTGTATATATATATATATATATATATATATATATATATATATATATGTAATAGTGGTAGGTAATGTTGGGTGTTGATGTATTATTGTCCCTGTTGTTATTATTTGTTGACTGTAATGCGGTTGATATTAAATGACAGAAATTAAAATGCATAAAATGTACAACAAAACAACAATAAAAAGATGAGACACATGTTAACATAAATAACATGAATTTGTATTTCCTTTTTGTGATGTGAATTACAGAATATTGGTATAGTTTGTTTAAAAATATTCTCAGAGTCTCTTTTGTTTAAAAATCAGAGCTTACTTGGTTTGGTTCTGAGAATTTCCTTTGTGAGGATGCATCTGAAATCATCTGTTTTTCATCTTCCTGGAACATTGGCAGCCATGTGTTTCTGTACTGCTACTTGTCTACTACTATAGGTACCCTAGTCTAAAATACTCTACTAGCTCTCTTGTTGTTGAAGGGTTGTTTTTATAATGGAGAGGATAGGATGTGGAAATATTCTTCTTTTCTATCATCACTAATGGCAATTTCATTTTTAGGATGATGAAAGATGAAATATCATCATTGTGGACCATAACACACACACACACGTATATATATATATATATATATATATATATATATATATATATATATATATATATATATATATATATATCAGGAATATTAACATAAAAGTAGATCATTAAAGTTTAAAGTTTTATATATATATATATATATATATATATATATATATATATATATATTGTGTATATTTAGGCAGCAATTTTTCATTAATGCATGTTTCATTAAATAATATAGACAAGTTATGTCTATTTATTTTAAGTAAGTTCGTTTCATATTGTCTGATAAACTTAATAATATTGTCATTGAAAGATGAAAGGAAATCACCAGATTGATACATGTTTAAATCCACTCTGAGCTTTTGGCTTACACAAGCCATTATCAAAGATGACAATGACTTTTCAATATATCAACCAATACACAGACGAAACAATAATGATAGTCTGTTTTTGTTGCATGAAAAATTTCAAAGCAACAAGACATGGAAGTGAAAATCGTGTCGCAGCTCATGATGTCACACATGACCACGTGTGAGTGAAAACGAGAAGTATTAAGTATGAGAAGCTATTGGTAGATTGAAAAGTAATTGTCCTGACTGAGCTAACTTCCTCATGCAAAGGGAACATATCCATTATATTAAAGAAAGGAAAAAGCCCAATGAACCAATCTGGCCAATTAAGACACAGATTTGAAGAGGAAGAGGATGTGATGAAAGAAGATCTTGACAGAGAAGAAAGGATGAGTTCTTCAGATCAGGACAATGCAATAGAAAACATGGGGGATAGTGAGTGATTCAAATATGGAAAATGATGAAATGAAATTAAGATCTCAATTAAAAAGAACTGAGCATAAACCTCAAGGAGGAGAGAAGAGAGGTTTTACAAAAAGTTTAAGAACAACTAAAGGCCTTCATTTCAGGGATATGTAGTAGATTGGTAAAAAGGATTGTACCTATTTGCATATGTTCAGTAGAATAGATATAAAGTATATAGTAAAACAAGAGACAGGCAAGAAGTTGACTACTGATCACATGTCATTGAACAACAAATACAACAAGGACAATAGTGCAAATATAAATAGTTTAAATAATAATGGTTCCTCATCTTAGAAATTCAGATAGATATTCAAGATGGCTAGAGTGGGCTTACAGCTATATCACATTGAAGCACTTGTTCTTGTATGATCAGCAAAGTTAAGCAACGTCAAGCCTGGACAGTACCTAGATGGATGATCATTTGGGAATACCAAGTGCTGTAAGCATGAATGAGTGGGTGGTGTAATGAATAATGGCTCCGAGTTGGAAATCGGACAGCTGAGTTTCAATTCCAGTTGGGTTCATTATATTTACTTATATACAAATGCCCTTAGGAAAAGTATGAATCTATCTTTTCTCCCTCCAGCTATGGGTTAATTAGTAGGATTTGTATCAGTAAATCATGATTATATCAAAAAAAAATCCTTACAATGTAAAAATATTTCATCTCTTGAATTAATGTGCAATGGTTTGATAGACTGCAAAAAAAGGAAAAAAAAAAGGACAATCTAGTTTGCTAGACAAAACATAACGAGAACACATCTTTTGTTTGGTAAAATATATTTCTTCAAAAAGACGAGCCATACTATGTAAATATAATAACCAAAATGCTTCTTATTACAGAATCAGTTCCAAACCAAATATTTCAGTTACCAATGAAAAGGCATGAATCTAACATGACTCAAGTTTTTGTTTTTAAAAGAAAACAAAATGGTAGGAATTACATGTTGAATATAGTTTTTTGAAATTCTTAATAATACTCAATTCATAAGAAAGAACAAAATAAATTTTGTTTTGTTTACAATAATGATAATCTTTCAGCATAGCTTTTGATCTCCATCAAATTTCAGTAGCATCTATTGTTAGTCACTGTTGGCATCAACATTAATATTCCCACAATGCAATTTTCCATTTAGATTTGAAAGGCAAGAATAATATAAAAAATCTTGACAACAAAGTTTTCAGAACCAAAATGATACAGTGAAAATAATGTTCAAAAGTTAAAAACAAAAAGTTTCTCCATCTTTTCCTGGATTATCAAGAACATTTTTTTTTTTTACTTTAATGATTATTTTTAATCTTACAAATGCCTTCAAACCTTGTGGAATATTTTCTTGAAGTAAGTCGAATTTTGGCTGGGAATTTACTTCTTTAAAGATTTTTTAAAAGTTTAATCTTATTATTCCTTTTGTTATAATGCACTAAATCAGAATTGGTTATTGTCTGCTTTAAATAATTGATTAATTTTAAGATATTTTCTTTTTAGGAATTCTATGAAATTTCCATATTTTCCTTTTTGTAGTATGGTGACTCACAGGAAGTAGTATGCACTCAACTGCATTATGGTTAATAGCTATAGCTACTTATAGTCTTTGTGACTTCATAAGTAAATGAGTCATCTCATTTCCTTTGTACTGAAGAGATTTTATCTTATTTTCCCTAGTAATTCTTCTGGGAGATTTTGTCTCCTCACTATCATCCTCCTCCTCCTTAAGAGATTGTCTAGATATAGGAGTTCTTGATCTTCTTTTTTCATAGGACTGTTCCTCCAACAATTGTCTTTGTTCATCTTCACAGTCGATATTACTCTTGATTTCACTGTCTAGCTTGATCTTCCAGCTCTTATAACTTAGCAACAATCTAAGGAGAAATGTTTCTATCTTTTCTTTCTTTTGTATGCAAATTTTCGATCCATTTTTCATAGTTTGTCCTTTCTATTAATCAGTTTAATTGCAGATGGTATAGTTTGCATCTAGTTTTGTTCAACCATTGCCATAGTTCACAGAACTCTGAAGTGTTGTCAGATACTAGCATTTTGGGAATTCCATTTCCTGAAAATATGATCCTTAACACTTGTTTCATGGTCGAACTTCTTTTGTTGGAAACTTGTATTACTTCTGGTCAGCCAGAATACAAATCTACCAGTATTACTAACTATCCAACTCCATTAGCATAGGCATGATTGTAAAAGTCTTTGATCCCAGCAAGGAGGTTACATTAATTATGGATGCGAGTGAGCGAGCTGTGTCAACACTTTTATCGTAAGAAGGCCATCCAATTATGTACCTTTCAAGTAGAAATTTTAGCAGAAATAAATTATTAATATATTGAAAAAGAGGCATTGACCATTGTCTGGAGCACAGACAGAGCTCGACAATTCTTATCTCTGCAAAAGATTGGAATTGGAAGCTCTACAAGATCCAATATTGCTGAAAATATAGGAAGAAATAGGTGGCATAATTGTTCCTAAGTTGAAAGACCTTATAAAGAAATAGGACATGAATTAACAATGGAAAACATTATTATATACAATAGAGATGTGATAGTACCACCAGAAACATGAAGAAGAGATATTTTAAAAAATGTACATGATGATGTGCATTGTGGGATAATGGCTACACATAGAAGATTAAAATTGGAGGCATGATGACCAGGGTATTATCACAATATAGAAAGATATATACACAAATGTCCAAAATGTCCAGAAATAAAGGATTTTTCACAAAGGAGACTACACACATGGCCTAAAGAAACAGAACGATGGTCACATGTTCATATGGACCATGCACCCATTAATGGCATGGTGCTATTTCTAATTCTAGTAGAACACCTTCTTTGGATGGCCTGAAGTTGTTAAAGATGAAAAAATGACTACAATAAAACAAATGCTAAGAGTGGTATTTTCTAGAAATTGGGTCCCTAAAGCATTAGTTACTGACAACACACCAGAATTTTATGATTAAGATCTATGTAATTGGTTCAGGTAGATTAGCTGATCCCATTACAAAAAACCACCATATCACCTACAAGCAAATGGTATTGCAGAAAGAATGGTGCAGACAGTAAAAATAGGATTAAAAGCATTTTCCCCCAAGTAGAGATCCTATAGATGGTTACTTAACAAGGTTACTGCTTAGTTATTGGACGATTTCGCATGCAGACAGATTGCAAAGCCCATCTTCATTAATGGGAAGACAAATAAGATCTATAATAGCAATGTCTTATTTGGTATAAAAAAGACAAAGTAGCAAGGTCTGACAGAGCTAATTACATAATCCAAAGGGGACCTATCACAGCCATTATATCAAAGAAAGGGAAAAATCTTATCACTCCTTCTGACCAATCAAGACCCAGAATTGAAAAGTAAAACACTGTGATGAAAGAAGACCTTGACATAGAAGGAAGGATGAGTTCTTCAGATCAGAATAATGCAGTAGAAGATGAGCCTATAGATGACACTGGGAGTGACTCATGCATGGAAGAAGATGAAATTTGACCAAGATCTCTATTAAAAAGATCAGGGCATAAATCTCAAGGAAGAGTGGAAGAAAGAGGTTGTAGAAGAAATTCAAGAACAACCAAAAGCATTAAACGTTTAAAGTTTTGAATTCTGAGTTTTTCCTTCTCCTAGACCTGCCACCCAAGGCTATAGAACCCAATCTGGCCTGTTATTTACCCATAGCTGGAGAGAGAAGAAGAGGATCCATACATTTCCCAAGGGTATTAGCACATAAGTGAATGTAATGGATCTGATTGGAATTCGAACTTGGCTCTCTAATTCCTGAATCCAAGCTGCTATCCATTACTCCACCATGCCCTCCTATATTAATGATGAAGACATTTTATGCAGGGCATTACCAGGTAACCTTGCAAGTAATTCTACTTACTTCATTCTAAATGTTACCTTTCAAGAAAGATACAGAAAAACAAAACCAGTATTTTGCATCTTCTAAAAAAATTGGAGTCTGTGAGAAAGAAAAAGATGAAGATATCAGGAGTAAATAAAAGATAAAGTAAGAAAGGTTTTTCTTTTTGGCTTTTGAAAGGGCAGAAGATGTTGGCCCTGTTAATTCTGAAAGAATTCACGAGCATGGCACATCTTCCAGCAGCTTCAAGAACTGTAGAAAAAAAACAAGAAATCTTTGGCTAAAATTAAGAAAGTCATTTTCCAAGGTGATTTGCATTTCATCAATTTTCAATGACCTCATTTGGGATTTTCAACTTGCTCGATTTTGCATCATTGTCTATTCTTTGTCGTTTTTCTTGCAGCATTCAATCTGATTCCTTCCATTCATTGATATGTATGGCACCTGAATCTCTTCAAAATCTCTGCAAGATTCCTATTATTGTAACTTGTTCTGCCAAAAGATTTCACAGGCATGCAGAAAAGATTTTATTCTCTCTCTGGTTGAAAGACAATCGACAATTCTTTGAGGTCAGTAGATCAGAAATGAATAAAGGGAGTTAATGAAATCAGCAGAAAAAGGAGGTTCATGCTTTTGTTTTGGTAAATGCTTGAAACATGAAACATAGCAGATATTTACCATTGCGACTTCTTAAAAAACAAGAAATTTTTTATTAGAAACAAGGAAAAGAGTACTGAGCTGTTATGTAGTATCTGTCCTCCGTTATGGCAGTGAACAATCTCCTTACAGATGAAGAAGAGACTTGAAATTACAGAAATGTAGTTCTACAGAAGGATTATGAGAATACCATAGAACAAACATGTGATCCATGACAAAGTTTTAAAGAAAATAGAAGCAAAAAGAACGTATGTACTTAAAGAGAAATTTCTAGGGTACATAATGAGGAAAAAGGGTTTATAAAATTTGATACTCACAGGACAAATCAAAAGCAAAAGGGTCAGAGGAAAACAATGCATAATATGCTTAGCAAGCTTAAATAAATGAATTTTGGGTTTAGGAGAGATAGCAAAAAGATAAAATTTATTAACTCTCTACTTTAATTTCCAAAAAGTTAAATGAAATGTCGATCATTATCTATTATCCTCCTGATTACTCTTTTCTCTTCCTGCTCATTAGTAATGTTTCTGTTCCTAATTCTTCTACACTCAGTAACCCCCTTGTGTCTTAGTGGCTTTACTGCCTTGCTTGGGTTGAAATCGATTAAAAAAAGAAATAAAAGAGGTACAAAGGATGGGAAATTGTGGAGAGCCATGATCACCAAGATCCTGATGGAACATGACACATAGAAGAAGAAGATGAAGAAGAAAAATCTTTCAGACTCAGAAAATGTATTGTAGTTAGTAACAAAATATTTGTGTTAATTTATGATGAAAAATTCCATGTTTGAAATATGGAAACTTTGCTTTCACTAAGTTGTGCCTTCTAGCAAATGGAGAACATATTTTTATTAACAAGATTCTCTTTCTGTCTGAATTCCTAGGATGAGCAATTATTATTTACATTAATTACTGTTGCCCTCATCTTTGTAGTTATTATCACAATATTTCAACCATTGTGCTCTCCAACTTTCTTCAGGTGTCTATCATTCCCGGTAACCTTCAGAATATGACATCTGCTGTAGGCTTTTCATGAGAAGTAACAAAATTTTTGTAGGTTGTATTAGGAGATAGTTCTTTGACATCTGCTTGTAGTATTTCAAACTGGCAACAATGGTGTACTGGTTTTGAAATGACTGATTTTAAAAGAGACTAGTCAAATGGTGGGAAGGTAGGCTGCTTTTTTCCTTATTGGCTCTAAGTCAGGTGTTGGAAGAAATGATTGAATCATCTGAAGATAACTCCCCCCTCAAATGTGTTGAAGGCTTAGTAATTCATTTCATTGTTCTTTCACTTCTTGTTTATTAGGATGTGATCCAATTGGGTTTTTGTGTCATTGACATACGTGAATATCCATTGTTTTAGAGCTCTTCTTTCAAAATCTACTGGTTAGGCATACAAGATTATTTTCCTCTATAAAGTCTTTGAGAAAGATCCCATTTCTGCTGGAGGACACATGATATGCAAATTTGTGTACATTACTGACTCCCAAAGAGAACATTGATATCTCCACCAATAATCCAGAAGTTATGGATTGGTACTTGTCTGACAGCAATTTAATTAATTTAAGAAATATTTATATTATTTACATTTAGACTATTCTCCTCATCTTTGTTGTTATTATCAAGTCATTGTTCTCTCAAACTTTCTTCAAGCATCTATCAATCCAGGTAACCATTAGGGAATTTTGAACTGAACCCTTTATCTAATATACAGGGTTAGTTATTTAGTAATATGTAAACAAGGTACTGTATAAAATGCAGTATTGCTATACCTATGAGAGAGTTATCTTCTCTTGATGAGATTACATTTACAGTATTTATATTATTTGGACTATTGTCCTCATCTTTGTCGCCATATTTATCACAACGTTTACGCTCCGACCTTCTTCACGTGGTTGGAATTTCGAACTGAACCATTTATTTTGATCACTGGGGTAGGCTGTTCTAGTTCCACGTGCCATGTTTGATGGATGTCAGTTATCAGTTATCTCCTGCTAATTTTCCCTCTGAAAGTTCTCCACTGCCTTAACCGGGTATTGAACTCACTCACTTTGGGTCTGTCACTGGATCTAACCAATGCCTTTATCCACTGTGCCATGTGTCCTTGAGACAGGCCGCAATCTCCCTTCTCTTTCCATATGTGGTCAGCCATGCCTGATTTTTCTACTTCCCCTCGCGTTACAGCTTTCTGGTGTTCTTGAAGCCTTACCTTGAGGGGGCGGCCTGTCTCTCCTTTATATTCCTTTCCGTAGCTGCACGGGATAGCGTACACACAGTCTTTAGTCATGTTCTCCTCTATGGGGGGTCTCACTCGAGAGAGATATCTGTGGGATCATGTTGAGATCATAGACAGGGAACACCATTTGAAAATTCATAAACTTAAGGAATCAGCACATATGCTAGGCCACAAAAATCTCCTGAGCTGACCAAGCATAGAAATAAATACAATATATGAACCAGTAATAAGGAGAAAAGCAATGATAACAAAGTTGCAATATGAGCTCTGGTAAAAACATGCAATGATAACAGCAAAATTGCAATATGAGCACTGATAAAAATGGTTGCTGAAGACATTAGGTTTTATAATACCCAGAAATTCATACCCAGATGTCCTCAAGGACACATGGCACAGTGGATAAAGGCGTTGGTTAGATCCAGTGACAGGACCCAAAGAGTGTGAGTTCAATACCCGGTTAAGAGGGAAAATTAGCAGGAGATAACTGATAACTGACATCCATCAAACATGGAACTAGAACAGTGATTGAAATAAACGGTTCAGTTCGAAATTCCAACCACTTGAAGAAGGCCGGAGAATACAACGGCTGAAACGTTGTGATAAATATGGCGACAAAGATGAGGACAATAGTCCGAATAATGTAAATACTGTACATATTACCTCATCTCAGAAATATAGACAGAGATTAAATTTGTCAAATAGAATATCAATGTTCAATGAATATATTGAAACCTGGCTTAGTGTCGGCGAGAGTAAAAAATTAAAGCTACTGGAGAAGAAGAAAATGAAGTTGTAGCCGATGCAAGAAAGGATGAATGAATCCAATATTGAGAGTGATCAGGAGCACCAGAGATTTGAAAGTGAAAAACAGGAGTGGGAGGAGAGGATGTGTTTATCCAATAGTAGTGAGGAATAAGTGAATGGGGATGAGTGTGACTGAAGATATCATGATAATTCAAATGAGGAGAATCACTTAAGACCTAGATCTACCATAAAAAGAAATAAAGAGACTCATCCCAGAGTTATTCGTTAAAGTCAAAGATCTTATGTTCAGGGAGGTGTTGTGATATGTAAATGAGGTGCTGTATAAAAGGCAGTATCGCTATACCTATAGGAGAGTTATCTTCTCTTGACAAGATTAGAGAGAATACCTATCATAACAAGTTTGTCTTTCATTCTGCTGTCTATGTCTTGTTCTCATTTAGTAATATTCTGTTATGCCCAGTCCTGTTCCCACTGAGTCTAAATCTGAGTCTACTTACCCAGTCCTGGGATTGAAGTCATAATTACTATATCCTCAAATTCATTAACCAACATTTACTCCACTAAGCTATTTTCAATTTTATCTATTTATACATATTTTTAAATTAAGCATTTTCAACTATTATTATTATCATCATCATCCATAATTTTACTTTTTTTTCAAGTTTTAGTTTCCTTTTTATTGCTCAGACTATCAGTAAGCAGTTAGAATACGGATAAGAAATAATGAAGAAAAAATACCTAGTGAGACTGAAACTCATGGAACCTTCATTTAGAGTAATCATTGTTAACTGGGCCAGCTGCTCTTACCATCTGAGCTACAAGGAACTTCACAGAAGATAAAAGCTAATTTTATAAACCTACACTTTACACTTTCTCAATTTCTGCTGGTGTCATATTTATTATTGTTTTTATACCAGTAGTAATAGTAGCAGTAATAGCAGTAGTAATATTAGCAGTAGTAATATTAGCACTAAAATTAGCTGTAGTAAAAGTACTGCTATTTAATATGGATAATGAGACAATATATATATTAATAACCAGTTTTAATCTGTGAAAACTTCACAGTTTCTATATTTTAAATTTCTCATGAATCTTCATTCTTCAGTTAATCATTGAATAAAGTTCATGGCAACAATAAAACATCCATAGAAATTCCCTTACTGTACCATTAAATATTTGAGCTTAATAACTTTTAACAAAATATTACAATAACAATCATAAATATGAATGCTGATTATTATTTTAAGAAGTAAGGGGATACAAATGAAAAGATTTGGAATTTTTAACTTTCTCCATTTCACTATAACAGATGTTAAGCACTTCTATCTTCTCTTCTTTCTTTCCTTTTCTTACTGAAACCAAACAGTGTATTTGTTGTCCTTTGTTTTCTCATCTGATCAAAACAAAATAGTCGATTATTTATGAGGTATCATAAGAATATACAATCACTTTATTGGATATCTTTACAGAAAAAAAGGGTATCAATTAGTTCAAGTTCCAAGCTAGTTTGTTGCATTCTCTTTTGCACAAATATTCTTGGGAAAGGCATGAACCTATCTCTGCTTTCTTCAATTATCTGCAAAAGGTTAATAATAAAAAGAAATCAATCAATCCAACTATAGGTTAAAGAGAAGGGTAGACTAATCTCTCTAACCTTGATTTGCAATCAGTCTGTGACTAGGACAACTCTGAATGCCAAATCATGGAGAAGACAAAACGTAACCACTCCTCTATCTTTCCCAAGAAGGCATGGCAATGTACAGATAAAAAAAAGAAAATGTATCTACAGAGATTTTGTTGTGCAGCTATTTCGCAGTGGAGGCTTGTATTTGTACTAAATCGGTCTTAAATAGGTTCGACGTACAAAACGTTAGGAACTTGATATAATAGGTATTACGCAGAGTAATCTTATGGTCGCTGACTACTTTCGTATTCGACTAACTGTCGACTACTGTCGTCCGACATGGACTAGTATTTAGTCACCCCCCCACCACCACGAAGGCATCATGTGTCACAAGGCCGGTTTAACGTGGGATCTCCGAGCCCGTGGGATCTCCGAGCCTGTGGGATCTCCGTACCCGTGGGCTCGGCCAAAAATATACCCTTTGAACCCGTATAAACGGGTCCAGGGTCAGTTTAGCTACCCGAACGAGACTCCGCCCTTCGGCGTAGCCTCGTTCGGGTTCCTCCCCGCCCGAAGGCGGAGAGTTCAACCGTTCAGCCAGTCGTCCGACATCGACAAACCCTCGTTTCTCTTACTACACCTACTTACATTAGGTGGGAGAGTCTATTAACTATAGAATAGGTCTGTTTCACCATAACAGATTTACGATCACCCATGCCTTAACTATCACTGGAAAAATAAAAAAGTTTTGAAACACTACAATAATTTAACATATAATCTCTAACTTCTTTAAAATCACTCACTTTTCTGTTAATCACTTCTTGTCTATTATCAACAATGATATAAGATATAATTATTGATTTCCTAAATACAAATGAAGGTTTTTCATTCTTCAACACTGATTGTAATGTCTTTTAAGACATAGTCTTCTGAGTTTTGATAAATAATTTTTTTTTTGTGACCATGAAAAGAATCTCGCCAAATGTTTAACAAATTCACTGATTTTTCTGAACAATTTTGCACTTAAACTTGACAAGACAAACTTAAAATGTTGAAATTTATTCTTTATTTTATTATTTCTATCGACTTTTCTTTTACACGCGTATCGTTCATCTTGATCAATATTTTAACGGCTGAGCAGAACATAGATTCCCCAGTTTGGTGACAGCAATATTTTCATACTTGTTGCTTTTATCATTGGACAATGTATTCTTTCACTTTCTTTAGGCATCTTATTTATCCATTAGGGGGTAATATATACATACATACATACATATATATATATATATATATATATATATATATATATATATATATATATGTATCTATGTATGTATGTGTGTGTGTGTGTGTTTACATATAGGTGACAAAGTGTCTTACAAGTAGTATCAATTTTATTGCGAGTTCAAAGAAATAAAACAGATTTTTTTTTAGTTAAAAAAGATCTGTTATTTTTTCTTTCTTGGTATAGGTAACCCAATTGAGTTGAATTCTAGCCTAGTGCATTCAGTTTTTTTTCACTCCTGTATATAGCTACCTTCCACTGAGAATAAAATTCTAAACTATGTTGGAACTTTTTTATGTTAGTTCACTTTTTCACAATACAATTGGTAATAACAAACTGATGTTGGTAAAAATTTAAAGATGTTTTTATATATTTCTATAAACAACATAACATGAATCACAAGCTATTATATCTACCAATATCTACCAATATCTACCAATATTATTGATATTAACTTATTTTTGGAATTTCTGGTTTTATTATGCAATCAAAGTAAGTGTAAAATAAATATTTATTTAAATAAGTTTTTTGTGGTACAGAATTTAATAATAGCTAGAAGGCGAAATTTATAAGGCATTTTTTATAAAAAAAAAACAAAAAAAACTAACACACAAAAAAAAAACAACCTGTTTCGTCCCAGGAGTCATCAAGTTTATTCTTCTGGCAATAGAAAATTTATAAAAGTTTGTAACGTAAATTAAATTAACGAATGGAATGGAAGAGAAAAAAAATGAATTTCAAGGAACTAGAGTTCAATAACATTCAGACCCAGTAATCATTCTCTCTGTTTACAAAGGGAAGGACCACGGGATCTGATATACAAGGACTCTAGAACCTTGAGGTGAAATGTGGAGTGGGCCCTAGATAAAATCAAAAAACGGTCCGCATTAAAATTAACCATACATTTCCTACTATTTATTACATGCTCAGCAATAGCAGAGCCAGAAGTATTGGCTAGTTGGCTCTTCCTGGCAGACGGATTCAAAATCCTGGCGGGTAAATGTTCTCAAATCCAAACGTCCTCCCTATGTAGTCGAGTCCACAACTACACTTATATTGACAAATCACTGAATTAACATGGTGGGGGGGGGGGGCGGAGGACGTCCTTACGAATGGAAGAGAAAAGAGGACGGGTAACAAATATTACCCTAACATTGGCCGAAAAATAACAGCTATTGATCATACGTTAAAATTGTCTAGATAAACTCTCACCCACTGTGCCAATATAGGGAAGACGTAGATAAATTGGGCATTTATCAACAAAATGCGGCTTAACGCTATGAAATTTACTAATGACATCTTGGATAACGGAGTCTAAAACATCCAAAGGATATCCGTTTTTTATTTATTTATTTATTTATAAATAAATCCAAAATATATAAACCACAGAAGCATATATTATATACGTTATGCCTGAATATATTATTATTTTATTGTTTTACTTGTTAATATGGACTCCTTAATATTATCTAACTTTTATCAGTCATTCAACCATTGTTTTTTCTTACGTTTCTAGTGTTTAAAATTGCTTGCAGAAAATGTTATTTCTTCCCAGAGAACTTCTTAGCCTGGATATTGTTTTACATATTTATATTTCCTTTATTGATGGCTTACTAGTTTTCCCTTGGATTGATATCTGAAAAGGCTGGGAATCATTCTGTAGGGATTCAAATAGCAGTTATGTCCCTTTGGTTAAAATGGTCACATGACGATTACTGCGTGATTTCGGTTCATCAAGTGATTAAAGTGGTCTGTCTTTAGTTTGTAATCCTAGAGTCAAGTTGTAGTTAGCCATCTGAAGACAAAAGGAGTGAGGCTAGACTGCTACCTGGACCAGCTGCCATGGGCCAGCACACAAGCCCATAGCACTGTTTTCCCATTGGGAAAGATGTCTTCACCAGAGACATAGAAGATAAATCTGACCCATTGGGAAATATAAATATGGCTTCTCCATATACGTAGAAGTTTCCTCTGACAGCTCAAATTCTTGTTGAGCATTACTACAAGTAAGACCCTTTCTCTCTAAACATATTCACACTGTTTGTTGTATACATGTATTGTAGTTTCTCTATGTGGGACAAGTGTAAATATCTCTATATAATTTTGTGTATGATTTAGCTGTATAAAAATTTCTTTGTGAACAAAATATGCTTACCATTGCTTTCCTTGCAGCTATTCTGTACCATTTGTGCATTAAAGTGTATATAAATCCATAACATGGATATAATAAAGTCATAATGGGGGGAGAGGTGCATTAAGAAATATCATTTTCTTGCATAGCACTTCCCATAATTCAGCGTTTTTCGTTTTTCACTTCACTGGTAAAAGAAAAATTAACCTTCAGATGAACACCACAATTTTGTCTTTGAAAATGATGAACACTACTATATTTCTCTTAAAAAAAAAACAATATCCTGATGATGACATTGTGCTAAAAGTTAAAAGTACTCAGAATAAATAATATGTATCAACACGGTAACACTCGCAACATTCGAAAGAGGTTGAAGTGGTGCAGAGATCACAATGCCTGGTCTGCAGACCAATGGAAGCAAGTCATATTCTCAAACAAGTCCAGTTTTTCTCTTTTCCCAACTTCAGGGCGATTTTATGTATGGAGGTAGCCCAAAGAAGCTTACAACCATGACTGCCTTCTTCCAACAGTGAAGCATGGAGGTGGATCAGTAATAGTTTTGGCGGCCATATCATGGAAATGTCTCGGTCCAATAGTTGCCCTTAATGGTAGAATCAACAGCAAAAATTACCTGAACATTTTGGGAGATCATGTTCATCCAATGGCCAAAACTTTATTCCCTGATGATGACTGCATTTTCCAAGACGATAATGCTCCAATACATACCGCTCGAGTGGTTAAGAATTGGTATGAAGAGCATAAAAGTGAGCTAGAACACATGGAGTGGCCTCCCCAATCTCAAGATATCAATATCATTGAACATTTGTGGTGCATTTTGGAGCAAAAAGTTAGGAGCCGCTATCCTCCACCGTCGTGTCGTAAAGAGATGGAGAAGGTTTTAATAGAAGAATGACTGAAAATTCCTCTGGATGAAGTCAGGAAGCTGTATGATTCCATTCCTAGAGTATTAAAGTTGTCTGTGAGGCTAAAGGGGGACTAACTCCATATTAAATAAATTTTCTTTGAATTTAACAAGTGTTCCAATTATTTTGTCCAACCCCTGTATATATATATATATAACCTGGACATTATTTTAGTCGATACTTATATTTGAGTAGAGACTCCTTTTCTGTATATATTATATAACTTATAAATCGTTTTTCAGCTCTTTTTGAAATTAGTGAAAATATGATGGTTTGCAACATCTAAAACGAGATATGAAAATAAAATATAAAAATGGGGGAATTGTTCGATCTTTAAGAAGATATATACGCAAATACAAATCAGGCACAGATCTAATTTTAAAGAAATCGTATTCAAGATGGCAATAGGAAATTTAAATTTTATTTAAAATTCACCTTTCAACAGCTTAAAACTTTATAAAGAGTTACTATATTTGAGACTGAAATTCGGATTTATCACAAAATGAAAAGATAAATTAAACATGAAAACTACAAATATTATTTACTTTTCAAATGACGTGTGAAATCTTGAGAATTTCGCTGTAAATCTTCAATAGGTGTTAACAAAATTTCACCGGAAGACTTCAGTATGTGTTGACAAAATTTCACTGGATTTCTTCACTAGGTGTTGACAAAATATCACTGGAAGTTTTCACAAAGTGTTGGAAAAAATTTCACTGTAATTCTTACACAGGTGTTGTCAAAAATTTCACTATACGTCTTCACCAGATGTTGACAAAATTTGACTAGATATCTTCACCAGCTATTGACAAAATTCAGTGTAAGTCTTCAACAGGTGTTGGCAAATGTCTTCACCGGGCATTGACAAAATTTCACTCGAAGTCTTCTCCAGGTTTTGGCAAATTTTTACTGGAAGGCTTCACCATGTGTTGACAAAATTCACTGTAAGTCAAAATTCACGTGTTGTCAAAATTTCCCTGGAAAGCTTCGCCAGTTATTTGTAAAGTTTCACTATAAGTCTCCGCTACGTGTTGACAAAATGTCACTGGAAGTATTCACCAGGTGTTGACAAAATTTAACTGTAATTCTTCAACAGGTGTTGAAAAACTTCACTGGAAGATTACACCAGGTGTAGACAAAATCCCACGGTAAGTCTTCACCAAGTTTTTACAAAATTGCATATGATGGCTTCACTACATGTTGACAAATTTTTGATGGAATTCTGCTCCAGGGGTTGACAAAATGTCACTGGATGTCGTCACCCGTTGCTGTCAAAATTTTATTTGCTTTTCAAATGTATTTTAAAAATCTTGATAATTTCCGTAGATGTCGTTTTCATCGGCTTTTGACAAATATTACTGGATGTCTTCAGCAAGTGTTCACAAAATGTCACTGGATGTCGTCACCCGTTGCTGTCAAAATTTTATTTGCTTTTCAAATGTATTTTAAAAATCTTGATAATTTCCGTAGATGTCGTTTTCATCGGCTTTTGACAAATATTACTGGATGTCTTCAGCAAGTGTTCACAAAATGTCACTCTATGTCTTCACCACGTTTTGACAAAATTTTACTGGAAATTTTCACCGGGGGTTAATAACATTTTCCCTGTCTGTGTTCACCAGGTGTTGACAAAATGTCACAAAATATCGTCATCCGTTGTTGACAAAATTGTGTTTCCTTTTCAAATGCATTGTAAAAATCTTGAGAATTTCAATGGAAGTCTTCAGCGAGTGTTGACAAAATATCACTTTATGTCTTCCTTAGGTGTTGACAGAATTTTACTGGAAACCTTCACCAGATGTTGAGAAAACTTCAATGTAAGTCTTCACTTGTTCTTGACAAAATCTCGCAGGATGTTTTCGCCATATGTTGACAAAATTTCCCTGGAAGTCTTCATCATATGTTGACAAAATTTCATTGGATATTGTCATCCGTTGCCGACAAAATTGTATTTGCTTTTCAAATGAATTTTAAAAATCTTGAGAAATTCAATGGATGTTTTGACAAATTTTCAATGGAAGTCATCACTAGCTGTTGACAAAATTTCACTGGGAGTTTTCACCAGGTGTTGAAATTTTCAAATTGTAGCATACATACAGACGATAATGGGTATGTCCCCATTCAGTAGTAAATACTGTATGTTGGTCTGCAGTTGGAGATTCATTGTGGAATTCACTTATCTCACTTCTAACAATTGACTACTACTTCTACGCGCCGCTGGCGAATCTTATATGTGTTGTTCTGGCGATCATATTGTCGTATCCCCTCGGAACACTCACATTTAAAAAAAAAAAAATCAAGCGAAAGAAAAAGCTTAATCAACGATTGGTCTAAAACTAATTCAAGATATAAAAAGTCTTCAGAGTTTCCTCGGCAACGGTTGACTAGGTTCGAAGTGTTGTATCTTTTCTAGCAGCCAGCTCACGGCTCCAACCATCAGCAGCAGTTCCAGCCAGTCATCATCATCCCCACCATCAGTCGCAGCTCCAGTTCGCCATCGCCAGCCAGCTAACACTCTTCAACAGGTTTCCAACTCCAGCCAGCCATCCTCGCCAGCCATCCTCGCCAGCCAGCTAATCCTCTTCAACAGGTTTCCAACTCCAGCCAGCCATCCTCGCCCGCCAGCTAACCCTCTTCAACAGGTTTCCAACTCCAGCCGGTCATCCTCGCCAGCCATCTAACCCTCTTCAACAGGTCTCCAACTCTAGCCGGTCATCCTCACCAGCCAGCTAACCCTCTTCAACAGGTCTCCAACTCCAGCTAGCCATCCTCGCCAGCAGCAACGATATACGATAAACTGTTCTCAGGACAATTCTCAGCGGCTACAAAACTTATGAAAAATATAGGCCATTGACCTTTGGTAGACGGCACCTGCTGCTGATGATGATAAGAATCTGTTATAAACTGATAATGGGCATAACCCCAAATTAGGCGCGAAATAGGATTACGAGCGCCAACGACAGACACCAAGAAGATTTGGAATGAAGAAGACGTATCTTGAGCCCTACTCAAGGAATAGACATGCTGAACACAAGCTAATGTGGATAATGCGAGCACATGCAGCTAATACAAGCAGAGTATGAATTCCATTCAGATAAGTGTCATGTATTTCAAACAGATATATATTTGGATTTCATCCCTGATGCTTTGGCTTTTAACCGCTAAAAGAATACGTTTTTAGCAATAATCTCTTCTCTTTCTCGTTATCTATTATAATTTATTTGCATAAAGCATGTTTTTACAATGTTCAGTTGTCTCATTTTGTTCATCAAGCCACGATTCAGTTTTGTGGGGCCATTAAATTTCCCACATTTGGCTAAAAACGTATTTGCAATAAGTAATTTTGCCCAATATAAACGCAATTTCGATAAACAAAAAAGCATTTGCTATATATATGTGAACAATTTGCGGAACGCATACAGCAATTCTGTTGGCATGAGGACAGAATTTTTAAAAGGTAAAATCATGACAGATTTGACCATAAAAACGTCGAGAGAGAAAATATTTACTAGACTGCTTTCCTTTTATATGTGAGAAGTTATCCCCAAAACAATTTACTGTATTTATATATTAAAAAAATATAAAGATAATTTTGCCTTCACAATACAGTGAGTTTATTAGAGATACGTGTTCAAATATATATAAAGTAATCTTTTGCCTTCACAGTTAAAATGAGATTAATGATGGACACGTGTGTCCAAACATATAATTAAAATAAGTTTTTGCCTACACCGTTCAGTGAAGTTATTATTGATCAATATATAATTAAAATAATTTTACCTTCGCCATTAATTGAAGCTATTATGGACACATGTGTCCAAATATAGGATTAAAAAATTATTTTCCCATCTTCACCGTTCAGTGAAATAAATCTGAACACGAGGAGTCAAAAAGAAATATAAAGATTATTTTTTGCCTTCACAATTCAATGAGGTTATTATGGATATGTGTGTCCAAATATATATAAAATAATTTTCCTATCTTCACTATTCAGTGAAATAATTGCGGACAAATGGTGTCCAAAATATAATTTTAAAAATTTAATTCATTGTCTATTTCAAGATGAATAACTTCAAAGAGTTAAAAGGAGTTAAGGCTCTTATTGACTCTAAGAATAATTTAAAACATAATATTAATTTAAGTTTGGAATTGCTGGAGCAAGATAAAAACTTAAAGGAAAAAATCTTTTAAAGAGGAGGAAATCATCGTCAAAAATCTTCAGGTAGAAATTCGAGCCTTGGGTGGTAAAATCCAAGACATTTGTACCAAAGCCAACCTAGATTTGAAGGGAAATGGTTTTATTCCTGAACAAAAAAACAAATATTGTTTCGAGTCAATGTAAATAGTCGATTAGTTGATATTGAGAAGTCTGTTCGAGAAACGCGTATCGAACAGACATTCAATGATCTCAACTCCCAAATTAGAGCGTGTTACTTTTAGCGGCATCAATACGTCTAAATTTGAATTTAAGAATTTTATAGCATGGTTTAATAATTGTACTAATTTCATCAATTCTAATAAAGCAAAGCTGACCTCTTGAAGAGTTATCTAGCCGGCTACGCCCTACAGCTAATATCACATCTTATCTTAGAAGATGAGAATTATGAAGTGGCTATAAATTTAACCAATGTGCTTTTTATAATTCATCAGATCGTCAAACAAATAATAACCAGTTCTCCTAAATACGACCCCGTTTTTGTGACTGTTAAAAATTATCTTGCCGAAGTGAGATCTGATTTGTCCGAGTTAAAACCTCGTATGATGGATTTTTTGAGGAAGACTCCCCTGAATTCAAACTTGTATGCCACGTCATATTTGATAAGCTATCCCATAATTTAAAGCGGGAAATAATTCACAGTTACCCTTCCTTAAAGGATGTATTTGAAAATTATAATGAAGCCATCCGCACACTGACGAAGAATAAAAACCACATCCGTGTATACGAAAAGGATATTAAAATTAATAATTCCAGTGGAAAGGAAAATAATGATGCTGCTTTGCATAATTTCGTCATTAGCTTATGATTCATCCGTGTCCTGGGTAAGACTTTAAACAGAATCCATATCCATTCCTACATCAGTCTAGTCTTGAGTAAGACTTTAAACTACGACCATTTCTTAATGAACATTCGTACATTAGTCCAGTCCTAGGTAAGACTTTAAACTGCATTCATTTCTTGTTCCCTTATTGGCCATCTTAATCCTGACCAACTTGACCCTAATTTTGACTGAATTACAACCACATCCTGACCAATTTTATCTGGGTAAATTTTGTCCATGATCAAGGCATTAAATTGTATCCATGGTAGTGATGATAATAATAATCAGAGGTGAATAAAAATTTAACACAAGTGCTAAAATGCACATAAAATACAGCTTGAATGGGAACAAGAATTTAAAAGAATTTACTTCAGAACATAAGTGTTAAATTTAAAATACTACATATTCACTAAATGCGAAGGATCGCTTGAAATTATGCAAGATCTACTGTTCATAGAGAAAAAAAAACCTCCGCCGTTATTGTCAGGGACAGACAGTTTTTTCTGTTTATCAGTACTTTCGAGCCAAGTATTCTGTCTGAAATTCATCTATACAGTCCTGACCAGTCCTGGGTAAAACTTTAAACTGCATCCATGATCATTTATACTTCAGTCCAGTTCTGGATACGACTTTAAGCTGCATCTATTCATACACCAATTATGTCCTGGTTAAGTCTTTAAACTAAATCCGGTGACGAGGCCCCACTTGTGGGACTTGGGTAGTGTGGAGTCAGACCTTATTCTGACCCGGAGTGCTAGTACCTGATAGGATTGTCTTTGATAAGACATTAAACTGTTTATATGATATCCATTGGCGAATTCAACACTCAGCAGAATTTCTTGATCGCGCTGTATTTTTCCTCACAGCTGAATTTTAGCAATAAAGAAATGATCTAGTAAAATGTATGAACAACATCAACATTGCATAGCCCAAATAATAATTCTTGTTGAAGAAAACACTTCTCAAAAGAAGAGCGAACCAAAGTGCACTTCAAACTACTCATGTCAAAAGAAGAGCCAACCAAAGTGCACTTCAAACTACTCATGTCATAAGAAGAGCCAACCAAAGTGCACTTCAAACTACTCATGTCAAAAGAAGAGCCAACCAAAGTGCACTTCCAACTACTATTGAACATTTGATTCGCCTCATGATGAGAGGCTACTATGGGAAGTTTATATCGTTCAACTGAAGTAGCCAAAATTATCCTTTTTTTAATCATACACACACTCATAAAATATAAATGGAAACACAATTAACTATACAATATATAAATAATAAAATTATTATCATGAAAATAAATACAGATGATAAAAGAATGAGTAATGCCATTTTTAATTAATATAACTAATACTTAAAACACCTTAACAAAGGTAGAAAATAACATTTTATTAAACAATAAAATGTAATAGTGTGTGCATGATAACACATCAGATGAGAATCTATAACTAGCCAGTAAAACGAGCATAATTTGAATTGAAATAACAAATTTACAAGTTTCAAAAAAAGGGAAGACACTCATACATGTATTCACTAATAATCGGCCATAATAATGCCGAAGGACATATCAACAGTAAAATGTCAAGGACGGTCATATTTCACACACATAGAAGTTATTCTTATTAAATAAATCTAAAAAACTAATTGTCAAGTAAACACGAACTATCGTGTTTACACTAGTAGGTCGTGGGTATCGATTTCTCTTTATTTGTTTGATCTGTTGAATTGATGAAAATGCTTTTGTATTAATAAAGAATTGATCTGTTTATGTAACAAACATTGTATTAAGAAAGGAAATGTTTATTGAAATGATTATTGTATAATAAAGAACTATCTTATGATCATATGGACAGTACTACTGGCAATATGCAATGGAACTTCGAATTGCATGTTTTTCTGTGTGTTGGGAGAGTATCAAATATATAGGCAATCTTCCTTTGGTTGATGGCTCCTGCTAATAGCAATAAGAATCTATTAGAAACTGATAATAGGCATAGCCCCAAATTAGGGGCGAAATAAAATTTCGAACGCCATCGACAGACACCGAGAAGATTTGGAATAAAGAAGACGTATCTTGAGCCCTACTCAAGGAACAGGCATGCTGAACACAAGCTAATGTGGATAATGCGAGCACATGCAGCTAATACAAGCAGAATATGAAGTGCATTCAGATAAGTGTCATGTATTTCAAACAGATATATATTTGGATTTCATCCCCGATGCTTTGAATTTTAACCGCTAAAAGAATACGTTTTTAGCAATAATCTCTTCTCTTTCTCGTTATCTATTATAATTTATTTGCATAAAGTATGTTTTTACAATGTTCAGTTGTCTTATTTTGTTCATCAAGCCACGATTCAGTTTTGTGGGGTTGTAAAATTTTCCACAAACTGTCCTTTTCCGATCAACAATTTTTTACGACTACCAAAACTATCATTCTGAAGACAACGCTCTCCTCACCCTCTATATGGACACGAAGAGATATTTTTTGCCTAGTGCACTGTAACCTTATGTTTGTTTGTTTTTTAACGAAAATAAACTTGACAATATATTTTTTACTTAAGTCTTCTTTTCGTTGTAGTTTTTCGTCATTCCACATCTTTTTACGTGTCAATATTCTACCCACAACAACATCAACAAACTAGCAAACACATATATAATGAAGTTATGTCGAGCTTAGATATTCAATCATGTCGTTTGAAAATGTTGGAAGTTTCTAAAGAAGTACCTCACGAAATTAAACTTACCTACAGGTTTTCCTATCAGCGGTGTTTTAGTATGCGTCTCCTTAGAATCCAGTTAATTTAAAAATAATTATATCAAAACACAGGATGCGTTATGTAAATGACGTCATGCTAATATATTCAAATTAAACTAAATTACTACATCTCATAAATATACTAAACAAACTTAAAGCAATTATTAAATGCACATATGAAAAAAGGAACAAATAGCTCCTTATCTATCCTTGATACTAATTCAAATTGACCCCGATGTAGAATGAAACGCGTCGTTTAAATAAATATCATCGCATAAATCTTTACTCACATCATTACAAAACAATAAAGTATGAAATAATTATAGATATTTATTTAAGAGTCCTTAGAGTTTGCCGCACGAAATATCTACTTAATGAAGAAAAATATATTAAAAGTATTCTTAAAAGTTTCCACTATCTTAGTTGTTTTATACACAATGCCAAAAGAAAACATACAAAATCCACCAAAAAGCAAGAGCAATTATAATCTCGGTGTATCATATAACCTACAAAATGCATAGAAATGTCAAACACGAGAGAAAGCAAGAAAGAACATAATAATTCCAATCGACAAAGGTTTCCAGTTATATTTTCCAGGAGATTATTAAATGTATTGTGCTCAGGAGAGAAAAAAAAGGCATCAATGGAAATATGAGATGAAAAAAAAACAAAACAAAAAAAAAACAGCAAAGATTAGATTAACCTGGAAATATGATTGAATAGTAACATTTCATATACATTAATTTTATTCTGGGAGCCTCGAAAATAACCAATTCTGTTGTCGACCTTTTACTGATTCATAATAATTGGACTTTTTGGTGGCATCAGTGTTTTCTTTGAAGTCCCATTGTATCGCATTCATGATCTTCCTTTCTTGCAAGAACCTGCCGAGAGTTCGTCAGAGACAAGACACAAAGATATCCATTCTGGGTTCATTCGCATCAATGCAAGATTCACACAGTGTGATGTCAGTGACAGGTTCTCAGTTCCCATAATTCCACGGCTTTTCAAAACTTATTTAGACGAGTTAACTTCTATCAAAAATGCTTCCAAGGAATCTTAGCGATGGCATTATATTTTCTATGCAGCGTTGCGAGCTTCAATGAATTGAGTTGGGAATACCATGCAAAATGCAGAAAATATCTCTTTTCATTTTCTGACTTGGACAAGCGAAATCAAGCAATGTTCACACACACACAAACATATATATATATATATATATATATATATATATATATGTATGTGTGTGTGTGTGTGTGTGTGTGTGTGTGTGTCAGTCGCAGACAGTACTGTTTCCCAGCTCCTCAGTGCGACTAGAAGCCCGAAAGCCAGGATCGAACCCCGACCGATAGACTTCCTGATGTTATCGGTCTGGAGAGAGCGATCCTAGCGTGCAGTAGCTTTGAAAAGTGCCTGAAACCATACCACGGGTTGACCCAAGCCTTGGGAGTGAAATTAGGTAGACGGAACACTTGGGGGTCATCGATAGCTGTGCTAGCACGATGTCACAACTCATCGTGACCGAGGGTTTGAGTGTGCTGGCCTTGTTCAGATTGTTGATCACGCTAGATAACACGCCATCTCCCAGAAAGTGTAACTAAGGTCTGCACAGCATAGTTGCAGTATTAACCACTGGTTGGCTCTGTGAGTGTTGAACAAACACAAATGTGCCTGAGCGAGCGTCTGCAATAGGGATTGGATTTCTTTGAATAAAAACAGACCACTTTAAGGTTCCATGTAATAAGTTATTTCACCACAACCCCTTTAACAGGGCTATAGATCATCAGACTTTACTTCCAAAGGTTGAAATGAAAAATGAAAAGAAATTCACACGTTTTTGATGGACCTCATCAAGCATATGTAAAATTAACGAAGTTTGGAAGTAAGGTGGGAGAGAAGATTAGATATGAGTGGGTTAGGTGTACCATTTCAATTCCTTATTCTTAACCCCCTGTCTGTCGGCTAGACGTTGTTTAAGCCCAACGCGTCTTGTCTCTAGATATCGATGGGTAAGGGGTGAGACCGACATTAAAGGAAGAAGCTACAGCAACCCTAATAAATTACATTCCACGTTGACGCACGTGTTAACGATCTTTCCGTGTGAACTGTTTGTCTGATAGTGAGAATGTCACGTGTCTGTGTGTGCAGAGGCGTTGAGTGTGGTTGATTCTCATTGGTTTAGAATGGGTGAATTAATGATAATCATAATTGTTATATTATTTTATTATAATTATTTTTTGACACTAATTAATTTTTATTTTTATAGGCACGGCAAACGTTTTATCCAATAAGATACAACACAAGCATAATATGAAGTAAATGCTAATGGTAATGATGGTAACTAGCCGTTTGCATAATGTAGACATTCAATATTCATTGACGAACAGCGTTACTGTCAACTAAATCTTATAAAATCCTTTATTAAAATACTTTTACACGAAGTTAGACTTCTCAAGTTCAGTAATTATTATACTTCTTTCTAATATTAATAGGAGTTTCCAGTCGATCTTTTTTTTTGTTTTTGGCGGGGTGGAAAGTTGAAAGCTTTATTATATTTTCTCTTCCAGTTATATGCGCCAACCATTTGTTTTTTTGTGCTAGTGGAAGTGTTCACCTGATATGGTTTTTATTATTTGCTAAAGTCATTCTTTCCTTATTTTGTATCGCCAGTCTGTTAGGCCAGATGAAGTGACATTTTCTTTAAAATTTCTGGGATTCAATACGGTTTATTATTGAAGGCGTTAGTATAGTTTATATAAACCATTATAATAAATAGTAAATAGTTATTATATTATTATATTATATACCGTGTAAATAGTTAAATATAATTTATTTTCTATCTTTATACAATCACTTGATCCACTCGTATAGTCTACGATATTTTTTGGCAACATACAACTACATTGTATTGTAACCAGTAATTTTTTCGCGTTTTTTCGTATTTTTATGAATATTTTCAAATTCTCACACAGATATGAAAAATCATTGATACTACTTATTGACAAATTTCAAATTTGTGGGTTTCAAAATTGATTTGCACAAATCATTTTGATTTGGCGATAAACAAAATCTTATTCTTGCTAATTAAAAGTCACGACAAGCCGCTTTGTCTGCATATACGTCGGCGCATACATTATATAATGATGGGTTGCGAAAAAAACTTTTTTTTATTTTTGATTATGATGTGACCCGGTCGTAATTAGGACACACACATAATAAATTGGACAGTAAATGAAAAGTGACCGTTGTTTTATAACCAGTAGTAAAGTCTACAAGTGAGATCGTCAAAGTAAACACCAGTTGTCAGCATGTAGGGAAAAGGGAAATAATGTAAATTGATGAATAAATGAGAATATTCGGGATCAAGTGCTACCAGACCGGAGCGTATGGAATTCTCGTTGTGGAATTATATAAGCAGAGTCACGTTAAGAGTAAGTCGTTTAAGAGCCGTCCATTAGTGGATGAGAAGCACAGGTTGTGATGTGGAGATTAGCAGAGGGTCGTAGCATAGAGTTGACAGAGCAAGAGTGATGGAGAGACACAGACACACGAAGGAGAGAGAGAAGTTTAGAGAGGTAGTCACTAGACGAAGGGAAGATATAGATCATTAGGCTGTCGTAAAAGAAAACTTCACCACATTAATTTAACTTTAGATTAGGAAACAAAACTGACGTGGAAAAGGATAAGCAAAAGACATCGTTACACATAAAATATGTATTTAAAAAGATGTACAATATCAAACAAATATGTGAAAGTAAGCATGCATTTAAGTAAGAAAAGGTTGAATAAAACAAGAGTTGTCGCTCTTTAACTGTATTTTTAGTATTTCAAAGTTCACTGGAACAATGTTTATGAGAGTTTCTTATAATGGCTGTTCTCAGAAGATTTTGCTGTGTGAGAAAAGATTATATGAGTGTATAAGGAATGTTCAGCATGTGAGTGGTGGTGCGAGTGAGAAGGTTGGCGCATGGTTTCAACTGTCGTGGATTCGTTTGGCAGCTGAATTCTCACTAATTAGGTAAGAAAAATTCTTGCTATATAAGTGACTATAGGCTCCACATCACTGCGCGGGAAAAGTTACTCTTTACGTGCAGTTGATCTGATTGTTTGGCATTAACCAATCAGCGAACGAGTTTTGGGGAGACTTAAGAAAGCTTCTGTGATCCGTTTCTCTCAAAAGTGCACAAAACTGACTACATAAAAATAGAGCGATTACAAAATTGTCGCATTGCTGCGATTTGTAAATTGTCTATAATAACGTAGTGGTGATTTATTAACCAATGAATGCTTGTCGTTGTATGTGATTTGTATTTGTATGTATGTATGTATGCATGTATGTGCGATATAGATCGGCACAAATCCATGTATATTAGATGCTAGTATATTGGAAACGGGATTTGAGGGGTTTTTTTTTTTTTCTAGCCACGGCGTTATTTGGCCTGCTGTTTACTTGTTGAAAGGACAGCAGGACTTTTATAGTTCTTGTTCAAACTGGTGCAAACGAGAATTAAGTACGTGGTAGAAAGAATGAAGCTGCCCAGTCGGTGAAAAACTGTGCGAAGACTGTGGGTCTATGAGAACTTGTTGTGTTTCCAGACTCCACCCCTTAGTTATATAAGAAGAACCTGTTTTGTACATTCGCTGTACACACCAGTTAAACATTTTATTTGAAAAAAAAAGTTCCAACAAAGCGCAACAAATATTTGATGAGTCACATGCAGCAATAAATTCGATCTTTAAACATTTGATTCTACGAAGGAAACTTTTGTATTCTTTCAACGAAGGAAACTTTATTGAAATCTGGTTACTATTCTAATATTTGCATTTTTGTTTTTAGCAATTCTATATTACTGTTAAACAGTGAATTATGTTGCATGAGGATTTGACAGCACGGTAAATAAAGTGGAAAACTCCTAATTTTATGTTTCTCCGGTGAATCAGCGTCGTTACAAAAAATAATTTTAACAATAAACAATTCTACAGTGTGGCCCGAAAGTCTTGTTATCCCTAAATAATAACATTTTCGATTTCAGATGGCTGGCACGAGCTCTTACAGTTTGGAAAAGTGGTAGGTGTGGCAAAACTTTCGAAGCACCCATTAACTTAGCGAGACAAAACATGTCACGTTAAGTGGATGACCACTTGATTTTTTTTTTCTTTATCACGATTAAATTTTAATTAATCGCAAATTAATTTCTATTTCTTTGCTGTTTTTATACATTTCACGTTGTTTCAGTATTTAGTTAATAGAAGTTTATCTAAAATAGTTCGATTTTATAATACTGGTAAGGGACTCTTAGATAATGTCACTTTCAGTGCTAAGTAGTAAACACAGAATCAAGTGATAGAAATTGAGATACCGAATATATATATATATATATATATATATATATATACTTTAAATAAAAACATACCACTTTAAGGTTCCATGTAATAAATTATTTCACCACAGCCCTTTTAAAGGATTGCGGATCATCAGACTTTACTTACAAAGGTCCAGTACTTTAAAAGGGCTGTGGTGAAATAATTTATTACATGGAACCTTAAAGTGGTCTGTTTTTATTTAAATTAAATTATTTGCTCTGGATTTACATTGAGCTCTCTGGATTTATCCTCCTTGGGTTTACCCATACGGATTACCTAGTTATTCATAAACTCTCTCTCTCTCTCTCTCTCTCTATATATATATATATATATATATATATATATATATATATATGAAAACGGCATACTCAAAAATGCATTTCCCCTTCTCCTTCCTTTTCCAACTCACTACCTGTAAAAACTCTCTAGTAGCAAAGAAAGTAGATGAACAAAAACTGTCAAGTAAACACCCCAGATAAAATCCCGAAAAATGGTTTACAACAAAATCAATCAATCAGGAGACACCATTAAGAGTTACTTATTGTGTGCGCCGAAAAAGAAATAATTAGAAGCCAAACCGGACTCCAAGTCTCTTTTCCTCTTTTCTGTTGAATCAGGTTTATCGGTCATCTAGTTAGAACACATCCAGCACGCTTAAACTCTCGGTCACAATGACTTGTGACTTCATGCTAGCACAACCATCGACGAACAATTCCGTATATGGAATTTCACTCACAAGGCTTGGGCCAAACCGTAGTTTAGCTTCCAGGCACTTTCCAACGGTACCGCACACTGGAGTCGCTTTCCCAGGCCGATAACATCAAGAAGTCACACCCTTGACAAATCGACCACAGTGAGATACGAACCTGGTCGGGAAAGCGAACGTTCTACCCACTCGGCCACATCCCCATGTAAACAATGCACGACCCATGCAATGTCCAAGAATTTCAACTTTCGGACCACTCTGTATATTAGTGAGACAAAACAATTCACATTTAAGTGGATGACCGCTTGATTTTTTTTCTTGACCTTTGTGGACTCTTCCACAACAAGCCAGTTAACCCCTGCTAGGAAATGCACTCTTCCTGTTGTAATTTTCACCATCACCATCTTACAAAATAGATAACAAGCATCCATTGGTTAATCACCTTCAATCTAGCTCGCTGATTGGTCAGTTCCGACCGATCAGATATCCTGCACGCGACAAATCTGTTTTCCCGCTCAATATGCTCGGAGCCTCCCACATGATACAACAAAATTATAAAAACAAAACACGTGTAAACTCCCTTGTGTTTCTTTTCATCTCTTTCGCGTCTCATTTGCCAAGATGTAAACTTCAAGAACTCCCGTCTTACGTTAAAGACTATTACCAACATTGACGCAAGTACGAACTCTGAAATCCCTTCTGAACTTTTACCAACTTGTACAATACACAATTCCAAACATGCTAAAGAAACTTTATTCCTCTAAATTACAGTTTAATAATTACTTTCACTTTATGAACTTAGGTACAAATATTACCTAATCTAAGAGACACAACTCTGTCTAACCTTTTCACTCAGTATTCATGCATGTATATCAAACATTAATAAATTCAATTGTTACGTTTTGAAACAAGATGTTTATGAATCTTTATTTTATGTCTTGTATTAATTGTTGTGGATGGAAGATTATTGAACACACACAATTTTAAGCCTTCTGATAATTCAAACCTTCTATTCCTCTCCAACACACATCGCCCACATCCACAACACTTTTATCGTGATAGAAATTAGATTTTAATTGATCACAACTTAATTTCTACTTATTCACTGTTTTTATCAAAGGTTTACGAAGTTAACGTTGTTTCAGTATTAATTTAGTAAGAATAGGCGGTAACCTAAAATAGCTCGATTTTATTAATGGTAAGGGATTTTATATTCATGGTAATTATTTAAATGATGGTAAGGGATTTTATATTAATGGTAATTATTTAAATATGCACACGCATGTAATAACGTGCAATGTTATTTGACAATGTTCATTGTCGTCTGCAACCCTAACGCCAGCAGTGACCTCTAGTGGCTTAGAAATAGAACTTTATGTTACGTTAAAATTGATAAAATATTTACTTCATTTTATCTCTTCTTTAGTTTTATTTTGAGAAAGTATGTCATGAAAATCTAGAAATGTCTAAAAATATTCCGATGTCAGTGTGATGCTGGCCATATAGGCACGATGGGTCAAATGTTAGAGGCATGGATCAACCAACACGTTCCAGTCAATATTCGCGAAGAAAAGGGAGACAATTTCAAACGGCGCTTTAATGTATCAGCTTCATAATAGCTGAACATTTGATTAAAAAACAGTGTGGTCGGTTTTATAGATCAGACTTATCCCCAGTGCTGAGTAAGACTAATACCGATTATCACTTAAAGGTTTTAGCATCAATATGCATTAAGTCCTACCAACCCTCTGTCTGTAATCAGGAGTTGTTGGTGGGCTTAGGATAATTAGATTTTTTAATGTTATATTTTTCTGTTTATATAACATTAGTCTGGGGTTTTTAGTGGCTGTGGACATCGTTTTTTTTTTAATCCTTGATTGTTGCCCTGACGAGAGAGGGACTGATAAATTAGTTTAGCTGTTTTCAATTGTTATATTTCGTCATTACTGATTAACGTAAAATATATTTTTGTTTCCTCTCCTTTTTGATTATAAATATCCTTTTAATATGTCTATTCTTATTGCTATAAAAAATCTAAAAAATCTTGATCTAAGCATATAATTCTTCATAAAGAAAAACAATAACTGGCTGTAGGTCCTAATGTTTTGATATTTAGTAAAGGATACTGTCTTAGTGCAATCTGACATTATGTGTTGTGTTTCAGCCACGATGTAGGTGATCGGGGCTCTCCTCAACTTCCCATTTTTGTTGCTTTTAGTAATATTTGTTTTTTTTACTATCTCTTTCGATCTCTCTTCTGCTATCCATTCACACAAGCTCAGTTGTTAGGTTACTTTCCCTCAGCCTCTCTTACTTTCAGTATGTCAGGTAAGTGTCAGATTCTCCAAACCTCTTTCCTCATTAAGTGTCAGAAATTTCAACTACTCTATACGATTCCAATTTCGATTTTATCCCCATTTTCCTTAAAACTTCCTCGTTATTCCCACGTTATCTCTATGATATTCTCAGTATCCTTCTGTAGAACATTGCAGGTTTCCCTGTTTCTTAATAGTTAACTTAACTTTTGGAAGGCTCTTTCAGTATTCCAATGTGTCTTTCGATTTCAGAGTCACATTTTCGGCCGTCTATTGAAACACTATAAGATATACGAGTATGTAATTGTTCTACAAATTCTGTAGGGAATTATGTTGTTGAAACTAATGTACAGAGTTAGTTGTTCTTTCAATCAGTACATCTTATGTACAACGTGGCCAGTGCGAGAAGAATGACAACTGAAAAACAGAAATGATTATACGTCTGCGCTCTCGTAGTTAATTATAGTATCCCATCAACAATGGTTCAATATCGTAAAAAAATATTTTAAGAATACTTCTCGAGAATATTTCCCAAATATTATTGTATATTTATTTATTTAAGAACATCAAGTTTTTAAAAAGCAAAATCCTAGTGGTACACCTTTTAAAAAAATAAATGAAGATTTTAAAAAATATCGCATTATCAAAATTGATATTAGGAAATTACAAAAAAAAAAAAAATTAAAGAACATTTTTGATTTTTTTTTACGGAAAATAGACAGAATATAAATTAAAAAAATAAAAATAAAAAATGTTTAAAAAAAGAGTCATATTTTATTTTTCAAAGAGTTATCTTTAAAAAGTGTGCACCTCAATGGAATTAGTATCTTTACACAAATGAACATCATAAAATCGAAAAAGTGATGGCGCAAGCGTGCGAAAACACATATACTTATATATATATATATATATATATATATATATATATATATATATATATATATATATATATATACATATATATATATATATATATATATGAAATTTGTAAAGAAAGAGGATGGATTTATTATTTATTAATCCGACAGATTTTTATCACTTTCAAAACGTTATTTTCAGTGGATACTCATATTTGAGTAGACGCCCCGTTTATTTATTAAACAGTATATTTATTTGCTTTCTGAACATTATACGAGTGTCCACTAAAAATAACGTTTAAGTGTTAAAAAATATATATTCATGTATATTCTCTTCGACATTTTATGAATATCCAGTAATTAGATGAATTTTAGAAGATTTAAAAAATGCCTAAAAAAGGCAATAACATTTTTATATCGTGACAATATTTACAAAAAGCAAACATTTTTAGATGCAAATATTTCTGATCCACCTCAAAATTTAGAAATAATAATTATATCAGAATTTTAGCAAAAAAAAAAAAAAAAAAAATGAGCTAAAATTAAGTTTTATATTTTTTGCTTGGTGCATAATTATCAGGCTTTTTTGTAGGTAAGTTATTTGTTAATAAAAATTGCTGTTTTGTTTACTCTTTTTATTAAAAATATTATTTTATTTTCAGGTTATAAAATGCGTGTCGATAATCATACTCATTTAAAAATGTTTATGTTGAATTGTTATGTTTCTTTTTTTATAATAAATATTGTTTAAAAACGCCTCATAATTATGCACCAAACCAATACATATTTCATAGTTTGTTATCTGTCAAATAATCCGCCATGAAGACTGAAGATATCTAAAGTAATATTAAAAATGATAACTTCAACAGACATGTTAATAAGCCCGTCTTCTCTCTGGTGACAAGCAAACTTGCCCGTCTTTTATTTTGTTTGTGGGACTTGAAAAGGTCATTTGGGAATTCACTTCCGGGTATGATTCGGGCCTTTCTATTGGACGATGAACAGACTTCACGTCGGCTCGCGAAAAGGTCCGTAAAAGAATTTTGTTTTTGAGAATTGAAGATTATTTGAATTTTGTTTTTAAATGGTTCCTAGTCTTCTATTTTCCGAAAAACATTTCGCATCAAGGTGTGAAATTTCACGAGTTTTGTTTTTGATTCGCTTTTGCGTGTGTGTTAAGCAAAGTTTGTAAATTCGAGTCTTTTTCATTTCTAACAAAATCAATGAGTCAGTGCTTAGTATTTGAATTTTAAATCTAGATCTTGTTTTGTTCACTACAAACACTTCATCACAGAAACCCAAACAGAAATTTACGAATAACATGAAAAAATGATTTTACTAAAATATATCTTGATTTTGCTGAGTTACTGCTAATTATGCATGTAACGATTCTACACAAAACACAAAACGGCCCTGAAATTTAGCATATTAAACAAAAACAAACAAAAAAATCTAAGGGCGGCTTTATAGCTTCTATCCCAGCTTCTATCCCGACCCCAACCTCACGTATCTTAGCACCCTACTAGTTCCTTAAATCATTTTCCATTACTGTCAGAATTGATGGAGATAGGAATGAATCGTTGATGTTCTATACAAGATGCCCAATTTCACCTCCGACGTCTTGACGCCCCAGCAACAATGTTTGTATCCTGTATATTTGTTACCTGTTTCTTGCAAAAACTCTTCCTTTGCTGCTAAACACTCAAAAATATGATGAATTAAAACAAAGTCAGCAACCTATGAAATGCTGAACAAATTTATGAAAACAGCTACAATTGCAGGACGCCATTCAGATTATTTATAAAAAAATATTCTCCATAGCAGAATCGTAATGGTGCCAGTGAAAAACTAACACAACATAAATTTCTTCAGCTTTATCTTCATCTATAGTACTTGCCATAAGCACTTCGATGTAGTGTAATGGTTAACAAGCTTGTCACGCTAGATCAATTACGAGTGAGTAGTGAAATCGATCCTCACTAGGCGCTCCATACTTACGGCCTTGTGCCACAAGAATAATTAATCGTTTGATTCCTTTGTCTTTTACGGCTTATCAACCCTTTGTAGGTTATTTAAAGCCAGAAAATATTTTTAGATTATAAGATTTTTTTTTTGAGAAAATAATGCAGGCCATACTAATTAATCCATAACTCAGAGAGGAGATAGGGTATTTATGCGATTAAGTGAATGTAACGAACCCGACTGGAATTGGAACACGACTCTCCGATTTTCCAATTCCGAACCGTTATTTCTTATTTCTTACACCACTCGCATATCTAATCTTACAGCACTTGTTATTCCCAAGCAGTTGCACATTAAGGTATTGACCAAGCTCCACGTTGCTTAACGTTGTCGATAGTACGAGAGCCGGTGTTTCAACGTGATATGACTGTAAGCCCAATAATTAATCAATGTCATAATTCATATTTTTACGCTAGCAGAGTAAGAACGAGTAAACTTTGGTGCAGATGACCCAAAAAGCAAATGTTAACAATTTCTTGGTTACCACAACTGGGCGGACTGACCTGCCACATTTTGGAAGTCTTTGCAGAACTATGATATTTCTTGTCTATGTGCCGTGTCCCTTCAAGATATCGGTAATAATGTCTCTCATATTCTCCTATCCCTTGTAGCCGTTAGCAACCTTTGTCCCTTTACCAAACCTCCCACACCCCATTTCTGTCATCCATTCACACAACCTTGTGTGGTAGGTAACACATTCAGCTATTCCGTTTCCTTTGATACATCCCGTGAATATCAAATTCTCTAAGCCGTCCTCAAAACCTGCCCAAGTTTCTTTCTGATTCTATGTATAAATGTTCTTTTGTTTCTATTTTCCTTAAGACTTCTTCGTTGCTTGCATTCTCTGTCCATGGTATTCTCAGCATCCTTCTGTAGAACCTTATTTCTTTTGCCTCCTCTTTTCTCGTCATATGGAAAGAGATTTTCCAATATTTAATACCATACAAGAGGATTGATATTATATAGCAGTTCCGCATTCTTTTCTTTGCTTTTAAAGAAATTCTCATATTTCTTAGCTTTTGGATCAAAATAAAATTTCTTATTGACAATGGTGTTAGTAGTTTTACATTACCAGTTTATCTAATGAAGGGAATATGGTTTTACACATCACCTCTATAAATCGCATTGGCCAATGGTGTGAAAATACAATGTTATGGACAAGTGAATCTGGAAGTTGAAATTCCTTGTCTAAAAAGTTCTTTTCAATGGACATTAATGATCGATGATGTCACTCATCTTTTATTTAGCTTAGATATTTTAACAACTTTGCTTTAACCATGAACTGAACAAGACAATATTATAGACGTTTTTCTAAACAAGACAATATTATAGAAGTTTTTCATTAAATTTAATGACAATATTATATAATGACAATATTATAGAAGTTTTTCATTAAATTTAATGACATCATATAATGACAATATATTAGAAGTTTGTCATTAAATTTAATTTTTAACTTTAACTTTCCTCTGTTTACGAGTGAATTAATAAAAAAAACACCCCATGTCAGTGAAAGTAATTAGAAATTTATCAGAGAATAGATGCAGAAAACCATGCGTGAGTTTTGTCAAAAAGAGAGAATTAAAATTCTTCAAAAGTCCAGGGTGATAAACCTTGCTAAAAGAGAATTGGCAAGTCTCTTCCAGTTTGCTTCAAAATCTGACGGTAATTACTAATGCTGTGTTAAAAAGTGATCGCTATCTTTTATCACACATCAAAACATTTACTTCTACTTGCCGACAAACGCTGTCTTCCAAAAATAGATTTAACTTCAGCTTATCACCAGATAAAAACATCCTCATGATATTTCAGCAATAACTAAACATTTCGAATTTTTTGTTTGAATTTTTGGGATGAGGAGTTACAATCGGGCTAATGTCTTCGTCTTTTTGTTAACACGACATTTATGTCGTTGTGATCTCTGGCTTTCTTCAGATATAACTCTAACGAATCAATAGATACTAGAAATCCCTCGCTAGGACCAACCAGCCAAGAGCAGCTGTCATAGATGACGAAGATGACAAACTACCGACGAAGAAGTAGTAGAAGTTGTGAATCGTGGACCGAATACTGCGACGACCTGTAAAATTACGAGGTCTATCAAGTACGCAACAGAAGGGGAAGACAGTCCGCCAATAGGAGTATGTAGAAGCTGCAGTAAGGAGACTGAAACCTGGCAAGTCACCGGGAGTGGACAATGTACTAGTAAAAAAATGAAGGTGAAGAAGCTATCAAGTCCGTAACAGCTCAATACTAACGAATTTGGGACAAAAGAAGTAGCCAAAAAGTGGACCCAGTCACTGGTGATATCCCTACCAAAGAAGGGTAATCTCAAAAATTGCCAGAATTATAGAACATTAAGGCTGATCACCCACCCCAACAGGGTCATAATCTGTATTATCCTCAACCGTCTTAAAATCCAAGGCTGAAGAACTCTCAGAAGAGGAGGTAGGTTTTAGAGCCGGGAGGAGCACAGTGAGGCAAATCTTCAACTGTAGGGTCCTCATCCGGAAACATCTGCAAAACCAAAGGGACCTGTTCTACAATTTCATTGATTTCAAGAAAGCATTTGATCGAGTATAGCATGAAGGCCTATGGCACGTCTTCAGAGGATTTAACATAGAAGAAGGGCCCATACAAGTCATCCAGACTCTCTATGACCAATGCCGCCAGTGCATTTTCTTGAGTAACCAACTGGGATATTTCTTCCAGACGACTATCTACTCTTCCCAACAATCTTTAACCTGTTTCTGGAGAGAATTATACAGGAAAGCCTTCACGACCACAACACTTCTATCTCTATAGATGGCAGACCTGTCTGCAATCTGCGTTTCGCAGACAATATTGACCTTATGGAGGGCAGTAACAGTGAGCTACAAGGACTAACAAGCTCTTTGAAAGAGCCGCCTTATATGGAGTGAAACTCAAGAAATCCAAAGAATAGCAAATGTTCATAACAGAAAAAAGGCTTGCTCAAAATATTTCTCTGAGGGTCTTTAATCCTTTTCTTTCTGAATATGTAAATAAACACTTTCTTCTTTTATTGTTACATGCCGGGCAGGTGTTTTTTTCTTTATTCGTCCGCGCCTAAAAGAGAGAGTTAATGGTGAATAGCACAAATAACATCAGTGCCAGCCTCACACGATGGATGTCGAACCACTGAAGGAAGTGCGCACTTTCACATACTTGGGAGCAACCCTGTCAAAAGATGGCACCAGCAACGCTGAAATGCTCACACGGATCGCCACGGCCACAGCAGCGATGACTAGACTGGAAAGGATATGGAGGAGCAACATCAGCTTCCATACCAAGTTCAAGCTCTAAAAATCGCTGGTCGTGTCCATTCTTCTCTACAGGTGTGCGACTTCAACGCTTCTGGTCAAGGCAGGAAAAAGGATTCAGGCGTTCGACAACAAATGCTTGAGAAAGCGCCTCCGCAACTCCTACTTGGAGCACAAAACCAATGACTTATGCGCGGAGCAAGGTCGAAAGTTTCGTGGACCGATAAGAAACATTCTTCGCCACTATTAAGCATCGGAAGATGGCATAGTTTGGCCACGTCACGCGGCATAACATTCTCTGCAAGATCATCATGCAAGGCACTGGAAAGGCGGGCGCAAGAACTGGCCAGACAACATCAAAGAGTAGACGCACTTGTCAATGCCTGGATTTTAGAGAGCGACCACCAACAGATCATCCTGGAGGAGGTTGTCTACTTCTTCTGCCCTTAGGTTACCCCGGCTATTGAAGCAGTCAAGGTACTGATGATGAGGATGAAAGGACATAATGGGCGAAATATTGTTATGATAACAACAACGTCGGGAACATGAACCCGTACTTTCGAATTATTTGACTTTTATGTGCTTTTTAGGTTAGAAAATGTCGTAACATTTCAATGCTTAGTGAACAAACCATTTGTCAAAGGGGAGATAATCACTTTTTACATCTCTACAAACAAAACATTTACTAATTTCGACAGTGAAGGGGTGAGAGCGGGATGCCAGTCTCGTAAGGCGCTGGAACTCATGACGTTTGAGAACCAGCGAATGCAGCTACTCGGAGCAATTTCCATGAAAGTATTTGTAGAACAGACAGAGGGAGGCGACGGCGCGTCTGTGAGAAAGTGACTGTAGACGAGACGCCAGGGCAGGGCCAACTACATTGCATATCCGTCTCTGGAGCCTATCAAGAACTCCGAGGCAAACAGAAGGGGCACCAAACCATATATGGCAGCAATACTCCATGCAAGGACGAATTGTTGATTTGTAGATCTGGAGGATCGACTCCGGGGAGAAAAACTTCCTGGCGCGGCTCAGGGAGCCGACTTTCCTTGCAGTGGACGAGGCAATTGACTCAATGTATTTATTCCATCTCAGGTCAGCAGTCAACGTGAGACCGAGAAGCCGCAGAGAGTTACTCTCGAGAAGTCCGGGGCATTAGGACAAACTTCTGCAGTCTGGAATCTTTCCTCACTGCAAATGATCCGGATATACTGGCTCTCTGTGAGACAAACCTTGTCTAGTCTATCCCTTCTTCTGATCTCTCGATCCCCAGCTATCTTCCTCTCCTCAGAAAAGACTCTCTAACCCACATGCACGGTCTTGGTGTCTACGTCAAGGAACATCTCCCTCTGGCCAGAGACTCCTCTCTCGAATCGCCAGACCAGTCATACATGTGTCTCCGACTCTCTCTCCTCAATGCGGTAAGCTATCTCTTCTTTTACCGCTCTCCATCCTCTCAAGAGTGTGAGATACTCGATAGCATTTCTGACAGCATAGATAAGGCTCTCTCCCTCCACCCGTTTGCTCACATTTTTGTGTTTCGTGACTTTAACGCCCATCACATTGTGGCTTAAGAATGCTACTACTGACCACGCAGGCATTCAAACGCTCAATTTTTCAATCTCCCATTCCCTCACACAGATAGTTAACTTCCCCACTCGTTTTGCCTTCAACCGGGAAGGTAAAGCCTCTCTTCTCGACCTGTGCTTTACCTCCATCCCCGAATCCTGCAGAGCCTCGCAACTCTGCCCTCTTGGCAACTCTGATCATGCAGTAGTATCAGTTAACATCTCCTTCAACTCCACCCCCTATAAAGAACCTCCTACCACTAGAACTTCGTTCTACTATCAACGACCTGACTGGGACGCGTTCCGTGATTTCCTCCGCGATGTCCCCTGGGATGGAGTCTTTAAGTTCCCCGTCCAAGAATGTGCTTCTGAAGTCTCTTCCTGGGTTAAAGCTGGAATCGACGCTTTCATCCCATCAAGGAAATATAGGGTCAAGTTGCGCTCCTTCCCCTGGTTCTCGGCTTCCTGATCAGCCGCCATCGCCCATAGGAACCACTACTTCCACCTATTCCGTAGCGACATGTCTGATTGCAATAGACGTCACTTTGCCTCCGCCCGTAACGAATGTAAGCGTGTCCTCAACGATGCTAAGTCACTATTTGCGGCTCGGATGAAGGAACGTATTGCACCTCGCAAATTTGGCTCCAAGGATTATTGGCGTCTCTGCAAGAGCGTATTGAACAATTGCAAACCCTCTATACCTCCTTTATTCAACCAGTTCGAAGTCCGGACCTCCTCTACTGACAAGGCTGAATGCTTTGCTCGGAAATTTTCATTCAACTCAACGCTCGACTCTTCCGGTGTACCCATACTAGACTTCCCTCTTAGAACTGAGGCCATATTGAGTGGGTTAAACATAACCCCATCTTTGGTACTGGGCGTTATCTCCAATTTAGACCCCAACAAGGCTAGTGGTGGAGACGGGATACCAGCCATTGTCTTGAAGAAATGCCCGTCTGAACTGGCGCCCGCCCTTTCTAAACTATACAACTACTGCCTCAAGGAATCTTGTTTTCCTGACTGCTGGAAGTCCTCTTCGATCGTTCCTGTCTTCAAGAACTCCGGCGACCCCTCTGACCCTTCCAACTACCATATGTAAATGGGTTTCTGCTAGATCGAAACTGTACTCACACGGGCTAGCAAGTGGTTGTCTGTTTTCTTCCTCATGGCTTACCTTATGTCCAAGCGTCGACCTGGTTGGTGGGGGAGGAATCAACGGCCAATCCTCCGCCCTCACCAAGTACTGGGCTTGGGAGATATGCTTTCAATAAGATTTAGAACAGGAGAAAGAAGCGGCTAGAACAATTCCAAGTTCAGACAATATATCAAGCAAAAATATACTGTCACAACATCATTAGAATACTGACGAGACACTTTCGGATCTAGCCAAAGACATTTAATTTTCCATTTTTCCTGTTTTTTTTTCTTTCAAACCGGGATTTTTTTTACTAAACTATCAAATAAGGGAGAATCATTGGGACAAAATGTCTTTGAGTGGGGGGAGAGAAAAAATTAGATAAATTTAAAAACCAAGAAAAAACAAAGAAAAATGTAAATGGGTTTCTGCTAGAGCGAAACTATACTGACACGGGCCAGCAAGTGGTTCTCTGTTATCTTCCTCATGGCTTACCTTATGTTCAAGCGTCGACCTATATATATATATATATATATATATATATATATATATATATATATATATATATATATATATATATATATATATATATACCACTGTAAGCAGCTATATATATATATATATATATATATATATATATGTGTGTGTGTGTGTGTATATGTGTGTATATGTGGATATAATATATATATATATATATATATATATATATATATATATATAATATATATGTGTGTGTGTGTATGTGTGCAAAAGTAGACACTGAGGTTAACACTGAATGGTGGCAGTCTGTTTCATGTTTGAAATTAATTTACTATGAACACTGCTTAAATCAGGCCCATATCAATTTCTATGGACATTTCAAATCATAAAACAGTTTACTATGAAACGATACAACCAGAGAAAATCAACTTTACATGCGACAACTTTGTCGTAAAAAATTAAATAAATTGCAGTTTCAAATTTTTCCACAATTATTGTAAGTTTATTTATTACATTAATTATTATGAAAAATTACTATCTCCACTATAAGTTGTCTTAAGGTAAAAGTTTGCATGTTTTTTTTTAATCTTTTACTTCTGTGCACATCAAAAGTTCAGAGGGGGAGAGAGAGAGAGAGAGAGAGAGAGTGATTTAAACGGCCCAACGAATTTATATTACGCAAAATACCACAAAACAAGAACCAACAAGAAGAAAAACATTCAAGAAAAGTTGCATTGGTAAATGAAATTTATATATGCATAACAATAATCCTACAAAACAGTAATTCAGTTGTGTCTGAAATGCTGAAATCTACTTGTCCTTGGAATTTTGAGTGAGGAAAATGTTCCTGTTGATAAACAGTGAGGTATATTAAAAAGTGTGTGAATTTGAAGAACTTTAGTAAGATGTATTGTTACGTGTAGAGAAACTTTTTCTTATTCACAATGTTAAATTAAGCGTTTCTGTCCTACTGGTTGAAAGAATGAATGTTCGTAGATGTTCATACGTACGTGCGTGCGAGTCATGAGGTTTCATAGCGTTTTTCCCTAAGGGGCAAACGCGACCACTCCACTGAGCTACATCTTGTATGTGAGAGAAGGCAAGAGAGGAAGGGCGAAGATAATGTGAACCACGTGATAGGCTCCAAATTGCTTGGCACAATTTGTGTTTAAACACGGGTCAGAAACTAGGTTGATTCGGTTCGGGCGTAATTAAGAACAGGTGAAATGATTTTTTTTTTTTTACATTTGTTAACAATCAGAAATTAGACTTAAATAGAGCTTGTGATTCACTTTTTGGCACAAAATTTGCCGTCGAAAGAAACTATTACATAGAAAATGGATTGAACTCTTTTTCGACCAATAGTATTCGCTGAATCGAAAATAATAATAATATAATACAATCAAATGGAAGTAGAATGCTAAAACACCCTCCCCAGATTGAAAGTTGGGAAGAAACAAGAGAGACTTTCGATATGTAATAAGTTGTGATCTGAATAGAGAAATTGTCTAATGTGTATATTTCCTGAGTGCTATCTGGTGAAAGGTCACTGAAAGTGATTCCTGACGTGTTATCAGGTGAAGGTCGCTGAAAGTGATTCCTGACAGAAAATGCAGGTAATTGCTGCGTAGTTGACGGGTAAATCGAACGCGTGTATTACCTCCAGGTGAATTGCTGCTGGCCGACGTTTTTGCTGGCAGTGATTCCTGCTGAATTCTATGAATGAATAGAAGTGTAAATGCAGGTGCAATTTGAAATCCTATCTAGGGATTAACTATTAAATTCTTGCTATAATCCATCTTTTATGCGAGAGAAGGCAAGGGAGAAAAAGTGAAGATGTGTCCAAGTATTTATAATTAATGTGAACCACGTGATAGGCACTAAATTACTTGACGCAATTTGTGTTTTAACACGGGTCAGAAACTAGGTTGATTCGATTCGGACGTAGTTGAGAACAGGTGAAATGTAATTTTTTTATATTTTTTAACTAATCAGAAATCAGGCTTAAATAGAACCTTCTGTGATCCACTTTTTTACACAAAATTTGCGTCGAAAGAAACTATTACATAGAAAATGCATTGAAATCTTTTTCGACCAATAGTATTCGCTGAATCGAAAATAATACAATTAAATGCAAGCAGAATGTGATGCAAGCCTTTCTGTGATGATTTTTGATAACGGAGAGTTAGTGTGTGTTTCATGAAAATGTAACTCGAAAGTCGTAGGTATTTAATTATTTTTGACATCCCATGTTAAAATAAAAATGAAATTTATTGAACGAATCTTTTATGAACAAAAGATAAGGTTCAGCAATTTTTTCTTTCGCTTTTTGACTTCGTGTGAAAAGAAATACCTGTAAGTTTTTGTGTTGATGCATAGTGACAGAAAAAGAAAAAGACCACTACTAAAAAAAAAATTTTTAAGTTTGAAAACCATTTTGGTTTACCATAAAGAAATAAAAACAAAAAGATAAGGAAAAAATAAATAAATAAATAAATAAATAAAAGAAGCCAAACAAGGTTATGATTCCCAAATGTAGGTAAAGAAAAAGGGCTTGTCAAATGAGTCGTTTCTGGAACCAATCAAATTCAAGAACAATTCGGGAATGAATTCTATTGTTTTTTAAAAAAAAGTGTTAAGACAGGTCGTGACAGGTCGTGACAGGCAGGCAAACGGGTACCTAAAAATCCCACAGAGAGTCAAAAAACTACTATCAAGAAATACATACCTAGATAGACATTAGCAAAAAAACACACACTCTCTCTCTTTCTCTCTCTCTCTCTCTCTCTCTCTCTATATATATATATATATATATATATATGCTAAGGACTGAAAGACTTTCAACACGACAACTTTTTGACAGGAACATATGAACTCTTTGAATATTGTATATTTTATTTTAAGAGGTGTAACTTTTATATCAGTACATGTAATATATATATATATATATATATATATATATATATATATATATATATATATATATATATATATATATATATCATTTTATATTAATTCTTCGCATGCATTTTTAAAAGGCCTCAAATTGGTGTATATTTGGATTACAGACGTTATCCGAAGACAACCACCTGTAAACAACTAAACAATTACTTTGGTGACTTCCACATCTAAACACGAATTCTTAGACTCCTACAGATATATTTGAAGAAATGATTGTAGACATTTACTGGTTTACAAATATTTCTTATCTTTTGGGGTTAAATACCTAAAACTAGTATACTAGTGTTCTATGTGAATAACTGGTACTAAATATATGAACACATTATTACACATTGTTAAAAGATAAAAAAAGAATAAGAAATATTATTGAATGGGTTACTTTTGAGAAGGGTAATATTTTTTTTCGTTTTGCAACATTTTACACCATACACCGTGAGTAAGAGTGTCTATTCAACCATCTAAAAGCATTTCTATTTCAAGAGAATTTAAAGAAAATATTAATTCCGAGGGTTTGAAAAAATAGAGGAAATATGTTTTTGATGAAATGTATGTTTTGCTTATTTTATGCATTATGAAGCTTTATAAATCAAAATCAATGAAAAGTAAGTTTAATACTTTTGAGTTTTGAACAAGAAATAGTTCGTTTGGAATTGCAAATTTTAGGGTTACTAGGCAAGTTCTTTTCGGGAATTTGAATGTTCACTTTTTACACCTTGTTGTGGAATCTATGCTGAGTAAGATGTATCAGAAGGTGATCTTTTGTGAAGGCCAAGAATGTGCATGATCGTAATGCATTTATTCACAACAAATAAAACATAAAAATAGACAATTCAACCAAGTAATTACTGAAAACAACGTCATTAGAGATTTCAACAATAACATGAATTTATATATATATATATTTGACATACAAAATGTGATAATAAGTTGCTTGTTAAATGTGGCAAGGTGAGATAAAGTCAGAATGATTGTCCATGCAGAAATTTAGTGAGTAAAGGTTGATAGTTTAAGTTTGTTTGTGGAATTAAAATAGTTTGATATCAGCAAGGAAAATTGTCAGTTGTCTAAGTTCAAGTGATAGTGTGTATGTGTGTGACAACTGCTAGTGTTGATTTAAGTTATGAAGAGTTGTTCGCCTTTAAATGATAAGCTAAAGTTGATTGAATGTACAATTACTGTTTTGTAGTGATAATGTCACTTTTTAGTAAATTGTAAGTTAAGTTTCTTTACGCGGCAATAGTTGTACGCGTTGTGTTGAGTTGTTTGTAGTGGTTATTGAGTCAGTGTGTTGGCACGCGTGGGGTCTGCTGATATCTCTCGAAATTCCGTGTCTGACTAACTTGAATTAAGTTGAGCGATTCTTTTTACAGATTTTCGAGTTTCCAAATAGGCTTCAGTGTCCTCCGCGAGAAAAAGGTTTGTCTCAACTTTGCTACATTTTAGTGTCCTTTTAACCAATGAGGGATTGAGTTTGGAAGGGTAAAGTGATGATTGGTTAAAGGTTTATTTGGGGAAGAGTGCATTTTCCCGTAGTGGGTGACAGGCAAATGTGGAGGATTCCATAAACTCAATAAGAAAGTAAATAATGCATTAGTATAGGATCCAAATGATAAAGCCGGTGACTTAAAAGCAAAAGAACCAATCTACTAATTGTTAGATACTACAAACATGGTCTTTTGATGGAATCACTTTGATCATGAAATTAAAAAAAAAAAAAAACTGATAAGGCTTTTTCAAAACCTAAATTATTTCCAATAATGGAAGTGCGTATACAATACATTACTGACGCGCTTAAGAGATTCGATAAAAAGCACTTCAAAATAATAATCCAACTAAAAGAAATAACGGTGACTTTTGTGGGGCAGAACAGTATTGAAGCGGAAAGTATGATAGGTGAGTATTTTGAATTAAGAAAATTCGTCTTCAGACATTAATCTTAGTGGCTTAGCCAATCTGTATTGGTTATAAATACAAATAAAACTGATCCTCTACTAATTTTACTAAATCAAATGTAACAAAGAAAACAACAACAAAAGAAATAATCAAGTAGAAGAATTTATTCAACAATAAATGTTTTTTTTATAAACACAACAAATACAAAATATATGATGCTAAAGTTGTTAAAACATTTTAGAGTTCTTTTGTGTGTGATACTGAAAGAATTTAAGTTGCTGAACTGTATGTGTGAAAATCAGAAGGTGTAAGTTAAGTATATTTGTTGTTATGGGAAAATTAAACAGTTGTTTTTTTTGTATTAAATAGAAAAAAAAAGTATTGTTCTTGACTCACTGATTTTTAAAGAGTTGTCGCTCTTTAACCGGAGATGCTTGTTGTGGAATCGAATATTTTGTGGGAGTGAGCGTTCTTTCGCAAGCTGGATTTATGTTAATTTTAGTAATTTAAAGTTAAGCCTGGAATTGGTTGACAAGGTTCGTTTTCGTGTTGAAGAATTTGGTTTGTCTCCTTTGTTGTTGAGTCGATCTCCAATGAAGACAAGTGAACAAGTTGAATATTTTAAGCCTTAAGGGCGCCAAAGTTTCGTTTTTATTAGTTCTCTTGGTCACGTGGGTGGATCGTAAACATGTTTACATTTTGTGGCGTCAACTAGAGGTCAAAATTTGGGTTGGTACATTCGAAAGTAGTTGACGACACCTAATTAATATTTTTCAACCAATCAGAATGCATCAGCTGTTATACTTGGTTGGAAGCCTATGTGTTTAACTTGCACAAGATTTGAGATTTTTAAAAAATGTAGGAATATAATTCTACAATCTGTAGACAATAAAGAAATAGAGTTCTAAAATTTATGCAGAAAAGTAATGAGATCATAAATCTAGTAACTTCAGCTAATACTTACAGCAGGTCAAAATTGAATAGAAATTTACTTGGCAAAAGAATAGATAAGCAGAAATTAATTAAGAGAAATGTCAAACAAGAAGAGATTCAAAGATTTTTTTTAAGCGTTTCACCCCAAGCAAGGCGGGAAGCCACTAGGACGCAAGGGGTTACAGAAAATTTGGAGCAAGATCAGATAGGAGTGATAGTAGAAAGGATGAGGAGAAGGGTAGTGGATAGATCAAGGCAACTGGAGATGTCGATTGACATTACACTTGAATAGCTGGAGGTTATAGCTCTCAGGGAAAATGGAATAGGGAAGGGAGTTCCACAGGCGAGAGGTGGAGGCATACTGGAAAGAATTTACTGGGGGTTTTGCTGGAAAGAATTTACTGATGGTTTTGCTGGAAAGAATTTTCTGAGGGTTTTGCTGGAAAGAATTTACTGAGGGTTTTGCTGGAAAGAATTTACTGAGGGTTTTGTTGAAAAGAATTTCCTGAGAGTTTTGCTGGAAAGAATTTCCTGAGGGTTTTGCTGGAAATAATTTACTGATGGTTTTGCTGGAAAGAATTTTCTGAGGGTTTTGCTGGAAAGAATTTCCTGAGGGTTTTGCTGGAAAGAATTTACTGATGGTTTTGCTGGAAAGAATTTTCTGAGGGTTTTGCTGAAAAGAATTTACTGAGGGTTTTGCTGGAAAGAATTTATTGGGGGTTTTGCTGGAAATAATTTCCTGAGGATTTTGCTGGAAAGAAATTCTTGGTGATTTTGTTGAAAGAATTTCCCGATGGTTTTGCTGAAAGAGGTTTGTTGGTGACCAAAAAAGGCCCCTCGTTCTTCCAGAGAATAATGAGAAATATTTTATATCTAAGTGGGGGAAAAAAGAGACAAGATGAAATATTTGGCAATATCGACTAGCTGTCGTTAACTGAAATTCTTTGTCAAAGAAGTGGGAGTGTAGAGGACAGGGTGTGTTTGCGAGTTCTATTAGAAGCACATGTGTAACTCCTGGTAGAATATTAAAAGGTCAAACTACAAGAAAACTGTCGGACTCAAGTTAAGTCCAACTGAAGATAAAGAAGACAAACAAGACCGATATATATATATATATATATATATATATATATATATATATATATATATATATATATATAAACAAATATATGTATTAAACAAAACAATTTTACAATGGACACAGACAATAATATTTGTGTGTGTGAACGTTTGTGTCTGTTCTTTGCTGAATGTTCGTACGTACGTGTATGTGTGTATAATGTTCATGGCGTCTCCCACAAATGGGAAGACGCGGATCTTCTAAGAGAGCTCACATTGTAGTCGCTGAAATGAAGAAATGAAAAAGAGAATGAGGCGAGAAGTCACCCAGTATTTATAGTATAGGGAGAATGACCCCTAGTGACAATTCGGGAATTAAGGAGGAGCTAACTCCGACAGGAGGAATACCACAGCGAAAGAGAATAACGCAATGACTTGCATAGTAACAGTAGAAGTGAATATTTGAATATTTAATGAAATAAATTCAGTAATAAAATATAAGATTTTAGTATGGCAGCACAAATGTAACAGCAAGAAGAATGATTTGTGAGTTGCAAACTTAAGCGGAGTTCATTGTTGTTAAAATTTGAGTATGTCAAATTGATATAGAATATGTCAAAGTAGGCCTTGCATAGAAATAAATACAATATGGGAACCGCAAATAAATAAAGACAAATGACAACAAGTCTTCAGCAGTGGCTGTAACAAAAGTATAAAGCTTAGCTGAATGTAATCAAACATGAAAAGCAGCAGGAGCTGCATCACTCAGCAGCAGGCAGGTTAGGTTTAAGGCTCCAAGTTCTCTACAGAGAATTGTCCCGTGGATTAAGGTCCCGAGTGGATTAAAGTGTTGGTTCATTAATTTGATGTCATAGTAATTGTGAGTTCAATCCGTGGGACGAACAGTGGAGACAGGGCGAGTAAAAACTGAGCAGTACTAAAAATAAAAACTAGATATCTCTAGACATGACAGTGGACAAGAAAAATTTTCCCCATAGACTAAATAAAGGGTTCAGTTCAGAATTTCCTCTAGATTACCCAGATCTATGGGCTGAGGAAATGTGAAATATCACTAGACTGTGACTGACTCAAAAAGTGTTAAGTAGACGTGGCTATCTTTATTTTACACCATATGTGTTGAATTATTGTAAAAACCATGTTTTGGTGCATGTTAAAATCATGCTAAGAGAGATTTCTTCTTTCATCGAATTGTTTCCTTTTAAGAAGATTAATGTAATGTTAAAAAATTTTAAATTTTTTAAAAATTTATTAATTTTCTTTCCTTTTAAGAAGATTTATGTATTTAAAAAAAATTAGATCTAAAAAATTAAAAAATGTTAAAAATTAAAATTTTTTTAAATTTTAAAATTTCATTTCATTTTAAGAAGATTTATGTATTACTTGCAGGGTCACCATTTTAAATGGGATGACCTTTTGTTGTAGCTGCAGGTTCAAATAACATTGGTGTCACAAAATGTAACAATGACAATCGCTTAAATATCTTGACAATTTTTAAAAAAAATGAATTCAGCACATACATAGATTGTATATATATATATATATATATATATATATATATATATATATATATATATATATATACACACAGTGGGGGAAAATAAATATTCGTACACTTGAAAAATTGTATTTTTATAAATATAAAAGCCTTAAATGAAACAAATCTCGGCACATTTTATGTATAAAGACACATACTATTAAAAAATAATAATAAACTTAATTAATTCTTATTCTAACAGAAATTAATGCATTTTTTAAATTTTAACTGGTGAAAAAAGTATTCGTACAAATCAATTATTACAATAAAATAATCAATTAATTATGAAAAAAGTAGATTCTAGAATGTTCCAGTAATGTTATCAGTAATTATAGTAAACGCTATTAGCCATTATCAGAGCATTCTGCAATTTCTAGTCTTACGAGAAGGTTCTAATAATGCCTAAAGGTAAAGAATTGACTATTTCACAAAAACACGTAACAGCGTCGAAAACCAAAGATGAAAAGGTGCTCCGAGGAAGATTTCTCTAAGATCAGCAAGGATATTAGGAGGCCAGATCCAACAAAATCCACAGGTTACCCGAGAAGAGCTGCAGGGACATCTGCGTGCATTAGGGATTAAAGTAACCAAGCGTACAATAAGTAATGAACTACACAAAAACAGTCTGAAATCACGCATCCCAAGTAAGACTCCACTCCTCTTGAAACGACACAGATGCTAGGCTAAAATTCGTTAGAGAGCATAAGGATAAAGAATATTCGTTTTTGGAAAAAGTACTATGGACAGATGAAACGAAAATAGAGTTGTTTGGTCATAATTATCGAAATCATGTGTGGAGGAAGTGTGGTGAAGCCTACTTATCAAAGAACACGTTGCCAACTGTAAAGTTTGGTGGTGGCAGTATCATGATCTGGGGCTGTTTTTCTGCAAAAGGTGTTGGCAGAATATCAATAATAGATGGCAAGATGAATGTCGAAAGCTACCAGAAAATCCTGCAAGTCAATTTAATGCGTTCTGTTGAGAGACTTCAGCTACCTCCTGATTGGGTTTTCCAGCTGGATAATGATCCTAAGCATACCGCTAGATCTACAAGGAAATGGTTAGCTGAAAGTAACGTTGATGTCTTGCAATGGCCAAGTCAGTCCCCTGACTTGAACCCAATCGAGAATTTATGGCGATATTTGAAAATTCAAATTGAGAAAAGAGTACCAACAAATATCAAGAATTTGATGATAATATGCCAACAAGAAGAATGGGACAAAATACCACTCAATGTGTGCAAATCATTAGTTGAAACGTAGAGGAATAGACTGGTAGCTGTTGAACTCAATAAAGGATATTCCACAAAGTATTAAATTAAGTTAATATGCTTTTTTTGTTTTGTACGAATACTTTTTTCATCAGTTAAAATGAAAAACTGCATTAATTTCTGTTAGAATAAGATTTAATTAAGTTTATTACTATTTTTTAAGAAAATGTATTTTTACACATAAAATGTATCAAAATTTGTTTTAGTTAAGGCTTTTAGCTTTATAAAAATACAATTTTTCATGTGTACGAATATTAATTTCCCCCACCATATATATATATATATATATATATATATATATATATATATATATATATATATATATATATATATAAAATATTAAGATATTTGTTATGTTTATACGTTCTTTTTATGGATACAAATATATAAGTAAATGCTCTGTTTATAATAAACGTATAAACATAAAAAGTGTCTCAAAAATAATTGTCGAACTTTGTCCATTTCATAATGTATGACGTCATTTCTTTACATTTGGATACGCATTGATCAGATATAAATGAATAAGAGAAAATCATGGAGAATTGTGTTTAAAAACAGTAAAATTGACCTCGCTAACCGAACAATCCTCTGTGGCTCAATCGGTTAAAGGCACGTCAGGCTATATGACAGTTCCATATAAGATACAGGTTCGAGTCGAAGGACATGAAACCCAGCGCTCTTAGGACATATACATGGCTTAGACAAGACATTTCACTCATTCTTTCGTTCACCAACAGAATAGGTTCAACCACTTCAAAAACTATCCTTTCACATTCTCTATATTAAAAGTTCCTGATATAATAAAAATTTCTATCTCATGTTGTTTATTCTTCTCTTTGTTTATTTCTTTCAATCAATTCAACACTTACGAGTTTTGTTTGTCAACACATAACACATTCTTAACCTCAAATGGTGACCCCCAAAACAACAATGTATATAGAGACCCAGGTATAACATAGCACAGAAAAGGCTATTCGTCCACAAATATCTAGCCTTCTACTATCAGTGAGAAAGTGACCGACAATATGCTTCTCTGTAAAACTTATATTGGTATTACATTACCTGCTTGTTAGTGAGATTGTAGTGACATTGTTTTGATTTGTTGGACTGTCACGCAAGCAACACAATTGATAGTGATAAAACCGCTGGTGGCCCCAGGCCCAGATAAAATTATTTACAGTTTGTGTCCCCTAACTAATTCAGCATGGATCCATTGTATCACAGCTTGAGTATTAGGAATAAAACAGAAATTAAAATGAAAGAAATACTTATCAAAAATTAATAATTCAGATTTTATTTCAATTTGTGGAAGTAACACTTATAATTTACTGAAGTAATATGATAGATTGATTAAGGACAGTCACTAGTAACTTTGGAACTTTCGCATATCGATTTTGCTGGTGAGGCAGTACGCAGTCATAAAACCGCCAGTTGTTCCAGGGCCAGATAAAAACATTTATAGTCTACTTGACTATGTATGTGTCGCAACCAATTAAGCTGGACGCCATAACGTCAGATATGTAGTAAGATTTTCTTAAAAACTAACATTTCTGTGAAAATTGTTTTTACTAAAACTTTCACAGCTGCATTATTATAACACTGTTGCTTGGCCTTGCTGGCCCAATTTAAAAAAAAAACAAAAAACAGGAAATTGCCATTTACTGGAAATAATTGATAACAATGATTTCTTATGGGTATAACTTCAGTTTCAATGGGATACACTAAAATACAGACAAAGTATTAACAGTACGTATTTAAGCAATTGTTATCTTGGCCGAACAATAAAATTTTGACAATCTGAAAATTGTATTGCTGCTATTTTTTACTATAATAATGTATTTTTATACTTTTATAGTGTTTTATTTTTGTTTGGGGGCACTATTTGTCATAAATGGTACCCAAACAGGTGCTATCACCCTGAGTCAGGGTGAACCTGGAAACAACAGCAATTTAGAGGTGGTTCCATGCTCCTCAAAACTACCAACCTCCTGATCAGATGACTTTCTGCAGGGTGTAGTTTATTGTCATACCCAGGATTAGTTGCTCTATTTCTCATCTTTTCGGGCTGTTAATATATATATATATATATATATATATATATATATATATATATATATATGTGTGTGTGTGTGTGTGTGTGTGTGTGAATAAATTAAATTAAAAAACAGACAAACTAAAGGTTCCATGACTATAATTTATTTCCCCAGAAAATATATTTTTTCTGGTTCATCAGGTCACATCTCTAGTGAGAAGGAGTCACTGTAAAGTATGCTTCACAAACTTAAGAATTAACATGAATAGCTCACACTCTAAATATGCCACTGGGTACTGGCTCATGGATTTCGATTGTCTAGAAGAATCTTTTACATCACCATGTAGGAGTAAAAAGACCTTTACTGGATTAATTATTCATGCGGAAAAGAAACAAAAAATGCCTCTACTAAAAATCTATTGTGAAATTTAAGGATAACGATATTTTTTTCCAAAGAACTGAGAAGTAATAATAATAATTCATCTCAGAACTTTAGACATGGAAGAAAGTCCCAAAATCGTTAACTGAAATGCAGTGGTAAATATAATAAAGGTAAAGATAGTCGTAACTCTAGAAATAAACACATCAAACGTAAAAAAGGGAAGTTAGGAAATTTTAAAAAATAATCTTTTATGGATGTCAAAAATTTTGGAATGCTTACAAATTTTATAACCAATTTATTTTTGCCCAATCAGAAAAGTTGCTGCAAGCAATAAAAAAAGAAATATTTATATTTGTCTTGTCTTGAATCATTGCTTCATAATTCAAATGTATTGACAATGACGATGATTGATATAACATAGACTCTGTATTCATATTTTCCTTCTGTAAAAGAAAAGTCATTGATCGAAAAGAAAAATGGCAGCCAATAGATCGATAGAATGAGGAAAATCATTTGTGTCACTTTTCCTGCATTTCTTTATATTTTTTTTATCTGGGAAACCAAAAAAAAAAAAAATACATTACAATCATTTTTATTTACTTTCACTGGTAACAGAAATTGAGGCTAACAGTCAGATTCTTTCCTCTTTCAACGGATCTTTCTTTATTGAAGAATATCTGATTGAAGGAAGAATAATGAATTCTGAAGTGAATAGAAGTCTGCTTAAAATGCTGACTGGCTGCAAATTTTGAATGAAAACAAATTTTGCCATTTTTATTCTATATGGCAACACAAATCAGAAAAATATATCATTTGTATATCCACAAATTATCAAGTCAGGAATCATCACATGTTTGTATCACAGCATTTCAGCCAATATTTTCTTTGGTTTTCCGCAGATTAATGATGTATCTGAACAAGAGTTTCAAACAAAATCATTACACAATATGAAAACTTAAAAACACATTGTTTAAAATATGATAAAAATAACAACAGTAGAAATACTAGTGTAAATAATAAATTAATAATGATTGATTATATTCTTCTTTGAACGTTTACATATGAACAGATATTTTTTTAATCAAATTCATCCCAAACAAGGCAATAAAGCTAGGGGTTATTTAATGCGAAGGAAGAAGAAAAGAGAAATATTATTAAGGAGTAAGAACAATTGAAGAATAATCAGGAAGAAAGTAGATAATGATTGGCATTACATTTTGATTTTTGAAGATCAATATTGGGTGGAAAGCATGGAGTCTGAAGAGTGTTCCACAAGCAAGAAGTGCAAGAAAAGAAACTGTTAGCATAGAATTTACAGTTACATCTAGCCAATTCAACTGTAAAATGATGAGATCTTGCTACCAATCTAGTAATCTACTTAAATTCACAAAGTCGAGGTAACATAGTGAAGAGTTCATCTAAACAATTACGATGAAAGTATTTATAGAAAAGGCAAAGGGAAGTAACTTTAAGGAGGTGGGTAAGTGACTGAAGCCGATATGCCAGGTCAGGTCCAATAATATTGCTGATTCTTCTTTGGATTTTATCATGAATCGCTAAATATATAGCAGGACTATTAGTTCATATGTGGCAGCAATATTCAAAGCATAGATGAATGGAGGACTTATAAACTTATATCTTTTGTTGTTCTTTGTCTTTTATGATCTGATTTATATCTGAAAAAATGTTATTTAGTCTGAAGAACCCGTTGAATTCTAATGATTCTTCTGAAAACTATAAATAAATACCAAAATATTCATTTTTTGCAGAGATATTTATATCTTATCTTGGAATATGACCCACTTATTCTCATTGAACCTCCTTTCTTTTTTAATGTGTTTTTATACAGGTTATTTGCTTATTTCCTTTGAGTATATTTGGAAATATTTTTTTAATACTCAAAATGCTATATTCCCCACTAAAGTTTCCCACTATTTTCTGTCCAGTTACTCATCACCCACTGAACAGTTGAAATCACCCATTGATGAGCAATATCACCCAGGTTAAGAAACTCTACTCTAGAGTTCAAGCAGTGACGCCCTGATTTTGGGGGTTATTATTTTTTATGGATTTTTCTAAATTTTATTTGTGTTTCTGTTTGGCATTATATAGGAAATAATTCAGGTATGGGAAAGGTTTGAAAATGTTTTCACTATATTTCTCTTCTTCGGGCAGATATTGAGGCCCCTCTTAAGTAGACCATTACTGTTAATCTGGATTTTATTCTATTGTTACGGTGACAGTAGAATTGTATGAAAGTGTTGTTATTTGTGAATGTTGATAGACCTTCAGTTGTATGTTATTGGTTATCATGAAATGGACAAATGGCAAAAGTTGGTATGTCGTTTGCCGCCCTATCGAAAACTGTTCGGGTTTCAATTCTCGGTAGTAGATGCGCACTGCTGATGCGTCCCAAATATAGGATGAAACGGCAATCCAGTGCTTTCCGCATTCTGTTGACGTTTCTTCTCGACTCGATGAATTACTTAACTATGCTATATATACATAGATTTATTACTTTATTTTAACAGGCAAGTTTTTATTACCTATCTCATTCGGTCTGATGAGAAAGGTATTAAAAACTTACCTGGTGAAATAAATTAATAATTTATAACCAATTTTTCGCTGAATGTGTTAAGCTTTTCCTTTTATATATATATATATATATATATATATATATATATATATATATATATATATATATATATATATATGTGTGTGTGTGTGTGTGTGTGCATACAGTGTGCGATGGGTAAATTGTCGCCATTTTATACTTTTAATTTCGCAAATGCACATTGATTTTGATTTTGTCAACTGCACAATATAGTAGGTGTTGACCATGTGAATATGGAATCCAGTGAAGTCCGTAATCTGTTCAATATCAGTGGTCGGCAGTGAAGATTCAGAGAAAGTAGCGGTTGTTAAGTAATTCTTTAAGTCTTCGATATCAGGTTGGCAGTGAGGATAGTTTGGGGGAAAATGGCTGCCTTTATACACGTCGAATTGAATATTTTGAGCTTTCTGATTGGTTAAACTTTCTTTTGGTGAACTATAAAATGAGTCAGCTCATTTAGGCTAGCTCACTAGTAATTACATATATCAAAAAAACTGCAACAGTAGGGACAGTTGGACATCATCTGTGAGAAAAAAAGACCACCATAACCCACTTTACTCCGCCAGAAATTTGGAAATGTATTGCTTGGTATTTGCACTGGAAACGCCAATCCAAACATTTCAGAGTGTTTGCGTGTCAATCTGAGAATAGTGCAGAGAATTCGGAAAGAGTTGGATGAGATTAATGGTGATCATGAAGGTGTTTGGAGTGATTATTTATGATGGTGACATTATGCCTCCATTCTTCATTCCACAGGGCCTCAGACTTAACATGGAGGCCTACATCAAGTGCCTTGAGGAGGTAGTGCTGCCATGGGTCAAGAGGGTGGCAGCTGGAAGATCCTATGTCGAGTATCAGGACTATAACTCACTTTAGTTTATGTTCCCCTCAAGACGACAAGTATTTAAAAACTTTTTATTTGATGCTACTTCTCAATTTATTTACATTTTCAACGGGGTCCTTTTTATCATTTGATGATCTCTGCAAAGCTGCTTTGATATCTCCAATGTAGACATTCCCTCACTCAATAGTTTTGTTGTTTTATGTTTTACAGCATTTATTAGATCCTTGCCATCACCCATATTTCAACATATGTCATGGACAAAAAATAGTCTTTATTAGATTTCAGAGGTTTTAAACTAATATTGGTTTAATATTAATATTAGTTTAATCTGCATAATAACTTCAGACAGCTTTTATAATAAATGCAATAAACTTAATAAATAAAATATGTTAAAAGTGCCAAAAAATTTAAGTCAAGTTTTGTTTGATGTCTAAATTACGGTATTTTCCGGCTTACAAAACGCTGCGGCTTGGAAGACGCACCCTAACATTGGAAAGAAGTTTCTAAGAAAAAAAATGTCATTCTCATACAACAATACATTCACCATGCTTTCCTCACATACTGACGCCACGTATTGTTTACATTAATCACTCACCCGATTTTGTTTGTATGGCAATGACACTAGCCAAGAGCAGAAAGACTCCCGCCGCTGCTATTAAATAGAACATGTTTAAGCCTGTGGCTCGGCTCCAGGAAGGTTTATAATCTTGGAAATACTTGTAACAGCAAAGGACTGAGGTTACATCATATAAAAGGCTGAATTAGATCGCTAACATTATAATGTAATGACTCAACATACAAATCAGTCAAGCCAATTCGGTGTGCGTTCAAGCTTCCTTGAGCTTGGGCATTGCCTTGCATTCATCTTGGAAGACGCACACGTATTTTTCAGGGTATTTTTTCGAAAGAAAGTGCATCTTGTAAGCCAGAAAATACGGTAATTGCTTAAAATTTGACAAAAATCGTTCAAAGCAAATTTGAGTTATTAATGTTTATGTGATTTACATAATAATTTCAGATTGACTGTAAGTACACTGGCGAAAATAAGTTTAAGACACATAATTAAATTTTTATTCCTTTTAAAATTTTTCTAATAAAGCAATATGAAATAGTTTTATTGTGTACGATTTATGCAGAATTTATTTCTCTTTCGAATGATGCAAAAATTGTATATTTTTTTACAACTTGAAAAATTTTAATGCTGGGTTAATTTAAATTATCCAAATTTGAGGGCAGAATAAGTTTAAGACCGCATGGGTATTATTATATTTAAAGCAAAAAGTTATACTAAAAATGAGAAAAAAAAAACAAAATATTTATCAATATTTAGTGCAGTAACCTTTATTATTAATCACAGCTTTACATCGCCAAGGCATGGAACTTAATAAGTGAGCACAAAAATCATTTGAAATGCTTTGCTATATTTGCTTAATATAATCGTATAATTGGGCTAAATTTGTCAGTTTTTTTAGCGTGAACTCTTTTAGAAATACAATTCCATAAATTTTCAATCGGATTAAGATCCGGACTCTGTGGAGGCAACTCAATAACATCCATAATATTATTATTGCATTGCTTTTTTGGATTTGTGAATGGGACTATTGTTGATAATCTGGCATTTGGTCAGAACATATTCCTTAACTAGCTACATATAGCCTACACTGTTGAGTTTTCGATCAACTTTAACAATTGTATCAATACCACAGCTACTGAACGCGCCCCACATCATTAACTAATTTATATTGTTTTATTAGAAACATATTCTGAAATGAATAAAACTTTAACCACTGGTCTTAAACTTATTTTCGCCTGTGTATATCTTGTAAATGTACATGTACATTGACGGCAGACATTGTAAGTTTCCCAGAGATGTATAAGCCCTTTAGAGCAGTGGAATTGGTAATGCTAACTTGCATGGACATTTTATTGCATTTTTCTGTTCTTTGGCAATTATTTTTATTTTTTCATTTCCTTAACAATTTTGAAAAATAGTTGCTGTGAAATAGTTCAATGAAATAAGTTTGCTTCTACATTCTTCATTATCCTGTTTTTACAATCTTTGCATAAAACTGTTTTCGGCTTGAGACCATTAATCCTTCTTTTCTTATTTCAATCCAAATGTTTGTCTTTTATTGCTTCTCAGGAAAGAGAAACTTGTTTTCAGATTGCACCGATAAAATCAACATCTTACGAGTTGTAAGGTATAAAATGTTTGTGCAGTCTGAAAATCATTTTTTTTATTTACTTGTGTAGACTTATAAAGCATTTATAAAAGAAACCAAAGAAAGTGACAGTGATCATGTTATTTGGACAGTCAATTCGATTGTCACTGGTTCAGAAATCATAAACACCTCTTTTCTGTCAACCCCCAACTCCCACCCAAGGGGAATGCAAAAAAAAAAAAAAAAAAAAAAATCAGCGGATGTGCTGTGAGAGGAAATTGATAAGATTCATGGAAATTTATCTCCACTCTGAACATCAGGCAATGATTGCAACGTCTCTCATAGAAATCAGCATTTGTATTTTTAGCTTGTTGGCTGGAAGGTACTGTTGACATTTTCGTTTTTTTATACTGCTGGAAAATTAAAAAGACGAATCAAAGAATTGTGTCAAAAAAAAAAAAATCAAAGAATTCGTTCTGTTATGTCAAAATGTTTGAGAAAAAGAGAAAATTAAAATGAAAAATATATCAGCATGTATATATATATACCTAACCTGAACAAAATAAACTATGAAATTTCCACAAATATTCTTAAATGTCTATAATTTATAACAGAGCCCATTGGTTTATACAAATGGTTTACCATACTTAATACTTCTCGTTTTCACTCTCGAGTGGTCATGTGTGACGTGACGAGCTGTGATGTGATTTTCGCTTCCGCGTCTCGTATACACGAATTAGTCGTTACTTTGAAATTTTTCATGCAGCAAGGGCGAACTATCATTGTTGTTTCGTCCGTGTGTTGCTTGATTTATTGAAATTGTCAACTTTGATAAGGACTTGTGTAAGCCGAAAGCAGAAATTGGATTTAAACATGTATCAATATGGTGTTTTCCTTTCGTCTTTCAACGATAATGTGATTGAGCTTATCAGACAATATGAAATGAACTTACTTCAAATAAATTGACAAAACTTGTCTATATTATTTAATGAAATATGCATTAATATATATATATATATATATATATATATATATATATATATATATATACAGGGTGCAATGAATAAATTGTCATCTAAATATATGCAAAAATGAAAATGACACTGACATCTCCTTTTAACAGATATATTTAACAAAATTATGCGAAAACATCTTGAAATACTAAAGAGTAAATTCGTTCAATAAAATAGCCATTGGCGTCAGCCACGGCCTCCAGATGACTTCGGAATCTCCTGCAACTCTTCTGGGCTGGCTCCTTGCTTAAGTTGATAAATGTTGCCATAATCCTTGCCTTCATCTTTGGTTTTATAAGGAGTTTTAGTTATTCAACTGTACCCCACACATACAAATCGGGGGTGGGGTAAACAAGAAAGATTGAGTGAAGTTAGAAACAAGACAAAGCACAATTTACGTCAATTACCAGCAAAATGGCCACAGTCAGAGAGAGACTTGTGTACATGGATAATGGAAGACAGAAACTTGGGGGGTTGCAGTTAGTATGAAAATGATAATCTTGGAAGCAAGAAAACTCGAAACGAACATAAAAATAAAAGATTTCAAAGGCATAAAGTGTCTTGGTGTTTTTGGTTCATGAAGCTTATGCTTATGAACAAGAAATAAAATATCTCAAAACATTCCAGGTGACTATAAACAGAAAATACTGACAATTTATTATTAATGCTAGACAGAAAAACTCATTAGAACTTGACCAAATCGGAAATATGGATGAAGTTCCTTTAACATTGGACATATCTTCTAATAAAAGCATAGATGTGAAAGGTACCAAAATCGTGACTATTAAAACCACCGGTAAAGACTCACTATATTGCAGTTTTAGCTTGTTGGACTGATGGCACCAAACTACCACCATTGTTGATTTTCAAAAGGGAAACATTGCCCAAGGAAAAATTATCAGATGGAATTCATGTTATTGTACAGCACAAAGGCTGGATGGATGAAGCGTGAGTTAAAGTGTGGATGGAAAAAGGTGTGGTCCAATTGGCCAGGTGGCCTGCTACGAAAAAATGAATTGCTAGCGTGGGTTCAGTTCAGCGTACACAGGACAGACAACACTGGAAAACTAGCGAGAGAAATGAACAGAACGTTAGCTGTTAATTCCTGGTGGCCTTACTTCACAGTCGCAGCCAATAGATGTGAACATCAACAAACCATTCAAGAATAACATGTGTGAAGAATGGTCTAAATGGATGTCAAAGAGAAGACATGAAATGACACCATGCGGAAAGATGAAATTCCCATCAATAGTTCAAGAGTGTTGAAATCTTGGAATGCTATTAATACTAAAATTGCTGTAAAGTCTTTCAAAAAGTGTGATGTAAGTAATGATATGGATTGTAGTGTGGAATCTTCCACATTAGCCTTCCACCCCTTTCGGAAAGATGTATTCATCCCTAAAAAAAAAAAAAAAAAAACCTTAACCAATCACCACTTCGTTTCAGTAAATTAAATCTTCTATTGGCTACGAAACACTAAACTGTAGCAAAGTCGAAACAGATCCTTTTTTCCTGTCGAAGCTCCCTAGAGCCGATTTTTAGACACCAAAGTCTATATAAACTCAATTCAAGTCAGTTAGTCATTAAGTTTCGTGAGATGCTACCAAATTCCACGCGCGTCAATTCACTGACTCAACATCATTTCGAAATTCTCAACGAACTCAACACAGCACTCAATCGACCATTGTCCGCGTGGTAATCAAATTACAATTGACTTAAAAAGTGAACGTTTTCACTACACAAACAGTAATTGTACAATTCATCAATTTAGCCAAACAGTTAAAGGCAAACAACTCTTCACAACTTAAATTCTATCTAACAAGTAACACACGCATACATACTAATATTTGAACGAACACATTTGAGATTTTTCCTTGCAGAAAGCAAGGAAAAATCTCAAATGTGTTCGTTCCAAATTATTTTAATTTCACTAACAAATCAAAACCATTAACTTTTATTGAGCAAATTTCTGCATGAACATTCTTCATAACCTTGTCTCAATTGTCACAATCAACAAACATTCTGTTACCCTTGCAGGTATATCTATTGTATAGCGATTTTCCAAGTGTAGCTTAGATGCGGCACAAGGCCGAAAGTATGGGGCACCCAGTGAGGATCGAACTCACTACTCAGTCGTAATTGTTCTAGCGAGAGAAGCTAACCATTACACCCCCTCGGGGTGCCCAGGTGATTTTCCAAGCGTAGCTTAGTTGTGGCACAAGGCCGAAAGTATGGGGCACCCAGTGAGGATTGAACTCACTACACGGTCATAACTGTACTAGCAAGACAAGCTTGCTAACCATTACACCACCTAGAGGTGTCCTAATATCTATTGTATATATAAAAATCTCTTTATTGTTGGATCTCTAACCACTGTGTTTTTAGTAATTTCTTTCAATACAAATTGTCCTTATATTCTTTATTTGATCTACGTGTTGTGGGATAATGCATAATAAGCACGCATAATCTTTGCCTTACATAAATTACCTTCTGATACATTTTCACTCAAGCTACAACCCGCAACAGTAGTAAGGATCATTTATTGTACATGCCTGACACTAGTGATGACTCTGCATATGAAAGTTTAGAATCCAGCAGTGACGAGTTCTTGGGATTTGAGGATGAATAAAATTTCTTTGATTGTTTTATATTTTTATATGCATATTTCTAACATTTTTAATTCATTTTTGTTATATATGAATAAAATGTTGCTGCCGACACTTGAGTTTGAACATAGATCTCTAGTGAGCAAACCACAGGCGATCGCATTATTGAATTAAGTAGGCCACATGACCAAAAAGGAAGCGCATAAGTAGGAAGTCGCGTAACGTCTTACTGATCGCTATTTCTAGTCTATCCTCTATACTCTACGGATCGCTATTTATCCTCTATTACTATATGGGCTGCTCTTCTCTACTCTATCCACTATACTATTTCTCTATTCAGATCTCTATTTGGTGGTTACTTTGCGAGCAAGTATTATCGAGCAAGTACTATTAGTGCGAGTGATATTCGAAGGCATCTGACACCAGCATTGTTCAACGGCGTTACTATAGTTGTATCTGCGATTACAAAGTCTCTACTACAACGTGCATTATGAAAATGACAACGAGTATCCGTTAACATTACAAGAGTGACAACGAGTGTTTGCTGACATCACAAAAATCTTTATGAAAATAAAACCATCCTTGGACAATGAAAGATGTATAGTATATTTACGAACCATTGTCATACAAACAAAATTGGATGAGTGTTTAATGTAAACAATACGTGGCGCTAGTATGTGAGGGACGCAAGATGAATGTGTATGAAAATGCCTTTTTTTCTTAGAAATTTCTTTCCAATATTAGGCTGCGTCTTCCAAGCCGCAGTGTCTTCTAAGATGGAAAATACAGTAATCAATTGATTTTGATAAAAGTTTCAGGATATGCTAACATTTATATAAGTAATACATTATGAGAGTTTCGGATTTTAATACCGATACTTATTAAAAATATTGATAGCTTGTTTCTCGGATATCAGAGTTTATTATGAAAGTCAATGTATTCACAATTAAATTGATAATAGTCTACTGATAAAAAAATTCTCTGGATATATTTATAGGAGTAATGGTGATTTACTAAACATAGCTTAGATGTGACACAAGTGAGGACTGAACTCACTACTCAGTTATAATTGATCTAGGGAAACAAACTCGCTAACCATTGCACCACATCTAAGTACCACGACTTATATGAGCAATGCGTTACGTGAATTTCAAAATATTGATCTTTATTAAGAATACTGACATTGTTTTTTACATAGGGCGTCAGGTTTTGTTATGTAAATGAACTATGTGTAACATAATATATTTTAACAATGATGTTCACCCTGAAAAGGCCTAAGTTCCACTCGAGGTAGAAGGTTATGCAGATATGTTGGAAAGATAAGAATTAATTTGAAGCTTGAACAGGTTAAGATTGTAGTGATCAGGGAGCATCCTCTTGGGTGTTGGTTCTACAAAGCAGTGGTTTATGGAAAGAAGCTGTTTGATTAGAACTTACATTTCACCAATGGGATACAAAGGAAACGAGAATGATTTACTACAACGAGCGTAGCATGTCAGGGTCTTAACTGTGAAGAGAGTAGGAACTGGTGGAACTAAGGAATGCAGTCTATCTGAAAACTTTCCTAGAAAATAGGCATAGAGCAATGAGAGGCTTGCAAATTTCATCTGTGAGGAAAGGGATTGTAGGGTTGAAAATAATTCATCACTCACAAGGACATGCAAACGTTTTTGAACGCTATCAACATTGGAAAGTGAAGACTGGACAGATCCTGCCCATATATGGCAGCAAAACTCCATAAACTTTTATTTATAAATAAATCCAAGTATAACACTGGTCAACAAAAATAATATTGAAATGGACACCAAACATCTTTTTCAACTAATTTGAGGGCGCTGAATCTAGAATGACCCTACTTTTTTCTTGGTTTGGTACCGTTTTTGCTGAACAGAAATTTTTTTCATTTGTTTTCTGTATATATGATATTGACCGATGGCAATATATCTCAAAATAAAATCGTAAAAACCTCTCAATTCGTATTTAAACTAAGAAATATTGGTCTGTTTATTGAGAAATACTATTTTTGCAATAGCAATAAAACTTTAAGTCTTTTAAAATAACACGATTGAATATACCAAGACCAACAGGTATTTTCATCAAATCATTTAAATAACTAACAGCAGAAATAAAAACTTCATGAACATAATAACTATGATAAATTATTTTCTTTCTTGATTGTGATGTTTAATGTTATTTAAGTCCCTTTTGATACTCCAGCAGTATCATCTCAATGGAATAGGTGCATTCAATTGGGATGTCTTTAGTTGGAGTTTCTTTCCAACTAAGAAAACAAAATAATCTCAATGTGCTTGGTTTCCGTCCGTAGTGATGAGATAAATTTACGAATATCATACAGAAGATCTCAGGGTTTCATTTTTTGATGTCACCTTAAATATCAGGTTTACTAAAGTGTATTATTGATTTTGGCGATAAATTGGAAAAATTCGGTACTTCTATTTTAAAAATGTTGACTCAAAACCACCTTTTTCTTAGTTTATTTCAGGTGGCTGACATAAATTGCTCAGCCTAGCTGAAAATTGATGAGTTTCTACGACATTTATTAACTAAACCTTGCGATCAGCCAAGATCGTAAATTGATCTTTTTTTCCAAAATTGAGCAATTTCAATACGGCAAAAATGGTAGCTAACCATGAAAAACTAAGGTCATTTTCGAAATCAGCACCATCAAATTAGCTAAAAAACATGTTTCGTTTCTTGGCACCAAAAATCGTGTTGACCAGTGTTATAAGTCACAGATAAAAGGTATTTGATCAACACAGTAACACAATGTACTTGAATAAAATATTTCTTGTTCTTTTACATAAAAATATAGACTCCCTGACATTTGATAATTAATCATTATCAGTCATTCATTGATTTTGTTCATTTTTCTACTGTTTTGACTTTAACATTACCTGTAGCAGTTTTTATGGCTTTCCAAAAATGTTCTTTGCTTGAATACTATTTTCTATTCTTATATGTATCTCTTTTAATGAGATGCCATAAATATTTTGTTTGGTTAATATCTGGAAAAGCTGAGGGACATTCCATTATTCTATTGTTTTTAAACCCTCTTTTTTAGACAAGGTTGGCAACAGCAAGTTCTTTTATTTTTTTACAAGGTTGGCAACAGTCATTTCTTCTTCCTCTTCTTCTTCTTCTTCTTCGTCTTCTTCTTCTTCTTATTATTATTATTATTATTATCATACTTTTTTCTTTTTCTATGTACCATGTCTCTTCAAAACATTGGCGATCATGGCTCTCCACAATTCCCTGTTCTTTGTAGCTCTTAATATTTTTAATATTTTTTTTTTTTTGTTATCTCTCCTAAACCTTGTTCTGCCATCTATTTACTCAAGCACTCTATATAGGTTATGCATTGTTTTCCTCTGTCGCTCTTGCCCCCAATTTTTCTTGTGAGTAATACATTTTCCAAGCCTTTTTCCTCATTATGTGCCCTAGAAATATCAACTGTCACATCTTGATGTTAAATATAAGTGTCCTTTTTCCATTTTCTGTAAAACTTTGTCATTGGTCACATGTTCAGTCTAAGGTATTCTCAGTAACCTTCTGTAGGCCCTAATTTCTGTTGCTTCCTTTTTTTTCTTTATCTGTGAATAGATTGTCCAATATTCACTGCCATAGAGGAGGACTGATATTGCATTTCTGTACTGAACGTAAAGGAGCATTATCTTACATGAATATAGACTTTAGCTTAAAGCTTCTTCATTGTAATCTATCATCTTCTTCTATGTGCCGTTTCCCTTCAGAACATAGGCGATCATGACTCTCCACTATTTCCTATCCTTTGTGGCTTTTAACAGTTTTTTTTTCTTTGCTAATACCCTAGCCACCATTCTGCCATCCATTCACACATGCATGTCAGTTAAGTTCGGCATTAATTCCCATATAAGAGGATGCCCCCTCAAAAACATCTTGTCTAAGAATTTGGAATAATTCTATGCATTTATATTGATGCCATCATCAAGAGACCAATAATTTTAGTGCCTTTATTGCTAATCCAAATCATTACTCTGGTTCTTGCTTTCTTCTAAGTCTTGTTGGTTAAAATTTTTCTATAAAAGAATCTAAACATTAATCCAGCAATTAGGTTCATCTAATGTGGCTTTACATTCATCACTAAATGTCACAGTTAAACATCCATTTTCGTATACTTCTTTATTTGACTTACACATTTCTCTTTGATATTTACTTAAAGGTGGTATTTTTGCTTGATTCCATGTCTTTAGTCAATGTTCTTAATATTCTGCATTTTTCTCTCAGCATCCACAACCCCAGCATCCACAAATATTTTATTACACTTTTAAGTAATCCCATTTTGTGACATTCTTAAAGCGACATTTTTTCTTGTTCCGATGTTGCCAATTTTTTCCATTTCTTTCTTTTTTTTTCTTAACAAATTGCCAACATTGTGTTCTCATTGAGTTCCCATCAGTTAATAACTTTACGATATTTTGATTTCCCTTTTGAAGTTATATCTTTCTTATGGCGCTTGGCAATCTTTATAGATTTGAAATTGAAAACTTACAAACCTTCAATATACTTACTATTTCATCCACAATGCTAAACGCAAAGCATACAAAATCTACAACAGCAACAACAACAATAATAATAATAATAATAATAACAATAACAATATCAATAACAATAAATTAGATAACTATATACATATAATATTACTTATCAACTCTATAACATTTACTATTCGAAATAATATATCCAATCCTCATATTAAATTACAACTACATCCAAAACTATTATGGACATGATCGGAACCAAAATAACAATAATTCTGAAGTAGGCATATGTAATATAAACTGTAGTATTGTCTTTACAAATATGGCTTATTTATCTCTGAACCTCCTCCGCCCACACACACATGCATGCACGCACGCACACATACATGTACACACAGACATAGTAATGATACAATATGGTAATCTGTAATGATACAATATGGTAATCTGTATGAGATTTCCAGGAGAATATAGATCCAGGGAGAGCTCTTTGTCAATTGTATATTTTTTTAAATCATAAACGTTAAAAAAGTGCTTAATTTCAAATGCGAAAAATCAAACCTGCAGTGTGATTTAATATCTTAAAAAGATAAAATGTTAACCAAAACACTATTACAATTTAGATAACCAAAGTTTCATCAGGTGGTTTACTCAGTTTCGTCTGTCTTGTAAGTGTTTTCATTTTTTATTTTCATATTTCACAATGCCAATAATAAACAAAGTATTTCTTGTTCTTGCAATATTACGTTTTTGTACCTCTAACAATTTATTTAATATATATATATATATATATATATATATATATATATATATATATATAATAATAATAATAATAATAATAATAATAATAATAATAATAAAAACAACTATGTTAGTGCGATCAACAGACAACTTGCCAGAAGACCTAGCATCTTAGACAAGAAATAATCTCTGAAAGGAAAGAAAAAAATGAAGACCAAAAGGCAAACACCTATCTACTTAGTAAAGTGGTCTACGTCCAGATTATCTAGAAAAGCAAATATAGTTCACAATGTCAACGCCAAATGACAATGTCGTTACTTGAGTTTCACGCTCTTGCAATAACTAAAACACCATGTATATATATATATATAAATATAAAATTGAACATAGAAGTCAACACTTAGAGGCAACAATCTGTTTCATGCTAGATGTAATCGCCAGGCCACGAGTGCTGTTATTTTTCTCGGCTATTTATATATACGGGTCAGTGGTGTATTGTGGGTAGTCTATTTTATCGGAAGTCGTTTATTTATTTATTTATTTATTTGGGCTAAATTATTTTGCTTGTTTTTATTTATTTTTATATTTTATTTTTATTTATTTTTATTTCTTATCTTATATATATATATATATATATATATATATATATATATATATATATATATATATATATATATATATATATTATTTTAATCGGTGTTTTATTAATGTTGTAAAATGTGTTTATATCGCTTATTTAATAGTTTTGTTTTGGTTTGGGAAGATAATTAAAGCTATTTATTCAATTTGGGGGTTGATTGTTGTAGTTTATTCTAACTATTATTTTGGCGGAAACAGTTTTTAATTTGTTTATTATTTCATGTATTTATTTGGGTCTTTATTTGTTTTTTTTTCTAACGGTTAGTTTATCGGGATTAGTTTGTTAGCTTATTAATTTATTTATTTGGATGAATTTAGGTCAATTTTTTTTTTTTAAGCATTTCACCCCAAGCAAGACGGGAAGCCACTAGGACGCAAGGGGTTACAGGAAATTTAGATCAAGATCAGATAGGAGTGATAGAAGAAAGGGTGAGGATGGTGGATAGATCAAGGCAACTGGAGATGTCGATTGACATTACACTTGAATAGCTGGAGATTATAGCTCATAGGGAAACAGGAATAAGGAAGGGAGTTCCACAGGCGAGAGGTGTGAGACATGAAGCTATTGGAGTAGAAGAGACAGCTACATTTAGAAGTTTCAACAGTGAAAGGGTGAGAGCGGGATGCCAGCCTCGTATGGCGCTTGAACTCATGACGTCTGGGAACCAGCGAATGCAGCTCCTCGGAGCAATTTCCATGGAAATATTTGTAGAACAGACAGAGGGAGGCGACGGCGCGTCTGTGAGAAAGTGACTGTAGACGAGACGACACAGCATTTTATTTTACTTGTTATTATTCATTTGTTATACTGTATATTTTCTCTTTTTGGTTTTCGATTTTTAAGTAACTTAGGATTTTTTTTTTATCGCTATATAACAGTTATAGCTATTTTTTTTGCCCGATTTTTGGTTTGATTTTTATAGTCTAACTAATATTTTGGTCATAATGGTTTGTTAAGATGTACATGTTAAATTTTTATCTTTTTATATATATATTGAGCATTTTTTAATACTACCGTTTCCTGGTTTAATTCAACTCTGACCTTAACTTTTTTTATTATATATATATATATATATATATATATATATATATATATATATATATATATATATATATGAAATTTTCTCCGATTTAACCAGTAGAGAAGACAATATTTATGAATAAAAATGATAATAGGAACACTGGTAATTGGTGACGCGTTAATTTTTAGGTGATAATGAAAATTTATGGAGAAGAAATGAATTTACATGGTGTAGGAAATTCTCCCAGATTTTTTGTCTTTTTATCCAAATTGAAACACTCTCTGGCCAATCTGAGAAAAGTCAAGAAAATGTCAACTTGAATATTGAGCATTGTTAGACTGCAATGTATTTACATTCACTTTAAAAAGTCACATTCAATTTGAAAAGCCCACATTGAATTTTGAAAAGGCTTTGTTCATTTTGAAGATAAATAGATATTCAATTTGAAAAAGTCACATCCAATTCCAAAAGTATTCATTCACATGTAAAAGTCAATATTCATTTGGAAAAGGCCTTGTACATTTTGAAAAAAATAGACATTCACTTTGAAAACGACACATTCAGTTTGAAAATCCGACATTCACTTGGAAAAAGTTACATTCAATTTGGAAAAGGCCATACTGAATTTGGAAAATGTCTTGTTCATTTTGAAAAATAGACATTCACTTTGAAAAAAGTCACATCTAATATGAAAAGGATACATTCACTTGTAAATGTCAATATTCATTTGGAAAAGGCCCTGTTCATTTTGGAAAAAAAAAGATATTAACATTGAAAAATTCACATTCAATTTGAAAAGCCCACATTCACTTGGAAAAAATTCCATTCCACTTGCAAAAAGCTGCATTGAATTTAAAAAAAGCCGGGTCCATTTTGTAAAAAACAGACATTCACTTTGAAAAAGTCACATCCAATTTGAAAAGGATACATTCATTTGTAGAAGTCAATATTCATTTGGAAAATGAATTGTTCATTTTGAAAAAAATCACATTCACTTTGGACAAATTTGAAGAGCCCATGTTCACTTAGAAAAAGTTACATTCAATTTGGACAAAGCAACAATGAATTTGGAAAAAGCCTTGTGTATTTTGAAAAAATAGACTTTCACTTTGAAAAAGTCACGTTCAATTTGAAACGGATATATTCACTTGTAAAAGTCAATATTCATACGGAAAAGGCCTTGCTAATTTTGGAAAAAATAGACTTTCACTTTGAAAAAGTCACATTCAATTTGAGAAGCCCACATTCGCTTTGAAAAAGTCACATAAATTTGAAAAAATAGACATTCTCTTCGAAAAGTCACATTCAATTTGGAAAGCCCACATTCACTTAGAAAAAGTTACATTCAACTTTGAAAAAGTTACATTCACTTTGAAAAATAGACATTACCTTTGAAAAAGTCACATCCAATTAGAAAATTCCACATTCAATTGGAAAAAGACATTCAATTTGGAAAAGGTCTTGTTCATTGTGAAGGAAATAGACATTCACTTTGAAAAAGTTACATCCAATTTGAAAAGGATACATTCATTTGTAAAAGTCAATATTCATTTACAAAAAGCCTTGTTCATTTCGAAAAAAATACCCATTGACTGTGAAAAATCACATTCAATTCGAAAAGCCCACATTCACTTGGAAAAAGTTACATTCAATTTGGACAAATTCACATTGAATTTGAAAAAATAGACAATGACTTTGAAAAATCACGTTTAGTTTTGAAAGCTCACATTCACTTAGAAAATGTTACATACAATTTTGAAAAGATCACATTGAATTTCAAAAATATAGACATTCACCTCAGGAAAACACATCCACTGTGAAAATTCCACATTGCATTGGAAAAAATAACATTCAATTTGGAAAAAGTCACATTGATTTTGAAAAAATAGGAATTACCTTTGAAAAAGTCGAATCCAGTTTGAAAACGCCACATTCAATTGGAAAAATTTACTTGGAAAACCACATTGTATTTGGAAAAGGCCTATTTCATTGTGAAAAATAGACATTCATTTTGAAAAAAGTTACATCCAATTTGAAAAGTATACATTCTCTTGTAAAAGTCAATGTAAATGTTGAGGGGCCTTGCTTATTTTGAAAGAATAGACATTCACTTTGAAAAAGGCACATTCAAAATGAAAACCTACATTGAATTAGGAAAACGCCTTGTGCATCTTGAAAAATAGACATTCACTTTGAAAAAGTCACATCCAATATGAAAAGGATACATTCAATTGTAAATGTCAATATTCATTTGCAAAAGGCATTATTCATTTTAAAAATAGTCATTCACTTTGAAAAACGCATTCAATTTGAAAAGCCCACATTCACTTGGAAAACGTATCCAATTTGGAAAAAGTCACATTGATTTTGAAAAATAAGCAATCACTGTGAAAAAGTGACAGTCAATTTGAAAAGCCCACATTCACTTGGAAAACGTATCCAATTTGGAAAAAGTCACATTGATTTTGAAAAATAAGCAATCACTGTGAAAAGTGACAGTCAATTTGAAAAGCCCACATTCACTTGGAAAACGTATCCAATTTGGAAAAAGTCACATTGATTTTGAAAAATAAGCAATCACTGTGAAAAAGTGACAGTCAATTTGAAAAGCCCACATTCTTTTGGAAAAAGTTACATTCAATTTACAAAAGTTAAATTGAATTTGAAAAACAGATATTGACTTTGAAAATATTACATTCGATTTGAAAAGACCACATTCACTTTGAAAAAGTCACATTCAATATGAAACGCCTACATTCACTTGGAAAAAGTTACATTTGATTTGGTAAAATCTCATTGAGTTTGATAAAAAGACATTCACTTTGAAAAAACCACATTCAATTTGAAAAATTCACAATTAATTTGAAAAGTTATATTCAATTTTGATAAAGTCACATCGTATCTGAAAAAGTAGTCATTCACTTTGAAAACGTCACATTCAATTTGAAAAGCCCACATTCACTTGGAAAGTTATATTCAATTTGGAAAAGTCATATTCAATTTGAAAAGATAGACATTCACTTTGAAAAAGACACATTCAATTTGAAAAATTCACAATTTGAAAAGTTACATTCAATTTTGATAAAACCACATTGAATTTGGAAACGCGTTCTGCATTTTCAAAAAAAGACATTCATTTGAAAAAGTCACATCCATTTTGAAAAAATACACTCACTTGTAAAAGTCAATATTCATCTAGAAAAGACCTACTTCATTTTGAAAAATAGACATTCTCTTTGAAAATACGACATTCAATTTGAAAAGCCCACATTCACTTGATAAAGTTACATTCAATTTGAAAAAGTTACATTGAAAAAATAAATATTAACTTTAAAAAATCACAGTCAATGTGAAAATCACGCATTCACTTGGAAAATTTACACTCAATATGGAAAAAGTTAAATTGAGTTTCAAAAAGGCCTTGTATATATTTTGCAAAAAATTGATATTCATTTTGAAAAACGTCACATGAATTTCGAAAAGTATACATTCTCTTGTAAAAGTCAATATACACTGGAGAAGGCCTTGTTCATTTTGAAAAAAAACATTCTCCTTGAAAATGTTACAGTCAATTTGAAAAGTCAACAATCTCTTGGAAAAAGTTACATTCAATTTGGAAAAAGTCGCATTGAATTGGATAAATATAGACATTGAAATTGGAAAAGTCACATTCATTTTAAAAAACCTGCATTCCCTTGGAAAAGTTACATTTAATTTGGAAAAAGTCACATTAAATTTGAATCAAATAGACATTCACTTTGAAAAATCACATTTAATTTGAAAAGCCCACATTGACTTGTAAAAAATTATATTCAGTTTGGAAAAGTTACATCAAATTTGAAAAAATAGAATTTCACTTTGAAAAGTCAAATTTAATTTGTAAACACATAATCACTTGGAAAAGTTACATTGAATTTGGAAAAACCACATTAAATTTGGAAAAATCCTTGTTCATTTTGAAAAAGAGATACATTCTCTTGTAAATGTCAATATCATTTGAGAAGGCCTTTTTATTTTGAAAAAAATATACATTCACTTTAAATTTGAAAAGCCCACATTACCTTGGAAAAATTTACATTGAATTTGGAAAAATCACATTGAATTTAAAGAAATAAACATTCACTTTGAAAAAGTCACATTCAATTTGAAAAAGTCACATTCAATTTGAAAAGTCCACATTCCTTGTAAAAAGTTACATTCAGTTTGGACAAAGCCACATTGAATTTGGAAAAAGCCTTGTTCATTTTGAAAAAAATAGACATTCACTTTGAAAAAGTCACATTCAATTTGAAAAAGATACATTCACTTTTAAAAGTCAATATTCATTTGGAAAAGTCCTTGTTCATTTTCAAAAAATATACTTTTACTTGGAAAGTCACATTCAACTTGAAAAGCCCACATTCACTTGGAAAATGTTAGATTCAATTTGGAAAAGTCACTTAGAATTTGAAAAAATAGACATTCACTTTGAAAAAAGTCACAACAAATTTGATAGGAACACCTTCACTTATAAAAGTCAATATACATTTGGAAAAATCCTTTTTTATTATGAAAAATTAGACATAGACTTTGAAAAAGTCTCATTTAATTTGAAAATCCCACATTGACTTGGATAAAATTACATTCAACTTGGAAAAAGTCACATTGAATTTGAAAAATCCCACATTCAATTGGGTAAACTAAGATAAAAACAACAAAAAGAAGGGCAACTTCTGAAAAATTGTTGATATTGATATTAGTTTTTACTTTCAAGTCAGTTCTGACAACAGCCAAATCTGTGTTCAAGGTCAAAGCTCGTTCTGACAGTGTTGGTGGTCAATAGCAATTATCATTGCGGCAACTTATCAAAATGTTCCATGATTTGATTTTATTATTTTGAAATTATTGAAAATTTCAAACTTTGCATAGTAAATTTCATTTGTATTGATGTAATTTTATAGACACTAGAAAATATCAGTGATGCATAAAATAAAATATATGATTGGACTTGGGTCAGGAACAATTCACAAAAAACCTTTTAAACAAACAATGTTTTTGAAATATTGCCTCTGGAGTCATTCAAGAACACAATCAAATCAATATTTGTAAATTTATTCAGTATTGGCCACTTCAGCAATTCCATTTGTCAAAATTAGGTTTTATATTGAAATGATTTCCATTATTTGATTTTGCAGGGCACTGAAACAGCCCTGGGGTTAATGAAATCAACAAAGATAATGGGAAAATGTTCAAATTTACTCACTAGTTTTTCTTCTATGTACTATGTACCTTCAAGACAAGGGCGACCATGGCTCTCCATAACTTCCCATCCTTTATAGTTCTTAGTAAGGGTTGTATTTTTGTTATCTCTCCCAATCCCTGTTCTTCCAAACATTTAACACAAGCTCATTAGCTAGGTTACTTACTGCTTTCCTCTTGTCTCTCTTTCCTTCAATATGTCATTTGAGTGTCATATTTTCTAGGTTCTCTTTCCTCACTATGCATATGATCAATTTCACCTGCTTCTTTATATTTCTAAGTATCTGTTCCCTTTTTGCTTCCATTTTCCTGAAAATTTCCTTGGCACTATGTTGTGTTCATTGTATTCTCAATAATTCTTCTGCCGAATCACATTTTTATCTGTAAAGAGATTGTCCAACATTCACTGCTATGACAAAGAATTGATATTACATTTCCTGTTTCTTAATACTTTGCCCAGCTTTTGGAAGTTATGTTTCACTATTCCAATGTGCCATATACGACGACTGATTTTACATAACTTTTTAGCACTCTTTTTTTGCTTCTAATGAAATTTTCTTACTTCCTTATACTCTGCTTAACTTTTGGAAGGCATCTTTCATTATTCAATGTGCCTTTGGATTTCAGTGTCACATTTCCGGTCTTGTGTTAGAACACTTTCCAGATATTTAAATTTTCATAATTGATTGATTTTGGTGTCTCAGATTCATAGTTTGCATCTTAGGCAGTTCCACTTACTGACAATCATTCATTCTGTCTTCTTACAATTCATGCTTACTCCTTTCTTTTATGACCTTCTGTAGTTCCTGTGGTTTCTTTTCTGTTTCTGCTATCAACACTGTGTCATCTGCATATTTTAGGTTCTTAAGATTCTGTCCAGTTCATTTTCTATCCATATGAACGCGGTTTTCTCCTAGTATAAGTTCTGGATTCTTCTAATATCGTTCCCAAATAGGTTAAGCTTACCTACTAGTTCAAATAGTTCTTTGTGTCAAACCATATCAAAAGCTTTTGCATAATTTATAAAACATAAGTGTACATCCCTTTGCATATGTATCAATGGAAAATCCCAACTTCCATCAACACCAAATAAAATTGGGTCTAATGAGTATGATTTTTTTTGATATCTGTAAATTTCAATTATTTTAGACAAAAAATATTAAGTAAATTTGACTTAAGTTTAAAGGTATTTGCAATATTTACATTCAAGCCAGCATCTCCATCTTTGTTGTTATTATCGGATTGCTTTGGCCATTATGCCCTCAAACTTTCTTTAGGTCTTTGTAGATCTGGGTAACCTTCAGAGAATTTCAAACTAAACTCTTTCTTTAATCTATGAAAATATATTGTCATTCTATTGCCTAGGGGTATATAATGGCTATTTTAAGAATGTAAAGGAAATGGCCAACCCAGAGATCTCTTTAACAGCACTGCTGCAACCAGCATGTAATGAGTCTTTTGATTGGTCAATAAATGAGCCAATTTAAAAAATCTCTCTCTCTCTTTTGACAACTGACCCTGGACCTGTGTTGTGATCCTTTAAGGTTATATAGCACTCTCTTTCATTTAGTTGACCTACTCAATCACTAATCTACAGTTTGTCTGTGATTTTTTTTACTGCTAGTATTCTCCACCATGTTGAAGTCATTATTATTTGCCTTTTTATAGTTCTTATGTAAATCCTTATTTATTAGATCGTTGTAGTCCCTTGTCGTTAATTTATAGAAGTTTTTATCCATTGTGTTAATGTCTTTTACTATTTTATCCAGGAGTTTCTGGAAATAGCATTTCTTTTCATGGAAATTTATGTTATTTATTATTTCCAATAGGTCATTTTCGAAACCAGACAAACTATGAATAAACGGTGCTGATTTTTTACTGTTAAAACCGTAAATCTTTGGTGTTGATTGAACTTTTTGAACTCATGGCTTGTGCAACCTATATAGATTTTTATGTTTTCGGAATACTCAATAGATGAGATATGTTTGAATTCAGAGTTGTCCTTCTCTGAGACCAGTTGCCATCCAATGCTATAGAACCCAGTCTGTCCTACTATTTACCCATAGCTGGAGGGAGAGGAGGAGGATTAATACCTTTCCCAAGTATGTAAGTGAATGCAATTGATTCGACTGGAATTTGAACTCATTAGTTGAGGAATCTAAATGAAATAATAATAAAAATGAAGGAATATTAATATACAACCCAGTATGTCTGAAGATTTTAATTTTTGAATATCTTTTATTGTTCAATATATATATATATATATATATATATATATATATATATATATAATTCATGTTATTTTAATTCTATGTTTCTTTTGTGGTGATTCGTTATTAGAAGAGGTTTCGAAAATTTTATTTTCTTTCAGAAATAAAAGCTGATGCAATGGTATTTCTATTACTGCCTGAAGCAATATCGAAAAGAAGAAAGAATACAAAACCAATTCAATTATACAAGGAAAAAATATTTATTACTAAACAACTAAACAAGGTTTCTTGTAAAAATTTGTCCATTTCTGCTGAGAATAGGATAACCTATGTTCTGACTAACAAAATGTAAAAAAAAATAAATACCAGAAAACCAAAGCTTTAAAAATTACAATGCACCAAAAATAAATAAAAGACTGAGCATACCTGTCATGTAAATGATAACCAAAAAAGAGCCTTTACTCTACAGTACCCACTTTCCGTCCTTTCAAAGTTCAAAGTTCTTTTCTTTATATATTTTTCTTCACAGTAAATGCCTTTAACCCCAAACAACACTTTAGGGACTTCTCAGTTCTTTCACAGTAAACAAGCAAACACATGCTGTTACAAGTTGTACTGCCGTGTGTTTTAAGGAAGTTTTCCCCTTCCTTGGATGTATAGTAAAAGAAAGATGAACTTTACAATCAGATGGAAAGAAATAAGAAGAAAAAAAAAAGAAAAAAAAAGGAGCTTGGTCACCAAATAAAAGAGAACTTTGTCTCCAAAAGAAAAAGAAAAACTTTGTAATGTCTAGCTCTTCTTTTCTGGGGCTTCTTCAAGTTTCCCTTTAAGTCTTCAGAGAAAGTTTAAAAACTTTCTCTGAAGACTTAAAGGGAAACTTGCCTTCAGCAACTTTGTTAACCATGCATCCTTTACTCTTGAGAAATGCTGCCTGTCATTTCAGCAGGGAGAAAGAAACAAACCTCCTATTCCTTGGAGGTATAGCTGCCAACTGCCTACTACTGTCCAGTAGCAGTTCTCCCTTCCCCTTCAAAGGAGATGGTTGACATTTGAACTGTCCAATCACAGCCCTTACAAAAATATCAGCAGGTTCTTAAGGGCAGTAACACAGTGAGAGGCTTTTTTTTTCTCCCTTCACCTCAAAATTTTCAAAGTGGACCTACATTGTGTATAATTGTATGGTGTCCACAACAGATATACCATCTTGTTCTTTTCAGTACTGCTTGGTTATTACTAGTTCTGTTTCAAATTACTCTAAATCTTGGTCTGTACTACCTGGCCCACAGTCTAAACTCACAATTATTATGCCACCATATTCGCAAACCAAGAATTTGATAAACTAGGTTATTGTCCGAAAACAAAGATGAGGATATTAATCTGACTGTAAATAATATAGATAATGGTAACTCTTCATCCAAGAAATTCAAATGGAAATTAAGTTTAACAATCTTCAGATAAGCATCTGCTAAAAAGCAAAAAATCTAAAATAAACCAGACAATGTAACAAAATGTCCGAACCAGACAAAGAAATGCCTGAAAAACTACTGTTGCTGCTGTATAACATTTACAGGGAACTGAAGATGATTGAATTTATTTAATATGATGAGTCGTTAAAAAGAATTTGGAGAAAAGAAGAATATTTGTTCAGATGGAGAAACCACATAATCAGTGAACATTCTAGTTTGTTGCAAATGAATGTCAAAAGCAATTATTATTTGTTATATCACAAATTGTTCATAAGAAATGCATTGAATTGGAAAAAGAAACATTATTATTATGCCAATGAATAATCAACAGGCACTTGTGGAATATTTGATAAATCAACAAATTCCGTTATCTTGACCAATGGCATCTAAAAATTATTCCCATTCTAATGATCATGAATTGATGGAATTCCAAATTTTTATCCAATGTCATTTCAAGAACTCAAACCCTCTTAGGAAGCTAATTACTTGTTTACTTAACATATTTTTTGTAAATACAAAATCTGTTAAGTAAAGTATTCAAACATTTTGAATATTTTTGAACCTGTTATGCAGCCTTGGTACAACTTAACAACCAATCAGAGGGGACCTTACTGTAGATGCATGATTAGAAGCTCTTACATGGGGTTACTCAGACAGTAATGAGACACCACTGAGTGATCTATACTGTATGATGACTGTATTACAATGTAGGGTCTTTGGAGAAAAAAACCAAACCCAGCCCAGATTTGCTTCCTTACGACTTTTGCCTTTTCTAAAAGTTATTAGGTTGGTGCAAAAATAATGACATAATAATGTCATTTGTTGACGCATTTTTTAACGTCAAAAAACGACATTATTACGTCATTATTTTTGCACCAACCTAATAGAATCACAGTTGAAAGGATGTCTTTATAATCAGAATAAGATAAAGATTGGTTTTAATTAAACCAAAGCAATTAACGGTGCTTCCAAAAAAGGACTTTGCAGATTATTTGGAAAAATTGAAAGACAATGGGATAAATCTGTGATATCCCAACAGGAAGTACTTTAAAGAGACTTGAGAGTTTTTCCTAATATTAAATGGTTAAATCCTTTCTGAACAAACATTCTTCTGACTAATACATAATTATCATTAAATAACCTACACTTTTTAATACCTACATCCACTATTTTTATCTATCTATATACTTATTGTATACATAATGTTTCCTACACTCTTCATAAATATTCTATTACAACAAGTAATCTTACAGCTCACAGATCCATTAATGATTATATATATATGTCACTCATTAAAAATATTAGAATGAGATACCTATATGAATGTATGCTATCCACTTACACCTGCAATTAATCCATCCACAAAATTCTATTTATACCTCTTTTCCACAGACAAACCATTGCAAACCTGTCGCTGCTGTATTGCTATTTTCCTGATGAGCCCAATTCTTTAGTCCCACCGATTCGAACCTTTACTGCTAGGATATGCCATGGCATCTCTTCTGCATTCTCAATCTGAGAAGAAAATTCCACTCAGACAGATTTTTCTCAA